>JAEIFV010000621.1:0-191515 GCA_018904265.1 Lordiphosa collinella | reverse complement strand
CTCTCAACACTCCTTCTAAGCACACATGCTTTGTAAATGACACGGTCGGCGGAAAAGGAATCCTAGGTACCAAAATTCGATGAAGCTTTACTACTTCTCTCCTAGTTCATCTTTCAGACGCCGATAGTCTGCCTCCTTTCCTGAATACCATACTCTAGTCTTATTTACGCTTCACCTTCATTCCCCCATTTACTGCCGGTTGATCATGGTTTGAGTACTTGGGTCTCATCAGCCAGCATTACAATGTCGTATGCATACATTAATAAAAGCGAACTCCTTAAGGTCTCCTACAGATAGTCCGCCTCCTAGCGCATCATGCAAGTCGTCTAGGTAGAGTGAAAAAAGTAGCGGGGGATATGTACATCCCTTGTCTTACCCCGATTTCGGTATCCAAATAATTGGATAAAGCTCCTCCTGTCCATATTGCTGGCTTCGTTTGGTCGTGAATCACACCAGTAAGTGTTGTTATTTTGACGACACTCCCATAGAATGCAAAGTTTGTACCAGAGCAGTTTTCTTGGCTTTTATGAAGACCGCTTTAAAATCCACAAAAAAGCATATACCTTTTTCTTTTCTTTTGCAGCTTTAGATGAACAATCCCACGAAGGTTGTACCCGTTGGCCACCTAGAGTAGCCCCTCTTGAAACCTGCTTGATATTCGCTCATTTTATTGTGGAGCTCAACCCATTTTAGCCAACCTATAGTTTAGGATGCTCATTAAATTTTTTAATGTTGCAGTTTAAAAATGAAATTCCTCGATAATTCTCCGGCTAGCTTATATCACGGTTTTGTATATAGGGAAAACTTTTGTTCGTTGAGCAGCACTTCTCGACATCTTCTGCATTGACCATTTTATTGTAGACTTTTGCTAGATCCAGAAACGATCCTCTTGACGCTTTGTTGGCTTTTGCTTTAGCCTTTGACTTCATCGGTGGTAATTTCGCCGTCAAAAGCTTCTTGCATTTGGTAATTTAATCCCCTAAAATAATAAAAAAAATTAAAAATAAAATAAATAATAGCTAACTTGCGTATTGTACAATGAGCTTAAAAGATCTCTGTGTTCCGCCTTCCTAATTATCAAGGCCAAAAAGTGAAGCTCTTTAAGTATAAGCATTGAAATATTTTCTCAGTCGCCAGTGGCAACGTCTCTGCTACCATTGCCGGTATCTGGAATGCACAAGTGCCTGAGAAACAATCAAAGAAGTCCATTTTTTCTGAGGAATCAGAGAAGGTTACATTACTTGATAATAGCTTGGAACTAATCAAAACGATCGCATTTTGTGTTAAAATTTCCAGAAATTGTATGAACTTCTTAAGAAACTTACTAAAGTAACTTAAAAACCCTAAGAAATTTTAGCAATTTTGACTCATAGATTTCCATTTATGTAAATATGTAAATGTTTCTTAATGATTTGACAACTAATTACCCAGTTGACAAAAAGTACTAATTGCTTGTGCTAAGTTACTTGAAAAAGTCTAGGTGTTTCGATGGTTATCGATCCATACGGTGTTTTCCATTCAAATGAGTCAGAATTACATGATTCCGGTGATCTTTGAATGCTTTCTCATATGCACAATTCATTGACAATTTACTGATTAATTGAAAACAAAAGTTATTTACCTACTTGTTTATTATTTTTTTGCGGTTAGTTGTTTTCATTCCTTGATTTTTAACGTTTGCTTAACAATTTCACGAATCATTTGAAATATAATGGACTCTATTATGCAAACAAATTGTTGTTTCTAAGAACACACAAGGCAACAATATTAGACTTTTTTCAGTATATTGAAGAAATGGTGGTGATTCAAGATGGGTTTCGTGTGCTGAACACGAATCTGTTTTCAAAAATGGTCCATCACCTCTAGAACTTAAGTAATTTGAGCTAAAGTTGCTCAAAATTCATATTTTGTCCCTTTTTTGTTGAACTTTTGTGTAGGAACTTTTACTAATGTTTTTCTCCTTCTTTTGATTTTGGCACAAAGCTTTACTTATGTTTTTAATATCAACTAAACCAATCATTTTTCGGGATTTTTTTAAGCGGAGATATACCATTTTGAATACCTGAATTTGAATACCTCAAAATCATTAAACTGCTTACTGCCTAAAAATATAGTATGCTATGCAAAAATGAAAATTTTAAACAACATTCATTGCATACCCATGGGTGGTATAAGATAACAGTCAGTTCGGGAACATGTATTCAAAATGATATATCTTGCTTAAGGATATCGTTAAATATTTTGAAATAGTTTATCTTGTAATAAAGAAATAATAGCCTATTTCCACAGGATTCATTTCTATAATTTTCATTTCTTGAAATTTTTGTCGTTTAGATTGACAAAAACATCATTTGCGCCATTCACAATGCCACGTTAACAAAACCGGCGGATGCTCTGATTTTGTTGATTTATATTTGGCCAAAGTTCTGTAATTGTGTAAGCTTATAAAAATGAATGCTGCTTAGATGTGCCTGTGGTTTTGCTGGGGGAGCCATAGACTACGCCCTGTCTTAGGCAAGAAGAGTGGTGGAAAATGCTTTTGGGCAATTAAAGGCACGGGATCGGGATCGGACAATCGGTGCAAAAGAACCTCAAGCATTATTATGGCCTGCCGCATTTTGCACAATTTTTTGAACTGCCCAAATAGTGTCATTTCGGGCTCTTGGGTAGAGCTGGAAAATGCACGTCCACAACCCGAGCACACCAATGCCGTCAATGATTTTGATAGTCCCCCAGAATTAATAAGACGCGCCATAACATCGTACCTTAAGTCTTAACAACACAATTAAAATAAAGATAAAATATGTTTATTTCACTTAAGTCTTAATGCATCAACCCAATATACATAAAATAAATCTAACAAAATTAATCTGCGGTATGTCTATTTGAAGTTTTCTATACAAGAAGTCTTCTGAACTTCGACGCTTGCCTTCTCGATGCGCTCCAAGACTTCAAGATGCGCGTCACCCGTGCGCTCTTTAGACTTCTCCTTTGATGATGCCAATACCCTGTAGTTCGGCTGCACCGGTGCTGCATTCAGGAATTCCCCAACTCTTCGTAGTTAGCACTTTCCACTAGTCCAACCACCAGCCAAGTATTTGCCTAACGAATTTTGTATGGGACTGTCCGCATAACGAACCGATCGGTACAAACTTTGCTTTACCACTCGTTGGTGTGGTGATGGGTGCACCATATAGTTCATGTACTTGACTAGCGCTGTGATGCATTACCTGTCGTTAACGACGCATAAGCGCTTAGTGATGCATCAGGTCGTTAGACATGGTAGTGCCTTGACACCAGCAAAACAACAGGGTACAGGTTCTCCTGTTTTCCGCCTCCCGCATGCGTTGGAAAATATCAGAATGTCGAAAAAAAATCCAAATTCTCTCGGGGCGAATGGCATCATTTTAAAGAAATGACAAAAAATGAAACGAAAAAGGAAATGGAGAAACGTATGGCAGAAATGATATCATTTCCTTCATTTCTTGTCATTTCATGAAAATTATAGAAATGATGCCAGTGGAAATAGACTATTATAGAAAATAAGATTTTTTCATCTCAAAATATGAACTGAATTTTCCCTCAAATTTTTGAGAACAAATGTTCCAAGTTTTCATGTAATGAGCACAATTCAGCTCACCTCAAACACCGCACCGAAAAGTATAACTTGCTATTCAGACGTGCTGTATCAGCACTAGACAGTAGCCTATCCGTCTTGGGCTCTAATCCCATTCAGTCCCGGAAATTTTTTTTATTTATTTAATAAAAATCAATCAAAGCAGTTGGGGTGTTGTTCAATAGAGGCAATGTCTCTGCGGGGACCTGGATGGTGGACTTGGACCTGGACGGTGGTGGACCTGGACGGCGGACCTAGACGGTGGACTTTGAGCTGGACCTGGACGGTGGTGAATCTGGACAGCGGACCTGGACCTGGACGGTATGGATCTGGACGGTGGACCTGGACGGCGGATCTGGTCGCTGGTGGACTTGGACGGTGGTGGACCAGGACGGTGGATCTGGACGGCAGACCTCTAATTTTTTTGTGAGCGTAAAATGTTCTCAAAATCGGAACATATCAACTCACATCAAGATTTTACGTTCTCAAAAAAAGTTCTTGAACTGAGAAATTGTTCTCAAAGTGAGAAAGTCAGTTCATGATTAGTTTTTTCTTACCGAATGTGCTCATTTTGAGTCCAATGTTTTTGGTTTTTTCCTTTTGTGCACTTTAAGATATTATCAAACGAAAAGGAATCCCACAAAACGTTCATAAAATGTGTCAAAAATGCATTTAAAGCTCAAATTATTAAATATCTAGATGTATTGATTCATGTTCAGCTCACAAAAACTATCTACAATCACGACCAACCTTTCAATATACCGGACCTTGTATCCAAGTGTTATTCTCAGAATTAGGCTTCCTTCACACTGTTCGACGCATGAGACATGACGAAAAATACGATCGTTTCGAAATTGACAAATGAGATTCCATTTGCACTGAAAAATGTTCAGCATAAAATTTAATAAAATAACGGTGTCCATGGTTGTACCGAATGTCGCCGGCTGAAGGACTTGCGGTAAGTCTAAGATACTTAGCTTACAAGTGAAGAAAACCGGAGCTGTCATTTGAGCTCAGGAGAACAGTTGTATTTTCATGTTCAAACGCTTCGCAACAGCAAGCATTTTATGGAAATGGACTTTTTCTTTAAATGGTCCATCACGTCTAGATTTTTAGAAATTTGAGCTTAAATTTGCTAAAAGTGCCTAATTTGACCCTTTTTATGAACGATCTGTGGAGTTCCTTTCGTTTGGTTTGGCTCGCATTTATTATTATATACTTCTTCTTAACTTCAAGTAAACTATGATCCAGGTATGACGTTCACATTTTTTCTCTGAGTCTATTTCGTGGGCATGGGTACACAGAAAAAACAACCGAGAGATAAATTCACGAGCTTAGAAACTCAATCTCGATTTACAGGATACTTTACTCAGTTCAAGCTTTTAAGGCTTGGCGCAAGCCTTTCGAGCTTGTTTCATTCCAAATGTGCTGACTTTAATCCCTTTCGAGATCGCATGTTCATAAATTAGGAACAAGAGCGGAAAAGTATTAAAAAAAAAAAAAAAGAGCTATGGTGCTGTGCTATTAGGGTATGCGATATAGGGGTTCAGTGCATTACTTAGAATCGAGACTAGGTATTGAATACTGAGTATCGAGTATGTATTCTGAGTATGGAAATACGGCGAATCGAGTACTAAGAATCGAGTACTCTGTATCGACTAATTCGTATCGAGTACTCAAACTTGACTTATGATTTTACATAATTTTATCAAGTTTAGTCACCACCATAGAGTATATTCTTGGTAAGAAAAACTATTTTGGATTCAATGGTATCGTCTGCAAACTTCACTTTGATTAATTTTATATAGTTTTACACTGTTCTAAATAGTTGTTGTTGTAAGCAAAACTTATTTGCTTTCAATGCAAAAAATCGGAAAACTATATAGTATTGCTGTTTTGTGTGGTCGGGTGGCTCAGCGGCTAGTGTGCGCGACCGCTGTGCAAGAGTTCGTGGGTTCGATCCCGCCTCGGAACATCTAATGAAAAGTTTTTTCTTTGAATAAACTTTACACCCGGTCACCCCTCTCTGCTGTTGGCGCCAGCTTTGTAGTAATTAGCCATGCAAAGCTTCTCAAACTGCCGTTCGGATTCGGCGTTAAACTGTAGGTCCCATTCTCTTGTGCGAAAATTAGACGCGCACCAGCCAAGAGATTAAGAGAAGCTCGGCTTTGGTCCTTTGGGGCTGTGTCAAGCCATTTTACATATAGTATTGCTGCCATACAAAAGTTAGGTCGGAAAAGAAGTCTTGGTAAGAAAAACTGTTTTGTTGTCTATGGAATCGTCTTTAAATTTGACACGGATTTATTATACCCTTGCAGAGGGTATTATAAAATTGTGCGGATGTTTGTAAGGAAGCATCTCCGACCACATAAAGTATATATATTCTTGATCAGCATGACGAGCTGAGTTGATTTAGGCCTGTCTGTCTGTCCGTCTGTCTGTTTCTATGCTATCTCCTCCGTCAGTTTTAAAGCTATCCTCACCAAACTTTGCACGAAGTCATCTGGTACATATACGCTGCACATTTGTCGGAACCGGCCGGATTGGATAACTATAGCATATAGCTGCCATAGGAACGATCGGTCAAAAAACTAGTCTTAAAGAGAAAAACTTTTTTGTTTTTAATGGAAATGCCTCCAAAGTGCGTATTTCTTAGTTTACTATCCATTCCCATGATTTCACAAAGTTTTGTTGAAATCGGATGACTATAGCATATAGCTGCCATAGGAACGATCGGTCAAAAAACTAGTTCTAGTGAGAAAAACTTTTTTGTTTGTAATGAAAACGTCCTTATCATTGGCATACACTTAATTTATATACTTTTACACATTTCTACAAAGTTTGGTCGAAATCGGATGACTATAGCATATAGCTCCCATAGGAACGATCGGTCGAAAAACTAGTTCTAGTGAGGAAAACTTTTTTGTTTTTAATGAAAACGTCCTTTTTATTGGCATATTCTTAATTTATATACTTTAACACATTTCTACAAAGTTTAATCAAAATCGGATGACTATAGCATATAGCTGCAGTATGAATGATCGGTCGAAAAAGAAGTTCTAGTGAGAAGAACTTTTTTGTTTTAAATGGGATCGCCTCTAAATTTCGTAATTAACAGTGTATTATGCTTATCCATAATTTCCAAGTTTGGTCGAAATCAGACATCTATAAAGTATAGATCCCATAGAAAAATAAGGTCAAAAAAGTAGTCTTAGTTAGAAAAACTTTTTAGTTTTCAAAGGAAGCTGCAAGGGTATACAAAACTTCGGCCGAGCCGAAGTTAACTTTCCCCTATTTTTGTAAGTGCTTTCATACATTTCTCAAAAGTTTAATCAAAATCGCAGTACTATAGCATATACATAGCTATTACAGAACCGATCGGTGAAAAGAAAGATCTTAGTGAAAGAAACGTTTGTGGATTCAATGCAAATGTCTTACAACTTGAGAATTCCTTATTTAAATCTACAAAGTTCGATCATTCATTCATTAAACTACAGCTGACGCCATTAGCGTCGAAGGCTGCTTAAGTTTTCAAAATTTCCACTTAGGCTTATGTTTCCCCAATGGTTCAATGAACTGCTGCCCTACAGCGGCTACCCCGCCCCCTCTTTCCCAGGTGACATGTGTGGCCTGACTTTTAATTAGACTTGAAATTGTTCGTAGGCTCTTTTTGGCAGGCGCATGTCATGCCAAGTGCAAGATTATGTATGCAGACACACACAACAATCATGCAGTGTACTTTGACCTCTTTTGCGGCGCTGCCTGCTTCTGCTGCTGTTGCTGCGAGGCACTGGTTCAGTGGTCAATGTCAGTGTTGGCCGCAACATATTGAATTTCTTTATGCGGCGGCAGGTTTTTCTCTCACACTCACCGCACAGCAGTTTCCATGACGACTCGTTTTCCAGTTCTTTGCGGCTTTTTCAATTAAAGCTTGCCTCTTGTTGCACAGAAATCTCAGCCCGTTTACGTGTCGCTCTTCCCGCCGCAGCGCGCGCTGCCACCGATGCTTTCTTTTGTAGGCTTTGGTCAGGCTTTTTGTGGTCTCTGCCCGCGCCAAAGCCAACGCCAGCCGCTGGCGTCGCTGCAGCATAAAGTCTTTCACTTCTTTGCCAACCAAGTTTAGTTCAGTTCCAGCCGGCGTACGTAGCGCACGCGTCTTCCGCAAAATCAAGCATAGAACGCGGCCCCTCTCTCTCTGTCTCTCTCCGCTCCGCTCCTCTCACCTCTCTCTTTCTTTGGAGCAAGCGCAGCGGTAGCTGCGGATCGTCGCAAAAGTGAAAATATTTGGAGAAATTTCTTGAGCAGAATTTTGTGTGTCATCCGATTCGAGATCGGCGCCTGCCTTGCCTCTAGTGTCAACAAAAATACGTCGGAATAGCAACGAAATTTGATTGCCAGCTCAATTTTTTGTAACGAAAGTGAAAAAGTCCAATTAAGTTAAAGAAGCTACCAAAAAAAAAAAAAAAGAAGTCAAAAAATCGCACATAAATGTCATTGACCTAAATCTTGTGTTTGGGCCCCCCCAACCCCCCACAACCACCAGCTTCAGTTTCTGTGTGTGCAGTGGAAGATTCAATCGCCCAGCTAAGCATCGCCAGCTTCGTTCAACACGGCAAGTAAGTGTAAGCCAGGGCCAAATATTTGGGTTATGCAACCCAAGTTTTTGACGTAATATTTCCCATATATTTTTTTTTTTTTTTTTTAGTCTAAAACTAAAAGTCCAGTTTCCAGGTGCTTCGTTGTCTTCATCAGCGCGAGAAAGTTGTTGTTAAGATATTTTCGAAACTTTTTGTTGTATTTGTAATATTAATCATTGCATATTTACAAATAAAATTTGCACACACACGACGAACGACAGCGAAAAAGGCAGCAGCCGATGAAGACGACGAAGCATTATAAATAAACATGGACGGATCATGGCCAAGAAAGAGAGAGAAGCAGCGCTCAAGAGTTACATATTGCAAAAAAAAAAAGGGGGAAAAAACACCGAAAAACAACTCGACGAGATCTTTTTACATTTACAAATATTATTACAACAATTTAAACATCTGAATGTGTCATAATTGCGCGAACCCACCATTGACCCACTTTTCCACTGGGCCAGACGCATGCGCAAATGCAGCGACAGCAAAGCCCAGTCAAGCTACGCTTGCCAAGCTCAGCTTGGCCCAAAAAATGTATGCCATTTGGTGTGTGTGGTGGGGGGGAAGGGCCATTTCTATTGATTACGTGCTTTGATTTTAATCATTGAACAAATTTCTTTTTCACTTTCGCAACAAAATTCCAAATTCTGTATAGCATTCTCTTGGCTAGAATTCTCGACTTGGTAATGGCTTATGGCACCATAAATGGGTGTACCCTTTGGCATGCTGATTGATTGTTTATTGGGCACACGTATAGACACTTTCGGTTGAAGAAGATAATGCAAAAACATTGTGTTTAAAAGCTAAAAGCATTGTACTCATCTTGCGAAATCTTTGGAAACAAAAAACTTGGTTTTCTCTTGCACTTAATTGAAATGTTGGTAGAAATGTCTTTGGTTAGTAACTGGTTTTCTTTTTAGGTAAAAGACCAATTAAACTATCTATGAAATTTTAGTTTAAAAGCTGTGTATCATTAACTTCTTTACAACTTCATTTTCTATCAATATTAATACAAAATAATTATTTTAGTAATTGCACACTTAACTAGTAATTCCTTCTGTTATGTTGAAATATTCAGGTATTTGTAGCTAAAAACTGTAATCTTTGTTATATAAATGATTCATAAACTCGACCTTGTTGAATTAAACAATAAATTGTTGGCGTTCCGATCTTGAATAATAGCCTCGTACACGCGCGCTTAACCATTTTACCAGATGAATTGCTGTAATTAGTTACCTCTTAAAGGTGAAAACTTTTTCCCGCCATTTTTCTATATTCTTGGGTCCAACATATTCCAATTGACTTGACAATAAATCGCACTTCTTTTAGTTTACTAAAGCTGGAAGCTACTTTTTAAGTGTTTGGATCAGCCTTTCAAAATCTTAAGCACTATAAAGTCCATTCAACTGAGCTATCGCAGGTCCATTTTTGGTAAAATGCATCTAGCTTATCTACAGCCAACCCAAAAGTATTTTGAAGGCTTCACGCGGGTCCGCCCAGATTTTCTAAATAAAAACGTATCAAATAAAAAATATAATTGAATTAATTCGAGGCGGGCAGGGGCTGACAAGGGTAGAAATAAAAACGAATTGGGTAACGACTTTATTTAGGTTATAAGTTAGGTTGAGATCGCTAACACTAATGCCACAGCACATTTTGAAAATTAAGGTAGGATTATAAGCCCTTGGCCACTAAGAAAGAAACCTAAGTATATTCCCTATTTAAGATCCAGGAGGAGTTCTTACTCCTTATTTGAACCATTCTGAGGTTAATCAAATTTTTAAGAGGAAGGAATCTGGGTAAAATTTTTAGTAGAGAAGGAATCTCCATCTCACATACTTCCGAGCGATTGAGAAAGGGGTGATCAAGTGTTTTGAGTCCCTCCTAGTATTGGGCAGTGGCATAGAAGATGCCGTACTGTTTCCTCCACTACCTCACACTTGCAGCTTCTACGGAAGTCGTTGAGAAGGAAGATTATTCCATCGTTCAGTAGCCAGGCGTTAGGTTTCATTCCTTGTGAATAGTTTTGTACGAAGCCAAGAGCATCCCTATCGTGCTTTTACTCTGGGTGGAGCTGGATGATAGTGCCCTGTTAAGCTAGTTTGTCGGCTGACTCGTTTCCCTCAATATTGCGGTGTCCACGCACCCAGATGAGGTGGATACAGAGATACCGAGCGATAGCATTTAAGAATCTACGGAATTCCGTAAGCGTCTTGGCGTTATTGGTATAAGATTCAAGCTCTCTTACCCAGTCGGACTTGACTGCGTGCCAGAAGCACATCCCATATACAACTTTTGCCACTAAGAAGTAGTTACAAAAACATGCAATCTTCCTTTCGCTTTTGTATAGAGGCGAAACCCAGCAGGAACTGTTCTATTAGAAGGGACGTTTGCATGGATTGTTGTTGTTGGTTTAACTTCGTAAAAACGCTCGGCTCTCCCTGCTCCATGTTGAATGAATGCTATTAGAAGGGACGTTTGCATGTTATGCAGATTTTATGCCTTCCAACATACGGCAAAAAGAACATGTTTGGAAAAATCGAACCTTCGTCAATCATTCGGGCCTCATTTCGCATATTGGTTTCCAATAGCACGGCTGCTGCATACGTGCCATAAGAAGTGACGTTTGCATGTTGCATGACTTCTTCGCTTCTAACCTACTGCCAAAAGGAACGTGCATCAGTTTTCATACTGCAAAAGTTGGTAGTGCATTCTTCCTAGTAAAAAGAAGGGTAAAAGAAGGGGACATTCTTTTGGAAACCACGTTCCGACAAATCCGACTGGGTAGATCTGCTTGACTGTCTACTTAGATGTATGTATTTGTTGTTCCCTTCTAAGATCCTGAGCATGCTTAGGTACTCTGCACCTCCTAGATGGCCACTAGTTCAGCTTAATATACACTGCAATGATCCGGGAGTGGGAATGAGATTTCCATGTCTAGGTCTGGTGGAGAAAACTCCCCCTTCCTACTTTCTATCCATCCGTGAAAATATTGATGGCATTAGCTCTGCTATGTAGTAAGTTCTTCCAGTCTTGTCGATCAATGATATTGACGTCATAAAGTTTCTGAAATGACATCGTGGGTATGATTGAGTGGCACGAGCTGCTCGCATTCCAGGCTTCAGACTCTCTTAATCTCAGAGCTGTGATGTTTGCTATCTGTTTTGATCAGAGCCCGCAAATAACAATTGACCGTTTTTCGTTGTCCAAAAATAACTGTTATTTACGGACCCTTTGAGCAAAGAGTCAGAGATGAGCCGTTCTCATAGGCTCTTGAACGAAACGGTCTGTGATCAACGATCAACCAATGGTTTTGTTTCCCTTTTGCTCTGCTCATTCACTGACCGAATGGACGCGAGCGAAGAAAATAAAAGTCATTTGTTGTGTATGTTTGAGTGAGGTGTCTGTTTGGGCTTGTGACTCGCACAATTGTTGCTTAAGCCCACACACACACAATAAAAAACAAATATTGAAAAAAGACCCTTTTAAGGCGAGCCGTTCATTTTTTTGCTCATCTGCCGACTCTTAAATGTGAGAGCGCTCATCTATAATTTAACACAAGAGCGACAGCTCAGCTGAGAACAGTCAACTGAAAACCAAAACAAAGAGAAACAAAGTGTTCTGCTCATTCATGGATGGTTTTTTTCGGTTATGCTATTGAGCAGACCGTAATGGTAAAAACGGTCAATTGTTATTTGCGAGCTCTGTTCCAGATATTTAGTCTAGAGGAAGAAGATGAAATATGCTGTTCAGCGCCTCCGTTGGGGTGGTTCGAAGAGCGCCACTCATACATATTTCAGCACTTTTTGTAAGGTGTTCAGGACTGATGGTTTCCAGAGTGTGAATGCCTTGTTAATCAAGGTTAATTTCTTCATACAAAAGGATAACTTCCACAGATGATTTTCGTGAAATTCCACTGATATTTTTGAAAGAAAGTAATGAGCGAAAATGGCAACACCACTGACCATCAGCTGTTCCTATTGGTGTCTTTTTTGAATTCGTTACCATATCGATATAAAATCTAGCTATTTGCGGAAAAGGGTAGCTCATTTAACCTTTGTCTTGGTCTGCCGTCACGGATGATCTGCCGAGTGGACATTTACCTCTTATGAGAAAATACATAGAAAGAATGAGGTCATTTAGATCATTCAGAGAATGACCTCCAGAATGTGCCAGTGGAACAGGGCAATTAAAATATGGTTCTGAGCCATAAGTCAACAATTTTTCAAGCTATGACCTTGAAATTTATGTGGCTTCCTCACTGAAGCAAAAAAATTATCGTCATCACTGAAATCGCAGAATGCTGTCCTCATTGTGTTGCTTCTGCTTGCATTTTGAGAAAATATGTTCTTTGTTTTCAATTAACCAAGCTTCTTCACACCAATTGCAATTTCATGGGAGTCTTAACTTTCGTCATAGTTATTGACTAGCTTATGAAATTATAGATTGTTGCTTGCCTTTTGCTGGGGGGCCTAATATAGTGTTGGAAAACTTGTGAATTGGCGAAAATGTACATTTTGAAATTCAAAATGAAATGTCAGTTGTACGAAAGGACATTAGTGTGCTAAATTAAGTTATACACTTGGTCTAAGAAAAGTATATTAATAAAAGTGTTAGAACCATGGATGCAAGCCGCCTCTAAACTGATCCGAACTAAACCGTACCGAACCGCCAATGCATTAAATAAAACGGTAATTGTTCGGTTTACTTATTGACGATCTTAATGAGGTATGTCGCCTATCTGAGGAAAAATACATATGTGAATTTTGTAAATTTATATAAAGAAAATCAACTAACTTTATAAAATTGTTTGAGTGAGTCGGATAAAAACGTTTAATGCTGAATCCGTAGACTTAAAGGTCAATGAAATCTGAATGTTTTATTTCGATAACCTTGAAGAATGATTAAAATAGGAACATGTACCACTTTAGATATCACTTAAATAAAAACCCGAGCATGCCTGTATAAGCATGTCATAACATGACTAACCGATATCTCAATGCCCGGTAAGTCAACTTGACCGGCAAATTAGCCGAATTTGAGTGTCTGTTGCTGTGTGTGGCGCTACCGAAGGAACAAACTTAAGTGCCGCTCAAGCACTGGTTAAAGTTAACCGCGATTTCAGTCCCGATGGAATCATCGATATTTTTATCGATAAAATATGAAATCCAATTGCTGTTTGTTCAGGATGCCAACAAGTTTCTGTACCGCTCGGTTCATTCTGGTTTTGGAACAACCTTGAACCGCGGTTTCGGTTCGGTTCATTATCGGAAGCTTATGAGAATACAGTCGAACTTCTGTAACTTAAGAGGACAAAGTAATATTCTTTCGTTTTTTAGAATTTTTGAACCATTAAATATAGACACGTTTTAGTGTTATAGGATGGTTAACTTTTGGCATTTCATAATGTCTAAGTCTAGAATGACTTATTAAATGTAATTTCGGCCAATGCTATTTAGTAAGAATTACTTTGGAAAATTGAATGCTTTTGAACAGCTGTTCTTACTAATATTTTTGCTAAGAATTTTCTAGGCCAAATTTTTATAATTTTTAGGAACTATTTCATAGGCCTGAAGAATGCTCGATTTCCAAAATGCACAGAAAAATCAATTTTTTGTTGGAAATTCACATAATAGCTAATCAACTTTTGAACGGTGATTGGTAGGTATGATTGGCTTGATGGAAAAGCGGTCTTACGTTTTTTTAAAGGTTTTCATTTTCTGGGAAACCAGCCATTAACCATAATCAGACATTCACGAACCTACGCAGTTTAGCATTGTTTTTGTGTTTTGCCTTAACTCACTTTAAATTAAACGACTACTTATAATTTGTCAAGGCAATCGACTAAAGCGTCCTCCTTGTTGGTTTTTCGTATTCCACACTGGTCCACTGCTTTTACATTTTTTTGAGACTTCTGATTTACTAGTAGAAAGCATTTGTATTTGGATTGACTGTTAATGGAAGATTAGAAAGATTTCCGGAATGCTGGCTTCTCTGAGCACGTTTGAGCTCGATAATGTAGATTTCTGGTCAATAACTGGTGTGTAAATATCAAGAAAGTAAGAAAATAATTATGTTGAATTTGAACTTATTTTTATTAGCTCTTTGATTTAAAATAAACTGTATTAGCCTTGTTCTCAAATTCTACTTTCTGAAATTTTATAAAACCGGTTTCTTGACTAGATTTGGTCTCGAAATCAGAAATCTTTTGCGGAAGTGTTTTTTTTCTGTAAATAAGTGAAAATGCTTAATGTAAAAATTTGGCGACCGTGACATATGGACTTAAAATTCTTTTCAATTATGATGTGCCCACCTTTTGAACTAAAAAAGTAAATTAGGATTAAGCTAAAGCTTGATGAAAATATGAAGAAAAGAAAACAATAGTGATTGTTATATGGAACACTGTAAAAAGTGATCAAAATCGAATGACTTTACACTTGCCATATTATCGAAAGCTTAGTGCTTTCTTAGTGTTTTATAAATCCTTCGGAAAATGTCGGCTGAGGAAAATTTCTTTGCCCTTCAAGTATAATTATCAATATTTAACAAAACAAAGTACTCTGCAACTTGTGGAACACCTCATTATTCTACTACACTTGCACTTTTCAGCAATTCACTGACCCTTTGTTTTACCCGAGAGCAAATTAAATTGCAACGCATTTGGTGTTTGACTCAGGAAAAGGGAACGTTAAAAGCAAACCCTCACAACTGAATTCATTTCACGTAATTAGCATATTGCACTAAGTGCATTTGCTGTTTACCCAAAACTAAGCAATAGATCACATTTCGTTGCCGCTCGGACTTTGTGTCCTTACACTTGAGATATTTAGCAATCATTAATCTTCATCTTCTGATGACAATGATCTTGGCAAACATCCATTAAATGTTTCCTCATTATTCAAATTGCCCACGTGTGCACAAGAGAATGTTGTCTTAATTATAATCTAGATCTTATCGCTGGAAAGGCTGCGCTTTTAATTGGGCACAAGATGGAATCCGTTTAGCTCTCTTAGCTCATCATGGCCTGGCTATAAATAAATATAAATTCTAATTGTGAATTATTTAATATCTCGAACATGGACAGAGAGAGAGAGAGAGCTAGAGTCAGCTGAGCTTAAATTGGGCAGCTAATCTGCTGACCGACACGATGTGAAGAATGGGGACTGACAATAACAAACGGTTCCCCCATTATATACACTTAAATTTAACTTTTATGCTGTAAACTGCAAAACGCGCTTTGTTTGTTAATCAAGACGCAAATTATGGGCACATCCATACCCAGCCATGTCCACATCCACCCACCCCGGGACAGATTTATTCAATTACACACAAAGCATAGATAACTTACGATAACTGTAAGAGCGCCAGATCTACATAGTTGTACACGGCCCACCAAACAAACGAGTCACTCAAAGGTTCAATAGAATAGAGGGCACAGACCCATTACGAATTCTGTGTACGTGCGTGAGCAAGTGTGTGTGTGTGTCCAGCATCCGCCGTGGTGGCCAGCACGGATTTACATAATGAGGGGCTCCGCAACCACTGTTGAAAAGTGAAAATGCATATTTGAACTTTCGTTTGTATTTTGAGTCCGAGAAACAAGCTGCTGGATGGTTGATAATTGCTAAAACAAACAGGGAGTCGCCGCCACAAGACAACTCTGAAATCCATTATTAGAATGACGCAGTCCCCGAAACAGAAACATCATAACACATAACACAGACGGAAGCTTACGGAATAAGGCAAAACCCGCGAGTGCTAAATACTTGTAAGCCAAAAGCAACAATACGGAAACAAGAGACGACAGAAAGATACAACGTGAGGAAAGGCCAAAAGCGTTAGCGGATATTGACAATGGTCTATATATACACTGGATGGAATGATGTGTGTGTGAATGTAGGGCACTGAAGCGCAGTCAATGGTTAATATGATACCTGACTAGAGATGGGAGCGACAAGGAGATCACACGAAATTGAAATCACAAGTGCACTCTTACATTGTTTACTCTCATTGATTACTAATTTGTTTACAACCTTTTCTAGCTTTTTTGACTTTGAACGAAAATCAATTTATAAATGGTACATCTTACTTAGTCTGACACACAGAGAAAAACCTAGAAGATAGTACAAGAACGAATATTCTTGGATCCAAGAAGAAAAATACGAAAATCAAGAATATAATTTCGAGAAGAGTATTCCTGGTCTTAGAATTTGTCTTCTTGATAACAAGAATAAATTCTCTTGGTTGCCAGCAAAATAAAGGTATCGATTCCAAGAACAGATCTTTATTTATTAGCCTGAAATCACTGACACTACCTCTGAGCCAACGACACCACGCCTCAGGTGTTTACCGCGGCTTCTAAGTCGTATTATAAATTGACGGTGCCAGGGCCAGCCAATGCTGAGAGCGAGTGAGAGAATTGTTCTCATTTAATGCTCGCGCTCTCCGTTTTTGGGCTCCCCGCACTTCCCTCGCCATCAAGCTCGAAGTTGAGAACGATTTTGTTCTCGGATTCGAGAAGATTTCTTCTTCAAAAACCAAGAAGAAAAAATACTGAATCGAAGAAGAATTCGTTCTCGCCGATTCGTTCTTCATTTCTCTGGGTGTAGGCAAAGCATTGCATTTAAATGGGAAGATAATTATACCAAAACAAGTACCGATCCAGCTGCACAATCAGTCGAGTGAAAACCATTGTGAGAAAAAGGTGAAGTGGATAAATAAGTGTTTCAATTCACAGCAGCCCAGCTAACTAGTGTCCTTCTAAGCTTTACAGTTTAAGACCAAATCAAAACGGCACCAAGCTTTTACGGCACAGCTGAAGTCAATTGCTGGAAAAGTGTTATTTTTAAAGGAACTTTGGTTTGGTAACCTAAACACTGGAACGTGATCATCTTTGCGCTTACGACTATCAAGCGCTCGCGAGAGATATCGACCAAATCTTTGTGAGGAAAGTAGTCATAAGCATTTTGTACTTTGGCATTTATTTAGCTACAAGTAGCTTAGTGGGAGACTATTGCACTAGAACGTCGATGTAGTAGGCTCAGCTACCCGTCGAAGCATAGTTCTTTCTTGTTTTTAACAAATCCGTACTTAAGACAGTCTGTTTCGTTACTCAAAATGTTAATTCTTTAATTTTCCTGTGTTTTACAAATAATTTTAAGACAGTTAATTCCCTATGGCACTTAATAGACATCCGATTTGGACCAAAATTGGCATAACTGCCTGAAACCAATTAAGTTAAGTGATATACAGTTTTTGAGGACTCTGCCTCTTAGCCAGGCTTCCCCCAGAAAAGAGGACTGAATGAGTGTGAAAATTCATGAAGCCCATAATAGTCAATCTTTCATATGAAACAGCATTATAGTTTGTTAACAAACCGACGTAGATCTGATTTCCCAGAAGCGCGGAATGCGACTAACGTACATTATTTTCTTTGTCAAAATCTGGGTCAAAGCTTTGGCTCTTATAAATGTGAACTTTGCTCTAATGGAAATAACTTTTTCCTTGCACTAAGGTAAACTTACGCCTGATCCACTAACAATGTTAAACCCGACATGAAATGGCATCCGTATTAAATAAATACTTTCTAACTTACTCCTTTTCAAACCCGAAATTGGTGCTGCTGTCATCTGATCCAATAAGGTTCCAACAAATGTGCAGCCAATATTTTGTTCAATTTGTTTTGTCCCTCGAACCGTACCATAAACCTTCTAAGTTAATAAGCTAGAAAGAGATCCCGATTTGAATCGCATCTAATTGGAAAGGGCTTAGGAGCTTTGAGATATATTAAATCTTACTTACTTTAAATGTGACCAGGTCCGATTGGCCAGTCTCATTAAAAAGTTGGACATTTTTTAGAACAATTTTACTCTGAAGTGGGAAACTCTAAGGGCCGATTTCACATCTCCTACATAGCACTCATCTGTCACATAAACTAACATATTACAGTGTACATTGTGAGTTTGTCTGACACATAGCAGCTATCTAGAAGGTGTGAAATCGGACCTAAATCGAGATTTGTTTCTATTTCTGCAGAAGTAAGAGTTCCAACCTCTAATATTTTTAGTCTGGGCTATTTTAAGTGTGCATGCGTTTGCGCGCAAAATATATTCAACCAATTTTTTCTAGTGCTGTCTGCTCACCAAAATGACAGATACAAATTAAACAGACTCCCATACTCTCTGAAAGCAACACCCCATAGTATTCATTACAGTAGGCGCCCACGTAATGGGAAATTCTCGCTATGTTTCGAATACAGAGTTTTGTGTTGAGATGTACAATCTCACTAAACAGTGTCCAAGGTTGTAAAGAATTTGTTATACACAGTTAGTCCACAAGTCCATACAAATAATTTCAAAATGGAGTATCGTCTTGTGAGCTGAACGCATACTTCCTCTCCAACATTTTCTCAAATGGTAAAATGAGTTGTAATCTAAGGCCGAAGAATCTATACTACATAGAACTAAGTTTTGAAGTCAGGAGGCCTACGAAAACGGCCAAACTTATGTAAAAGTATACAGTATACTAAACAATTACCGTATACAGGATTGTAATTGATCCCAGCCTTCAAAGTGTTAAAGAGAACATCGATCTTGTAATGGGCTTTTGCGCCGCTGGAACATGTTATTGCTTCTCTCGTGGGAAACACAAGAAGCTGTCCTACGATAACAGCGTGAAGGGGGGATAATTTTTTTCGGCTCTCAGGAGCTGAGCAATCACCGTCACAATGTGCACAAATCTGAGTCCGGAACGTGGGTTTTTCTATGAAAAAGTCGCACTTAATGTGGAAGTTTTCTGTGTTTAATCCAGCGATGTTCGGCTATTTACACGCACACGAGCCGAGCGCATGCCGAAGTCGGTCATATGAGCGTAAGCAGCGCTCTCTTTGCTTGCATTCGATGCCCAGACGTCGAGCAGGGCAGTTCAAAGCTGGGCTGTGTCGCTTTGATATCGCACACCAATACACTCTCACTTTTTGGTCTCCCTCTTCTTGAACATCGCTGGTTTAATCTGACCTCATAAAAGTTACTTTTCTAGGCACTTGAAGCTAAACATCAAACCAAAACAAAATTTTCGATTACCTGCATATTCAACTCTGAAGATACTCAGATATAAGTGATAAGTAAATGTGAAATGCTCATAAGCTCGGCTCTTTTTAGACACATAATTTGGAGCGCTTCGAACTTGGCTTCCTGGGAAAGAGAGCAAAGAAAAAGAGCAAAAAGCTCGTCGAGAAAAGACAGGTGAAATGTTATACCGGTTGCCTTGTTCTGGGTGTCCTAGCTGTTCTAAGGTGTTTTAACTGACTGACTGTAAAAAGGGATCATTTGTTGCAAGCTCTGTTTTTTGCAATAATCTTACACTTAACTTTCTATTGAATTCTCTGTATTTTGTTTGTCCATTTAGAAAAGGGTACCACAATTCTATACTGAGTTATCGATATTAAGTACTCGATACTCAGTGCTCGATACATAGTATTCGATGCACAGTACTCGATACTCAGTTCTCGATACTTAGTACTCTATACTCAGTCTTCAATACTCAGTACTTGATACTCAAGACTCGATACTCCATATTCAATACTCCTTACTCAGTTCTCGATACTCAGTTCCTGATACTTAGTTTTCGTTACTCAGTACTCGAAACTCAGAATTCAATACTCAGTGTTCGATAGACAGTATTTGATACTCGGTACTCAATACTAAAACTTAATACATAAAATCAGCGCGAGCATATTTTCATCATGCTGTATACGATGTGCTTCGACGTTTATACAAGGTGGGCGCGAACTGAGTGGTTTTACAAAGGTCGACGGCTGGGCTGCGTGTGATTTATATTTACTTGACACTGGGCTTGCTATATAGTTTGAGTTACTCCATACTTGATACTCAGACATCTATAAACAATATTCTGCTCTCGATACTTAATATTCAGTACTTGATACTCAGTTCTCGATACATGGTACTCGATATTCAGTACTCGATACTCAGTTCTCGATACTTAGTATTCGATACTCAGTATTCTATACTCAGAACTTGATACTCAGGACTCGATACACCTTATTCGATACTCAAAACTCCTTTCTCAGTTCTCGATACATAGTACTCGATACTCAGTTATCGGTACATAGTACTCGATACTCAGTCCTCGATTCTCAGTTCTCGATACCAGTTTTCGATACATAGTGCTCGTTACTCAGTTCGCGATACTCAGAATTTTATACTTAGTGTTCGATACTCAGTATATTTGATTCTCCATACTCCTTACTCTGTTCTCGATGCTTAGTTCTCGTGACTCAGTACTCGATACTCTGAATTCAATACTCAGTCTTCGATACTCAGAATTCGATACTCGGTACTCGATTCAAAAAACCTCAATAATAAGTACCCAATACTAAGTACTTGATACTCAGTACACAAAACTCAGTACTCGATACTCAGCTTCGATACTCTGAATTCAATACTCAGTGTTCGATACTCTGTATTCGATACTCGGTACTCGATACTCAGTTCTCGATTCTTAGTACTCGATACTCAGTATTCAATACTCAGAACTTGATACTCAGGACTCGATATTCGATACTGAAAACTTCTTACTCAGTTATCGATACTCAGTTCTCGATACTTAGCTCTCGATAGCTCTCGATACATAGTACTCGATACTCAGTAATCGATACATAGTACTATATACTCAGTTATCGATACATAGTACTCGATACTAAGTCCTCGATTCTCAGTTCTCGACTCTCAGTTCTCGATACTTACTTCTCGTTAGGCAGTTAGCGTTACTCAGAATTTTATACTAAGAACTTTATACTCAGTATATTCGATTCTCCATACTCTTTACTCTGTTCTCGATACTTAGTTCTCGTGACTCAATACTCGATACTCAGAACTCAATACTCAGTCTGCGATACTCAGTATTCAATACTCGGTACTAAAAACCCAATACTAAAGCTGTATTTTCACTTGTCTGATATCTCATAAAAGTTTCTCAAGAGAGATATCAGAAAAGTGTAATAGTCAATCTGAGAAACACACAAATTTATGAAAAGCATGAAAAAACTGAATGAGAAGTAGGCTATTCTCTAATTTCGATTTCTCAAATGAGTTTTTTGACAGCCACCTCATAGTAAACTGAGATGTTTTTCACCCATCTCGTATGAGATCTCGACAAGTGAAAATACTGCTTTAGTTCGATACTCAGTACTCGATAGACAGTTTTCGTTACTCGTTACTCATGTAACCTTCAAACACTTTACAACACCACAGAATATGCCAAGTCAGCGTGACGCTGAAATCAAATTTTACTTCTACTAAAATCTTGTGTTGGAAAACTTAGTTGGGAAAAACAAGTGCTGGAAGACATAAAGGCGCTTGAACTGAACACGGGCCGTCGCACAAAGAGGCGAGTGGCGGGCATAAGCAGCGCGGACCGTCAAACGGTTGTGATAGAAATATCGGGCCAAATAAGAAAAGAACAAGAAAATCTTGTGTACTTGTGCTACAACAACTTCAATGTAGCGCAACCGGAAGTGCTTTTTCGCTTGCACAAGATTTTATCAAGTCCAAGGACTGAAACACACAGAATATCCAGGGCCACGCAGTCGATATTTACATTTTTGAAAGCTTTCGATAGAAGTTACTCGATACACCAGTAAATCGAGGGCGACCATGTCAGTTCGATATAACGAAATGCACCTTTGAATCATCAAACCAAGGTCGTCTGAAAATATCTGAGAAAGCTGCGCAGTGAGCTACTTCGCAGTTATTGTATTGGGTTCCGTAATAGGCTAACATCCAACATCATGAGTCATAAAAATTTGTCTGGCCGAAATTTTTCATGTTTGTAGTATGTTTCAATTGTACACAGCCCCACTTAATAATTTGGCAAAATGTTGGCAGAGTAAATAGTTATTAAGCCTATAAATTCAGGTGTATCACTTCAAAAAACCTACAAAATATCGATTTAAAGTTTAATATTTCTTCTTTTCAATATACCAAAACTAAAACATAATTCACGCCAAAGCCAATGTACCCAACATCAAACAGATCAACCAGTGTTGCACGAAGAATTGGTAATTCCAGTAAACGGTTCCAATGGCCAAGTCCGGCGGCGTATGAAAGAGCCAGGGCCAGTTCAGTTGTCGATGACGCTGACGATGATGATATGCGGCACGATTATAGGAAATGGGTCAGACGATGCAGAGTGTGTAACTACCTTGTCAAGGCAGGTTGAATGTTTACCGTTTAACAGCACACACACACACACACACACACGCGCACACAGAGACAGCTACATTTTTGGTCTTCATGTTTGGTTAACACGCAGAGGCGTGGCTCAGTTGGTTGTGTGCCTTGTGCGGTGGTTCATTGCCTTGTCTTAGCTTAGGCGCGCGAATTTTCGTTGCAGTTGAGAGAAGACACAACCCAAAAGGTAGCGGAGTGAAAGAGAGCGAGTTGGCCCGAGGAAGAGGGAGGGAGAAAAGTGGATTTTCAAGAAATTTCACTTTAGAATGAGGCAGCAAGAAGACCGAAGAAACCTGGTCTGGTCTCTTCATTGATAAATTTACAGTTACGTGATGAGAGCTCTGTGATAGTGTGTGGCTTCAACTTTAATTATAAACCCAAATAGCCAACTAGTTGCTGGTCTTTAAGCCACCGGATATAGCCTGATTCGATAGCATCTCGCAACTGTGCCAATTTCTTGCCCAAGAAATAAATTTTAAATACAAACGCCCTCCACTCAACTGCTCGCTGAAAATAGATGAAATCGAAAGTTTGAACTTTTTTTCGATCAAATTTACACACACAAAAAAAGAAATATTGCGGAATTTAGATATTTAAAAGTGAAAGTCATGCGCCGGGGCTTGGCCTCTACTTTGAACTTCTTCTCCAAAATCAGAAAATGAAATAATGTTGAGACGCAAAATGCGACATCTTCATTATCATTGTCTACTTGACGTCAAATCTCACATTTCCTGAGTAGGATCAATATTTGGTCAGCATTCAATTTGAATTTCAATTAGCTAGGCAATTACAAACAACCAGAAAAGGTTCAAAGGTGCCTAACATGTGCAGGTGATGTGCTTCTAATCGCGTTTTATGACCGATCACGGAACAAATAACAGCAGTTGACAGTTTGTGCGAACTTTTTGCTTACCTTTCATAAAACGAAACACAAATCACTTAGCAACGACGTCTGCGGAGTACAAATACAAACATTTCCTTTAACCCTTTTTTCTGTTCCTGTTTTTCTGTTCTCCTCTCTCAGATGTGAAAAGTTCTCGCCTCTTACCAAAGTGTTCTTCCCACTTTGGCAGAATGACGTCTGTGTGTCTGTGTGACACTTGACAAAACGCCACTTGATCGTACGGGTCGCATTCAAGACAGCTGTTGTGTGCGCTTTTTCGAGTATTTAATGAAAATGTTGTTTCGTTCAATATAGAATGCCTTGTCGTGGTCGCCAGCGTAGACATTCGTCAACTGTCGCCGTTCGGTCCGCATCGTCGTCGCGTGTTTTGGTTGCTTTCCCTTTAAGCGGATTAAGCTTAAAAAGCGCTTTGCATATTTAGTTCTATTGTGCGTTAAATTGAATTGCGGTTAGTGTAAACTGTATATCCTTACGGCAGCAGCAGCCTAAGGCTTTGCAAATGGATATTGGTTTTGGTTTTTGGTCTAATGGCTGCTTGCCAAAAATTCTAATTTGTTATAAAGACGTCACACATTTGTGGCTTCCTTCATTTCTCATTTTGAGGGCTTCCCAAAAAAAACGCACATACGCACATACGCATGCCAAATGAAGAGACTATTTTTAGTATATTGTAATAGATGTTCGATGCCACAGATTGTGAAATGGGTATGACAGTTTCGGTTTTGAGTGCCAGTGCCCTATTGTGTGAGTGTCTAAAATAGGTTAGGTCAATGGTTTCTTCAATTATTTATGTGAACAAAAAGTTTTAAATTGATTTCTTAATTTCTTAGAGACTTTTATATTTGAAACTAAGTGAAAATGAAATAAGTTTAAGGTTTTAGCAAACGTTTTAATTGAAATTACAATTTTCAAATTTTTGTTTGCTGATTTAAAGGATCTTTTCTTATGTTGTATTCGTGAGTACTATTAGGCTCTAGCTGGTATTTGTGTTTAGGTTTCTCTTAATCAGTTTAATAAGATTTCCTTTATCTTGCTTTCGTTTTCTTCCTTATTTTAGAAGCATTTTCCATTGAACATTAACAAACTTAATATCAATTTATGAATTATAGTCTGGGGTTAATGCCATTTTCATCCATCAATTTATAAATTATCGTCTGGGGTTAATGCCATTTTGCTTGACGTTTGTTTTAGTATCAGCTATACGAAATTTATTAGTTTTTCTTACTATTGGCAAGTCCCCTTATGTCTAGCTAGGTGCCATAATTCACATATACCGCATATACAAACAATAACATTCTCTTCTTACATTCTATTAATAAAATAGAATGCTCTCTGTTTTGTCGTTTATCGAATAGCCGCCTTAAGTGAAAACAGCGGATGTAATAGTCATCGCATTTGGTTTTTTAATTTCGAATTCTTTTCACTTTCCTTCACTTAAGCTAGATTCCAACAGCGAATTAATTAACTTAAATCTTTTAAAAATTATTCTTTAAAGTGAATTCACTTAAGCGAATGAATTGTTTCCCAGGCGGCTAAAGAAATTTATATATTTATTTAAGCCAACTTAATTACTGAGCTTAACTACTGATGAATAAGGGATAAAGCTTGAACTTAATGATTACTTTATTAGGTCGATTATGTCTCTTGACTAAATTATAAAATTTTATATATATACAAGCCTTTTTACTCTTCAAAGTATTCAGATCTTTGCGATTGCGATAATATATTGCAGTATGCGAAAGTATAACATGACCTAGAGCCGGCTAAAAAAACTGCTGGTTTACTTAGCATAAAGGTCGCAAAAACAGTAACATATGTACTAAAACGCAAGGCACGGCTCTGTTGTTCGAAACTAGACCAAAATAGTTTCATTTATAACCACCAAAAAAGGCCTGTTTGGAAGCCAAATTGCATACAAACTTTTGGTCATCGTTTTAGAAGCGAAGAGCTTGGCCGCTCAGTATTATTGAAATGGGAAAAAGGATGCAGTGTGGTGAATCAGATTTTATTTGGAATTGAGTCGGCTGACGGTCGAGTGTGGAGCGGTTTCTTTGAAACAGCTGGAGGTACAAATTTTTTTGCGATGTAGGTAGGTGTTAAAACATTTATGCTTGTTTAAGTTTTGTATGCCCTGTCCCTTAAGGCCAAAAGATGGACCTGCCAAAGTATACATAAATTAAGTAAGGCAGCATTTGCAATCTATTATGAATAAATCACTCTGATCAGCATCAACAATGAAGTCAATTTGAATTTTTTCTGGGGAGAGAGGGGGGCGGTCGAGCCTGCATTGTCAGTTATCGCGAGCGGCCGCATGCCATGCGTTTGTGTGTATGTTGGAGTGTGTGTATGTAAAGGAAAACAAATGAAATCAAGGGATCACGGTATTTTGTTGTCGGGGCACGACTGCAGCTCCCTTCTCCCTTACTTGTTTTAACGTGGTTTACCCATGAGGCCTACTCCACATAAGCCAAGAAGGGGTTTTTTTAAGTGGTGTTCCCTAAGGAAAGGACTAGTCCACTGTCATCTTTCCCATGCACTTCCTCTTCCTCCTTCTATGAATTCAAATTTTATGTTCATTAATCGCGGTCCATCGAGGAATATTTTTATAATAATGAAGTAAAAACTTTTTTCCATGTTAGGATTATATATACTTTCAATGGCCAAATTATATTTTTCGGATTCGCAGAGGATGCAAAGTCACCGTTTTTAGAAAATTAAATTTGGCCAGGTACCCAAGGTAGTGGTCCTTTTCCGACCAAAGCGGGGAATGTCTCCTTTCAGGACCCCATAACCGTGCTGGAATCCCTCTAGACCTAGACAATCGTATGCCCTCCAGCAGTCTCACATTATAGTTGTCCCATTTGCTACTCGCTCTTTAATAATTGCGTACAAACTGCTCGCATCGCGGGAATCGACGGATACTACGAAGAAATCCCCAGTGCCATGTTTCACTCCTCCAAACACCCACTGACCTTCTACAAGAAGACCGTAATTAAACTTCCGTCGTCCCATTTTGATTTCGTCAATTTCCACGACATGGCCGGGACCTTCCAATTTTTCAGATCTTCCTCTTATCGCGCAATCCAGTTAAACCTCCCGGAGGAAATTCTGAAAATCAAGTTTATGGTTGTTGAAACTGATTCGCGAATTGAAGTTTTTAGTTTCCGTCCAAATCTATTTGCAGAGTGTCAAAGGTTAAGCACCAAGCCAAGTACACAAGTTTTCCACTAATCTTTACTAAAACAAAAATTTAATCTAATAAATATGGGTCTTAGCGACCAGTTTGGACTTTAGTCAAAGAATTAATTAGCCGTCCCAAAGTCAAAGGTTAATTACAGTTCAAGCATCAACAGAAACCGGTTACCGGTCTTCTGATCAGCATACTTTTTTGCTGTCACACCCTAGGTCGTAGTGAATGTGCCATTTAAATAAATTAGCCCAGGAATGTATCTTTGGGGACTACTAGGAACTCATTCATGTAAAATCCTCTTCGTGCTTTTGTGCTCCGTTTTATGAAAAGCGCAACATAGTATATTTAACTTAATTTGTAATAAATTGTATATTGTTGTTAGCCGGTGAGTCGTGAATAAAACTAAAATTTAAAATTTACGACCTCGAGCCGGCTAACAACAATATTTTAACAATTAAAAAGATCGCCAAGCCACAAACATAATAAGTTTTAGAATATAATTTCATATATGCTTACATTTTTCCAATTTTTTGACTAACTTTTGTTATGAGAACTTATGTACATGGCTGTACTTTATATACCCAAAATTATTTTCTTCTGTGCATTACAAACGACTGACCTTGCAAGGTCGTTAAAGCAGATGCAAGGTGCCAAGTTCAAGACTCAGGTTAGGCAATTACAAGTGGATAACTTAAAAAATTACATAATTGTTGATTCTTCAAAAAGTGTTAAGTGAACAATAACCATTGAACAAATATTACAAACCTTTTGTTAGAAATATACGATTGTCAACTATTTAAAGTTAGAAGTAATTATACATGAATTACCATTTGCCTGGTGAACCAGGAATGGTAAAATGAATGAATAATAATTTATAAATTCCATAGCTATATTTAGAATTTAGTCTGTTATAACTTTTGTGCTGGTCTTGGGTTTGTATAGTGAATTTGTGATAAAATGAAACAGATCTAGTTATCTTTTTGAATGGATTAATTAACACCCTCAGAGAATTATCTCAAAAGCCGGCAGTCAAACGTGTTTTTATGGCTTAACTCAGCTTTTGCAGTGATTTATCTAGCTAAAAGTGGAAGGTTAAATACAGCCTTGTTCTCAGTTCCACTTCCACAAAATTGTTTCGAATGTAATCAATTCCGTTTCCGTTCTCAAAATAGTTTTGCGGACTCAAACGATTTGCCTTTTGGCTGGTGAAATGAAAAGTAAATTGTAAATTGGCATTAAAAAGAAAAGCCAAACACAAAATGAAACTTAATTATAATTCTTTGGAAAGTTTTTAAGTTTTTGGTATACTGAAACAGTTGTCTGTAATGTAGAACTCTATAAAAATAATTAGTTTTCTTCACACCTCCGATTTCCTGAAGGGTAGCAAAAGCAAAAAGTAAATAGTGAAAAATTCTTGTGCTGTATTCTACATACGACTAGTTCTATAGGCGTATTTCAATCGACTTAAGGCCTGCTGCACACAGACAGCTGAGCGGAGCGTTGGCTATAGTTTTTGGGGGGGGATAGTTTGTCGATTTTCACAAACAAATTACATTAAGTATCGTATTTTTATCAATCTGGGGATAAATAAGCAATATGCGGTATCGCTTTTTTCAACCAACGGGATATTGGCGATTCATCGCTTAACAATCAATAAGCAGACTAAAATTTCATCTGTCCCTTTTATAATTACTAGTGGTGTAATCTTAGCCATAAGCCAGAAATAAATTAGTGAATACTTTTTAGCAATTCAACATAAGTTGTACTTCAGCCGTTTAGCAACCACCATGTTTGATAGCGCCCGGTTAAGACGGCACTCCAATCGTTTTTAGACCAAGGGTCTTTGTTAATAATGGTACATTTACCAGTTGGTTTAAATATATTAATCAGCATTTCGGCAGGCTTACTTAGGAAAAATATAACTTCCGCTATGTATGAGCAAAATCCATCAGTTCGCTTGCCATTAGGGCAGCTGCAATAGAGTCCCATTGTGCAGTCACGAGCTGTGCCATTAGGTGATATGTTTATTTATGCGTCTTGATTTTAAATGTATCCGCAGAATACTCATACTTTCTTCAAAGTAATCCATATTTATGTTGTCCCAAAAGAATATCTGTAGATCCTTAAGGTTAGCACTCAAAACGACAAAAATTGCTTTCTTGACTGTTTTTGATATAAATAGAAAAACCTATCTAACAACTCCAGAGCATCAAAGCAAAACCAAAGTGTTTCTTCGGTTCGGCAAAGAAGGAATCATAAGTCGTCATTTACACGATGTAAAGTTTGACTTGCACTAAACTCTTGCAGCTTGTAAAAGGCATTTAACGTACGTACATTGATTGAAATCTTTTAAAACAATGATGCTCTAGTCGATCAGTGATCTACCGACAATTTCTAGCTGCAATTTTGCTCTCATGGGAATCGAAAAGGGTGAAAGCGAGACTCTGCTTTTAAATTCGCCGCATAATAAATTGTTGTTGTAATCCTTTAAACGTTGCCGTGTAGTAATCGGCATCATGACTTAGTATGATTATAATCGTAGCACAGTCCAAAAATTTAGCAAACCAACCTTTTGGGGCAATTTAACAAAATGACACATGAATAAATAATAGTAAATCGATGCGGTTTCTACGGTACCACGGTGCCAATTTGACAGCTAGGTAAATTTGTAATCGTACTCGGCGAGTACTAGACGATTATTATTTTACTTAGTCGTGCAGTTCTCTAATCTAGACCAGCGGTGGGCACGAAATTTTATTTTGGGAGCAGTCCAACAATTGCAACAGAAAAAATCACCCCTATTACCGACACTTCTCTGCCGCACGCATGACTGGCGTGATGCTTCGATAAGCAATAGATTTGCTGTTTTTTTCGCTTCGAAGCGAGGTAATTGTGCTTGTCAATCTGCTTGTTTGCGGCGGCGCCAAGAAGTGAGTCAATTTATATTGCGTCTGCGTGGCGCCAGTTGCCGTAGAATAACTCTTGGGAGCAAGACCGAAAATGTGGTCGATTGTGAAGATCTAAATAAATGCCTGAAAATTGTGAAAATTTCCAATCGTGCATTGAAACTAAAAACCTATTTACCACACTTTTATTAAGTTCTCTCCATTTTATACCATAAAACTAAACTCTCTCTTTATCTCTCTCTTTTTGTCCAATTTACAGCTTAAAAACCTCCTCCACTCTCACCAAGCAGCTGCTGTAAAACTGTTGATTTCATCACCACAACAAATCAAAACCCAAAAAAAAATCAAAAACCAACAACCATAAACCAGGAAATCTCTTCCGCTTATCCCACACACACACACACACACAAACACACACTCACCCACACGTACATCAAACCGCTCTTCCCAAAGCACAAGAATGCGTGAATAACAGCAGAAAGGACAGAAAATGGATAAACGATTCAATGCTGCAGCAAGATTTTCAGTAAACTTTTCCACAGATTCTATTGCATAATTTCCTCAAGGATAATTGATTTGAAGAAAATAAAGCTTCCCAACACACAAAAAAAAAAAAAAGAAATATACTTCCAAAGCTACACAAACATTGTTAACAAAACACAAAAGACACAGAAGAAGTCGACGAAAGCGCACACTGCAAATGTCAAAAAACTGCTTCCTAAACTAAACTTAAGAGAAGGATAACCAGACACACGCAACACAGAGAAGGACGAAAGTAAAATTCGAACATGTCCAACGCGGTCGCCAACAAAACAGAAACCGAAAACTGCATCAGCAGCAGCAGCCTCAAACAGTCGTCACAGCCCGCTCAGCACTCTCAGACTCAGACCACGCTTCTAAATGGCAGCCTGACCTCGCATCAGCGTACCAATGGACTCACGCATGCGGCAGCGGCGGCGGCCAGCAACCATGCCAGCAGCTCCTCCTCCTCCTCCTCCTCCACGTCGATGGCAATTGGAGGCGGAAATTCGGCGGCTTTGGGTCTGAATTCAGCATTGATTTCGGCGGCGACACCAACCACATCATTGCCACCCAACACCAATGGCCTGCAGTCGCCCTACGAGCGTTATAGAGTGGATGACGCCAGCTATGTGCCCATTGGACAGTTTTATGCGGGACGCAGTGTGTTTATTACAGGCGGCACTGGCTTTATGGGAAAGGTGAGTTTTTTTGAATAGTTTTGAATCCTGTGGGAATTCATTTTATTATTTTCCCTCTGTGTCTCTCTGTGTATACAATTTTCTTTGCCTACTTAAACGGGCATCAAGCATACGCCGCGTGTGCTTGTTTAAGTGAACCATTGAACTCTGGACTTGCTTGTTTGAAAAACTTGCAAGTTTTTTCAGTCATAAAATATGTAACTAAATTTGCCGAGTGGGTGTGGGCTTCATCATCGGATGGATACCCGAAATGCCAATGCAACTGCTGTGGCATGGCATGCTGATGCTACATAACCCACATCAGGTCTAATTGTTCGTCAAGTGTGCGAGCTCGACTCCTTCCTAATACTACATCCTGCGGCTGGTTGTGCCAATTTTTTATGCCATTGTGTGCCTTGCATGTCCTGCGTGGTGGTCGGAGGGGGGCTCCTAACTGCGTCATTATGACATGTAATCGCTCTGGCGCCATTCAGACTGCGACTCGATTGCACAGTGGGACAAAGTGTGTGTGTTTTTTTGTTTTATGTGCGGTTGCTGGGCGTAGTCCAGGGCATCGATTTTCATTTAAATACAAATTTCACTTCATTCATTGGGGGCGTGTCCTGCGATGACAACACCTTATGATTATTAATGATAAATGGTTTTCTCTTGCCTATTTTCAGGTACTTGTGGAGAAACTGCTACGCTCATGTCCGGATATAAGAAACATATATCTGCTGATACGACCGAAACGTGGCCAGGAGGTATCAGCACGTCTTACGGAACTACTGAATGCACCGGTATTATATGAACAAACCATCAGCTCTGTTCCATCTAACTTAAACCATTTACTCTCAATTCAGCTCTTCGAATCACTGCGTCGCGAGAAGCCCAAGGAGTTGAGCAAAGTCATACCCATATCCGGTGATATTACATCCGAGGAGCTGGGCATATCAGAGAAGGATCAGGTAAGTTTTCACCTCATAAATCATTTCCCAATTGCTCTTTAAACCTTTACTTCTTCAGAACCTACTCTGTCGCAACGTTTCCGTTGTATTTCATTCAGCTGCCACTGTGAAATTCGATGAGAAGCTCAAACTGTCTGTCACAATCAATATGCTGGGCACGAAACGTTTGGTTGAGCTGTGTCATCGTATGCTGTCCCTGGACGTAAGTGGTTAAACACCTAAGTTGGTTAAAACCACTGATTTTTTTTTGTTTGCTTTCACCTTTGCAGGCACTAATTCACGTCTCCACTGCCTATTGCAATTGCGATAGAACCGATGTATCTGAGGTTATCTATGCACCACCCTATAATCCCGAAGATATCATCTCATTAATCAACTGGCTTCCGGAAGATATACTCGATCAGGTGGGTGACTTACTGGACAAAAGATGATGTGGGCGCTTTAACTAAAACCAATGTTTTTGTTGTCTTTCGCCAGCTGACACCACGTCTCATTGGCAAGCGTCCCAATACGTATACATTTACAAAAGCCTTAGCGGAGCATATGTTACTTAAGGAGGCTGGTAATCTGCCCGTTGCCATTGTGAGGCCATCGATTGGTGAGTTGAACAACTGAAACGACATCATGGAAGAGTTCTAGATCGTTTGGGAGAGAATTTATACCGTTTTATACTTCAAATTTGAAGTGTGTTTTGTTCTTGGAAGTACTTTACTTGAGTACGAAACATTCTTAAGTCGAAAGAGAACCGTTCGTATTATTGAACTACGAACCAAAGTTCTTGAATCAAGAGCATTTCATTCTTACGTAAGACAAAAAATTGAAGAATGCTCCAAATAGTTCTGCAATTTTTGAAGCAAAGATTTTCCGTTTTGAATACCTTCGCTCAAAATTACTAAATTGTCCTCTGCCCATAATTATGCCTGGCAAAATCATTGTAGTTGCATTCCTTAGCATTTCTATTAGTGTTTCAAAATATTGGAGCAAATTTTGGTCTATTTAGTTGTCTTTACCTGGGAGCCGTTTGGCAGAGCGGAACTTTTTATTGTTTAGGTGAAGGGGGAAAGGTTATGTCGCAGTTCTCTAGGCAAGCCGAGCAAATAAGAAGGCAATCTTTCAATTAGTTAGTTAAGATCCATCAGAATTTGTTCGCACGTGGCCAATTAGTTAGAAATAATACTAGCAAAGATTAAGTGGCACATGTCAAGGGAAAATTCTAAAGAGGGAACTTAAAGTAAAAAGCCAGCGTTGAGTAACGTTACATCGCCCTTAGCTCAAGAATCGCCTACGGTTATTAGGATTGCTTCGCCGTCGGAGCTTAGGCTCGCTACAATATGTTCATTTTGAACACTTGAATTCTAAATGGTATATCTTCGCTTAAGAAATCTAAGAAATATTTGATAAAGTTTATCTTAAAGCTAAGAAATAGTTCTCTAGTCCTCTCTTCACCACAAAATGAGCCTAAGAGGGCTCAAATTACAAAAAAATCAAGACCTGATAAACCATGTTCAACATGAATCACCACCAACCCTATAATATACTGGACCTTGTTTGCTAGTGTTATTTTTCAGCGGATCTGTTCCTCAACTGGTTCTTACACTTTTGTTATGGAGTGATCTAGGTCTTTGGTTTATTCATGATCCTAAGATACTTTTAGCCTTCTGTTTCAATACAGAGTCCTCGTTTTAAGAACAAAGTGGGAATGTCTTTATAATTTTATGAACTTAAGCAAAGAACATTCTGTACTTCTTTGATGTACTCGTATTTTGTTTCTAGAATTTTATACTCTTACCAGAGGTACACAGAGTATATTAAGTTTGTGCAAAAGTGTCCGTCTGTCCGTATGAGCAAGCAGATCTCAGAGATTGTAAGAGATAGAGGTTTGACATGTATGGGACAAAAACTTCTTATACTTGCAGGCAAAAAACGTCATATCTCCCACAGTTTTATAGATAGAAGGTTCGTTCCTTCTGGACATATTTAGTAATCAGGATCATTTATCGATTCGCCAAAGGGATAAAAGATCGCATGAACGGTTGTCGAGTTATAAGGAAAATAGTTTTTATACCCTTGCAGAGGGTATTATAAAATTGTCCGGATGTTTGTAACGCATAGAAGGAAGCATTTCCGACCACATAAAGTATATATATTCTTGATCAGCATGACGAGCTGATTTCATTTAGCCTTGTTCGTCTGTCCGTCTGTCTGTCTGTCCGAATGTTTCTATGCTATCTCCTCCGTCAGTTTTACAGCTATCCTCAACAAACTTTGCACGAAGTCTTTTGGTACAAATACCCTGCACATTAGTCGGAACCGGATCGGATGGAACCGGATCGGATCGATCGGTTGAAAAACTAGTTTTAGTGAGAAAAACTTTTTTGTTTTCAATTGAAACGCCTCAAAACTTCGTATTTCTTAGTTTAATATGCTTTTCCTTGATTCCACCAATTTTGGTCGAAATCGGACATCTATATATAAAAAATACACATAAAATTCAGAAAAATGCATGAAATCTTTATTTGAATCGATAGTACGGTCCATATCATTTAATGTTTGAAGATTATTTCATGCAAATGTTGACCGTGACTGCGCCTCAAATGGTCCATCCGCTTAGTCCAATTTTGGCATACTCTTTCCAACATTTCGGCCGGTATCTCACGAATAAATGCTTCAATGTTGTCTTCCAATGCGCCAATTGAAGCGGGCTTGTCTGTATAGACATGAGCTTTAACATAGCCCCACAAAAAATAGTCTAAAGGCGTTAAATCGCACGATCTAGGCGGCCAATTGACCGGTCCCGAACGTGAAATAAAATGTTCACCGAACTCGCCTCTCAATAAGTCCATTGTTGCGCGTGCTGTGTGGCATGTGGCACCGTCTTGTTGAAACCACATGTCATGCAAGTCAAGCTCTTGCATTTTGGGCAAAAAAAAGTTGGATATCATCTCACGGTAGCGCTCACCATTCACAGTTACGTTACGATTCGCATCATCTTTGAAGAAGTACGGTCCAATGATGCCACCAGCCCATAAACCGCACCAAACTGTGACTTTTTCTGGATGCATTGGTAGCTCTTGCAATGCTTCTGGCTGATATTCACTCCAAAATCGACAATTCTGCTTATTTACGTACCCATTGAGCCAAAAATGAGCTTCGTCGCTGAACACAATTTTTCGGTAAACAAGTGGATCTTCGGCCAACTTTCCAAGAGCCCATTCACCAAAAATTCTACGTTGCGGTAGGTCGTTCGGCTTCAATTCTTGCACCAGCTGTATTTTGAAAGGCTTTACACCTAAATCCTTCCGCAAAATTTTCCACGTTGTTGAGTAACAATTGCTGCGATCGGCGACGAATCGATAATTGATGGTCATCATTAACACTGGCCGATACAGCTGCGATATTTTCTTCAGTTCGCACTCTACGTAAGCGTGTTGGTGGTTTAATGTCCAACAATGTAAATTTGGTGCGAAATTTAGTCACAATAGCCCGAATAGCCGCTTCAGTGGGTCGATTAAACCGACCATAAAATGGAAGAAGCGCGCGATGAACTTTCTTAACAGAGCACGCATTTTGATAATAAAATTCAATAATTTGCAAGCGTTGTTCGTTTGTAAGACGATTCATGGTTAAATTATAGACCAAACTGAAGATGTTTGACAGTGAAACAAAACACGAAACGTGCGTGAGCTGTTTAAACCAAAAATCATGAAACGTCGTCCGATCAACCGATGCCTCCTTTGTTGTGTTGTGTGCCTCTGTTTAAATCAATAACATAGCAAGACCTCGAGCCAGTAAAAGGTCGCTTAAACAGTCATAAAAGCAAAAAGATAATAGCTAAAAAATCACCCTTTATATACATACTTTAACTACAAAGTCTTTCTGAGTGTAGGATTAGGTTTGGAAAATCATTTTCCTACTGAACGGATTCTGTTTAGCTGTGGTTGAAAATTGTTTTAAATATAAGAGAAAATATGGCGTATATGCATGCAACTCCCAAAAAGGAAGAACTCAAAACTATATCATTGATCTAGGATCAAGCTGTTCTGCTGATCCCAATAATTACATGGAAGTGGGTTGAGGGATTACTTTAATAACACTCTTGATCTTCCTCTCTGGTCCTTTTCCTTTAACACTGATAGTGCCAAAACTGTCTCAAAAGGTTCCGTATATTCACCAAAAGAAGCTAGATGCTTCCAGAGAAGAGTTGGTTCGGGGTGCCTTTGCCTCCGTAGAAACTATTTGCGCACAGGTTGAAAATACTTTTTTTCATCTCGGCTTCGAGATCAAGCGGGGCCCACTTTCATGCTAAATCTTAGCAAAATTTTGAGATTAAAGTTGATAAATGTAACTGTATTGATAGTATTTCGGCATGTTTTTGGAGGAACCTACAATGTTTATCGAACTTTTTATAAAATCAAAGTATGGTTCTATTTACTTCTCAGCTTTCAAATAAACTGTCTCTAGGAATTCTACGGCCGTTTCGGCTGCCGCCATGGCAAAGCCTTCGTCAGTACACTTTCAGTTGCTGTCACACCAAAAAGCCATTTGCAAATCCTATTTATATTACCCAGTCGGGGAATAACGAGTTGGGAATTCCAAGTGCACAAAATTGCACGAACTTTCAACTAGCTTTAAGCTCCGCTCTTTAGGGTATCTTCGTCTGAAGGTGACAAAAATTTACTGCCACGCCGACAGCTACTGTTTATGTTCATATGTATTCTCTGTTGAATTTTCTGGTTGATTATTGAACTATTATCAAACCTCGACCTTGAGCCTGCTAACATTCATTTTGACTAAAATCAAAACAGGTCGTTAAACCCATATTCAGATGGCTAAAAAATATTGAAAAAAAAATATAAGAAAATATAATTCGAAAATGTTTACGACTGTAAGGGTCGATTTCACATCTATCTGCCACATAAAGTAACAAATAACAGAGTAAATTGTAAGTTTATCTGATACATAGCAGCTATATGGAAGTAGAGAAATCGGCAAACGTTTACCCAGATGTAGATGCCAGAGTTGATGTGGCAAACCAAGATTTTCTCATACCTCAAAAGCTCAGACTTAAAATGTTTCTAAAAAGGCACTTTAGGAATAGAATCTTATCTAGTACCATTACTTACTTCTCTCCCTTGCCTCATTTCTTCTCCAGTGACTGCCAGCCTGAATGAGCCCTTTGCCGGTTGGGTGGATAACTTCAATGGGCCAACGGGTCTAGTCTCGGCTTTGGCCAAGGGCCTGTTCCGTTCCATGATGTGCGAGAAGAACTATGTGGCCGATATGGTACCTGTCGATATTGTGATTAATCTAATGATTGCCGCCGCCTGGCGCACAGCGACGCATAAATCCAACAATCTACTCATATACAACTGTTGCACCGGTCAACGTAATCCCATACTGTGGTCTGAGTTTGTGAAGAATGCCATGACCAGCGTGCGCAAGCATCCCTTGGGTGAGTACATTTCCCAAGAGATTCAATAACACATGCAATATAACTCTTTCTATTTTTTTTAGAGGGTTGCCTGTGGTATCCCACGGGTGAGCTGCGCATGAATCGTCCCATAAATACGCTGAATTGTATATTAAAACACTTTCTACCGGCATACATACTGGATGGAGTGGCCCGTATCATGGGCAAGAAGCCATTGTAAGTCATACACTCATGTGTGAGTTTTAGCTGTCATCTAATAATACTCTTACTTTAGTGTTGTCAACGTACAAAACAAAATTGCCAAAGCTGTGGAATGCTTAGAGTACTTTGCCACACGTCAATGGCGTTTCAAGGATGATAATGTGAATGCCTTGCTGCACACGCTCAGTCCCAAGGATCGTGAGATTTTTGTCTTCGATGTGCGTCACATACACTGGGAGAAGTATGTGGAACGCTATGTATTGGGCTTCAGGGAATTTCTGTTTAAGCAGCGACCCGAATCGCTGCCCGCCAGCAGAAAGCGTATGGTCAGGTAAGTTTTGGGAGAGAACAACGAGTTGAGTAACGGGGAAAGACAAAGGGAAATTTTCCCTTGCCATTCACTTGTTACGCATTTGGTTGTAGTAAGAAATCCTCCAAGTCTGACACTATATTCTTCTCCTCTCTCCTCCATCCAGAATGTACTATATGCATCAGCTGACCAAAGTGGTGGCCGTTTTGCTCACCTGGCGCTTTCTGATGTCGCGCTCGAAACGTTTGAACGACTTGTGGAGCGCTTTTCTGGACAATGCGCTCCGGTTGGCACGTTTGATACCATTTTTGTAATAGTCCCGATCCAACCGATGATGGACTGGTGAATCGATGTTCTTTGCAATTTCTAAATGCTTCAAAAAACATGGCGTACATTTTAGAGGTTTTTTAGCGAATAATTATAATCGTATTTTTTATATATGTTAAAGCGAGTAAAAACAGAGAATGAAAAAACCCACAAAAACACAAACAACAACAACAACAACAGATAAATTTACAACAAAAACAAAAACAAAAAAAATATGCAAAAATCCAAAAATGGGTGTCGGCCTAGTTCGAGTTGAGTTTCGAGTTTGAGGAGGTAAATTTTTGTAAATTTTGTGAACATAACAAATTAATTCCACCTTTGCAGACAGCATAGACGATGAATTATATAAATTATTAAAGAATTTATGCGTATGTCGAGGAGGAGGGTCAGACAAGTTGAAGCAATTTTGCAGTAATTAGTACACAGAGAATACTAAAAAACAAACGGAAAAACTATAAAAATGGCTTGTTATTGCTTTAAATTACATAAACGTAACGTAAACTATGCTAATTAATTAATTATAAATATTGCATATATAAATAATAAACATTATTTATAATTGAATGTAGTTTTAACATTTTTACATTTACAATTAAGTTTTCAATTTATATATTACAAAAACGGAAACAGAAAACAGAAAACAGAAAAAGCAGAATTATACACCACAAAACGGAAATAAAATATACAAAATTCAATTTATGTATATGACGAAATAAACACACAAAATATATTTATATATACTTACGAACATCAAACATAATTTCTTAGCATTTGCAGCCTAAAATCTAAGCGAAATCGAAGGCGCTTTATGAGTAAATTGAAAACTAAACGCAGAACCACACACATATAGTAAGAACATTCCATCCAGTTAGTAGCGAATACGGGGCATCAACTTCTTCCAATACTTCCCACTCTTCTATCTCTCTTTTCTATCGCCACCCTCCTTTGCCTTTCGTTCGGTTTTGGTTGTTGTCTGAGCTAAGAATTGGGTTCTTCACCAGGGAGACATTTCGTGCAATTAATAATTTTTATGTTATATGCCTAGAATTTATTATGTTTATTTCTAATAAATATGTGTTTATATCAATAAATAAAACAATTCCAACAAAAATATATATAAAACAAAAAACCAACCACAAAAAACCACAAAAAAAAAAAAAAAACACTATGCATTTTTTATTTACTTGCAGTTAACTGACAAACACACACAAACAACAGTTTTCCAAACTAAAATAGTTTTGTTTTTTGAAAAACGCAGTTGCATATAATTAGCGCTTAGACGAAATATTTGTAAACCAAAACTCTATGATAAATAATAAAGAAAGAAAGAAACAAAAAAAAAAACATAAATAAATTGAAACACTATACAACAAATTGTAAGCTATGTAAACGGTTTTAGTTCTTATTGGCAAGGCGGAAAATTTGAATTTAGCAAAGAAACGAAAGAAAAGCTATAAAGAAAACTAAGAAAAAAAAAACATGAAAAAACAGAACAAAATTTAAATAAAAACCATTAAGAAAATTGATAATCAAAGTGTTTTTCTTTTTACTACGGATTACACAGACCAAAGAGATGGAACAACAAGATGGGTAACGGCCATACACCTGAACCTTCGATTTTGCATGAATGCGCTGTGTCTGTTCGAAGTCTGCCAAACAAACATTGCACACAGACAGCACTCTTATACAAAACTTAACTTAACTTGTAAATTTCCCTTCAAATTTCACTGACATTCACCATTATGACCTTTACGCATCTAGTTATTCTATGACTTTGCCAAGACCTCCGATTTTCTTTTTTCCAGTGGTTTTCTAAGATATGATTTCTGAGATATGAGCTTAGGTTTAATGACTCCTATCACAGTTGTTATAAATGGTAAGAGAATTGTGTCGATAGCTCGTCGCCGTTTGACTTGAAGGAAAAACACATAAGAGCTGAACATGTGAATGTATATGCGAGAGCCGAGTTTTGTACGCGTCACTTGCACATGTGTTGGAAGAGCCTCGAGTTGCTGTTGGAGATCGCGGACTAGTGTCTGCAAATCTTGGGTGACATTCACGTTGTTGGAGTTCGTTGACGTCCATGGAAAAAAAATTGGCGGCGCGTTGAGTTCAAAACTCGGTGTCACCACTGAAGAAATTAATGAGGTCATGCTCAATTCCCTATCTATAATATTTATTAACTTATCTGCCAAATCTGGTAAGTTAAAAGAAGCTAGCATTGAAAACAAAAAGTTGATTTCAAATTTAAGGACGTTTCCATTAAACAAAAAAGTTTTCCCACTATTTTTCAGACCAATCTTTTACATTGCAGCTATTCTATTTGATTAAAAACCCTAATAAATAAAATGGTTGGAATCTAGATTTTTGACTGATCGTTCCTTTGTCAGCTATATGCTAGTCATCCGAATTTGCTGAAACTTTGTAGAATTTTTTGAAAGCTTATAAACCCAATACGTTGCAAATTTAAGGACGTTTTCAGCAAAAACAAGTAAGGGAGCTGCAGTCGAGTGCCCCGACTACAAAATACCCTGTTCCCTTTATTTCGTGTGTTTTTTCTTTACATACACACACACTCACATACACACAAACGCAACCAACATACACACAAACGCATGGCATGCGACCGCGCGCGATAACTGACAATGCAAGTCCCCCCCTCTCAGAATAGATAGATATTGGGCCTTTCTTGATATATGTAAAGTTTGGAAGTTCTACCTTAAAAATTGTGGCTCTGACAGTTTTTTGCGCTTAAAAGGGAGAGGGGGAGGAATTTTCCAAATCTGAAACAAACTCGTGTTAAATCGGGTATACACCTATCTACATGCAAAAATTTGTGGCTCTAGCTCTTATAGTCTCTGAGAAACACGCGTTCATACGGACAGACGGACGGACAGGGCTAAATCGACTCGGCTATTGATGCTGATCAAGAATATATATACTTTATAGGGTCGCAAATGCTTCCTTCTACCTGTTACATACTTTTGCACAACTTCATGATCCCCCTTTTCCCATTTTCAATTTCCCATTTTCAATCGACTGCACTGCAGCTCCCTTACTTGTTTATAATAAGAACTGTGAAGCTCTTCAAAATAGGCATTAACCTCGGACTTCACCTCTTCATTGTTGCCAAATCTTTTTCTCCGAGCCATTTTTTTAAGTTTGAAAATAAGAAATAATCAGAGGGAGCTAAGTCTGGCGAATAAGGGGCGTGAGGTAGCAATTCAAATTTTAATTCATTAATTTTAGCCATTGCAACGGCAATGGCCTCACGACGCTGTTTTTGTTCTGAAGTCAGCAAACGCGGCACCCATCTTGCGCATAACTTTTTCATGTCCAATTTTTCGGTCAATATGCGATGTACAGCACTTTTTGAAATGCCTACACATTCAGCTAACTCACGAACTTTCAATCGCCGGTCACTCAATATACATTTTTTAATTTGGCCACCATTTCTGAAGTGGTCACTTTATTTGGACGCCCATTACGATGTTCATCTTCGCAGCTCAAACGACCTCGCTTAAACTCAGCCACCCAATATTTTATTGTTGTAAACGAGGGAGCAGAATTAGGTAAGGTAGAATCCAGCTCCTTTTTAGTATTGGTTGGACTAAGACCTTTTATATGAAGGTATTGTATCACATAACGATGACCAATTTTGTCCATGTTTGCAAATCAATAGCAAGCTTTCTCTATTAAAATCGACCAAAAAAAAAAACTGTGCAAGGTAAAGGCACCAAACTTCAAACTTAAGCTTGTAATAGTCGGTACTTCCCTTTTTTAATGTTTTTTGTGAACATTTTCCAACACTACTGTGCTAGGTCGGCCATTTCTGGGACGGCCCTCGTAATATTTTTGGAAGCTTTGAAGCCAATGTACAGTGTACACTGTAAATTGTACACCCTACAAGCAAGCATTTATGAAGCGTGTTGTTAAGCTTACTCATGGGACCTTATGGTCGTCCATACATGTATGTATGTGTATACAATATATTTTTTGGCGATTTTGACCAAACTTAAAAACTGCAAGTTAACAGTATAAAGGTCATTAAAACAGTCATAAAACTACTAAAACGCATGGCACCGCGTTGTTGTTCGAAACTTAATAAAAATAGTTTCATTTAAAACAACAAAAACTCCTGTTTGTATATGCAAACATTTTTGGACTTCTGCTTCACACGTGGCGGCCGTTGTGCTGCTCGCTGAGTACAAAGTCCAATGGAGGCCACACACTTACAAAGGGGAATGGCTTTCTTTTTGGTGTTTTGAGTGCAAGCTGCCTTTGGAGTTCCCAAACAGTTTTGACGTCGCTGGCATGGAGAGTCTGCTCTTTGGATAGATATTTCAGGCTCAACATCGCTGATGAGTGAGGATTTGGTCATCCTGAAGCTTCCTTTGTTGTGGTGTGTGCCTCTGTTTAAAGTTATGCATAACGAGACCTCGAGCCAGTAAAAACAGCAGGTTAACAGTATAAAGGTCATTAAAACAGTCATACAAATTAATGGAATCATCAAAATGCGTGGAAAAATAATTAGTACAAAGTTTGGAAACTTTTTCATTGAAAATAAAATAGTTCTTCTTATCAAAACTTGTTTTTCGACTGATCCTATGTCAGCTATATGATATAGTAATCCGATCCGCCCGGTTCTGACAAATGTGCAGCGTAATTGTCCAACAAGACATATATTAAAATATGAAAAAATATTTTGACTGCGGCGCAGAGTTGAATGTGAATTTGGATTATTATTATCTTAGGGCTACAAGTAATTCAATACTTACTTTTATAGCACTAATCACAATTGAGAGGTTTCTTATAGTCTTCATCTGTGGTGCATCAATTACATTACCACTGCGCCTGCGCCGCTTTTTTTGGGGTGATTCTCCATTCCATTTCTTCTTACATTTTTCCTCCCATAAATGAATGTCTTTATTAAGGTTATACATTCTCCCATAGGACAAAAATATCTCGTGGATTCCTTGAGAACGTCACAAAAACTTCTTATGAAAAATAAATTTGACCAGGTAACCAAGATATTGGTCCTTGCTTAAAATACAATATTAATTTATAGGTGCAGTATGTCCATAAGGAAGACGAATGTGGAGTAGTCCCGTCTTTTGGGGCACCACTTGGAAAAAAGTCCTTCTACGGCCTCCTGGGGAAACCACGTTAAAAAAGGGGCCCGGCAAAGAGTTCATAGCAGATCCAAAAGGTGGGAAGTTTTCCTCAATTTCGCCCTCAAATACAAGCGAACTTTAATCTTACTCATATGCTAAGAATATTTTCGAATATTGCAAAAACAAGAAGTATTCGAAAAGCATTTGTTATCGAGAATATTTTATATGGGCAAAAACGCAAATTTCAAAATTCATTTACAAGACGACCATGGTCGACCGCCAATTGATTTCTGCACGTAAATTCTTTATAATTCGCGGTCCATCGAGGATATTTTTTTCAAAATTTTTGGATTATATGGATGGATAGTAAACATTTACCCTCAGAACACACCATCTTTCCTTACACTTTATTTGGTCAAAGACGCTCCCTTCTTTGCGCAACAAAAGTCAGTATAAGTCAGTGTGGAATTCAGAACATGCTAAGAAATGTTATGCCAGCTACAGGGCTTCCATTTTGCTGTGACCCTTGAGGAAATATCCCACCCAACTAGTTCGAAAGTCAAACGCATTACAATAGATCAGTTTTATTTTTCTTTTTTTTCTTTTTTTTTTTTGTACACATGAAATCTCATTTATTATTTGTTTTCTTTCGCCTCTCTCACATTTCTTGCGCTTACACGCTACCAGCTCTAAAAATTTGCTAATACTTCGCCTCACTTAATGTTCGTTTTCTTTTTTTTTTTGGTTTTTAAATATATTTCATTTAACTTTTTCGTTTTTTTTTTGTGAAATGTTGTGCTTATGCTTATAATTCAAAACTCGACTCACACTGAAAAACGCGTTTAGAGAAAAGTTTTGCAAAAGAAAACGGAAAAGTGGTGAAAATTGAAAATTGAAGTTCTGTTTGCTGCAATTGGATTGTGAGTGGACTAACATGTAGAGCGAGTTCAAGTGGTTAATTGCACACATTTGTATAGACATCTATGTGTGTGTGTGTGTGTGTGTGTTTCTATAGCTTAATCGAATTGAAAATAATACAGGGTGAGTGGCACTTTCCACGTGCCTAAATGGACTTGTGGTGAGTTTGCTAAAGTGCGTTCGGCTTGCATTCCCATCGATCCATCCCATCGCTTACAAAATGTGGTTCTAGTCTTTGCGTTTCTGTTTCTGTTTCTCTTCTCTAACGAAATAAATTACCATTTAAATGAAAACCTTCAATTGTTGTTACATTTAATATTTATGTCGTATTATTATAGCTAAAGCTAGCTTAAGCCTTGGCATTCAACTTGGTTTTTGGGTTTAGTTTAGGTTTATAAAAATACTATTTATTGTGTGTGTGTGTGTGTGTGTAAATACTTATCAATGCTCGCTTAAATATGTGTGTATGTCTCTTTAATTTTTCAAATTTCGTTGCGACTTTTTATTGTGGAGAAATGGGAGAAGAGGTGTATCCAAAAAACTACTGATATTCTGGTTTGGGGGGGGAAATCAAACACTGTGGCATCAGGTTCTGAACTTTAGGTACTCAAGGTTTACATATATCAGGGTACAAACTGGGGTCAGGAATTAATGGGACTTACAAATTACGCATATTAGTTAGAGTTACATGCCTCGGCACAACCATATTAGATACACATTTAAGTAAGTAAATGTTAATGCTTGGCGGTGATCCAAACCAAAGTTTCATCTAAGTGTAAGCAGTGGATGTGGAGCCTGGGTAAAACATTGATTTCCTCCAGATGAGATTTAAATGTAATTTACATTTCGGTTTCCATTGTTGGTTTTGCGTATTCAGCATTTAGTTTAGGGTATATTTATATATATAATCATATAGTTAGATATATTAGGGTATATATATATATGTGTGTATATATGTGCATATATACGACGGGTACGAGTATGCATGTATGTATATAGATCAGGGCTCGAGCACTGACTTAGATGTATGCGCGTATAACGTTAGACTTGTACAGAAGCAAAACATGTACAGATTATTACTTGCATTAATTAATATTTATATATGTAGATATATATATATATGTATGTATTTATGTATATTTGCTGTTTTAAACACACACTCAATATGCTTACCCATATAAATTAAATGTTTTCTCTTTGTTTTATTTTGTTAATATTTTTGGTTTTCTTTTTTTTTTTGCACACAACATTTGCTTGAATTCGGTTGTGTGTGTATTGTTGTATATTTGTTTTTGTATATATATTTTTATAAAAATTATATAATTTAAAGCTTGTTTGTTACGTTCAGAACCCAGGACCATAGATAGCAGTAGACTGGAGTTGGTGCTTCGTTTGGGAGCTGTGATGCAAAGATCATGTTTCTATAAGATGGCTTTGATAACTCAGTTTCTCATTTGTACAAATCGTTCGTATTTTACCTAAAACCTGGTCCAAGAACCATGTAATATTGTTATAGAGGTGTTTAAGCTTAGACGGTCAACAAGCTTTTGGACTTTGACATTAGCATAGTCTTCATTTGCCATGAACAAACAACTACATTGACTTCACATCAAGTAAAAATTCAGCAAACAAGTTTGCAAAAGGACTCAAAAACCATAAAACGGCCACCCATTACCAGCTTATGTGCGAAAACTTATATATTTCTACGGACTTTCTCGAAAACTCTTGTAAGCTCCATTTTTTAGAACACTCTGAGAAAAAATCAAGATCTTTGTACTTGAATTAATTACAAACGTTATCTATAAGTACGGTAAGCATGAAAATACTTGATTCAAGTTCTTCAAAATTCTTATATCAAGTACGATTTCTTCGATTCTGAAATACTTGACTTAAGACTGTTTCGAAATAAATTAGGTACAATTTAAACTAATATAATTTAAAATCTTTTTGATCATACTTTTAGGTTGTAATGGTCTTATGTCAATAACTATTAACATAACCCACCCTACAATTTCTAGTATGTATCCGGATATACGAGAATTATGTAAGTTTCTCTTAAAATCTAAGTCCGTTTTTCCTTCGAGATTCGGGTTTCAAATGGAAAAGATTCAGTTTTTGATCCGTTTTCGCTGTCGAGAAGCTTTCGAGAATAGACCCGAACATTTGCCTCGAGAACTAACGTTTTGCTGCCACAAACTGAGCAACAGGTAATACTTTTTCGGACCAAAATCGGGCACGTTCTCGATAGTTTTGTAAGAGAAAATATCTAGAAAATGTCGAAAACGGATCCGTTCTCGAGGTCGATTGTCGGGTGGGAAATACAAAACATTCTTTCACAATGTCCTGTACAGAGGTCGCAACAACCGGTCCTCTTTTTGCAGTTGTCAGAAAAAACCGGTTTCCTGCGGCACATTGTAATAGAGCAGAGGCAGGAAAAAAATACATTCACATTTTTGCATTGGTGTGTGTGAGAGCAACGCAAAAATTGCTCTCAATTTCAGTAGCAACGACTGCGTCGCGGCGCAGCAAAACACGCAAGGCAGCGGCGCTTGTACAGCTCATACTGGGTGCGTGGAAGCAGCGCTGCTTTTGAAATTTTTCGTATGCACACAAAATAGCAACGTATCTTACGGAAGCAACCTTAAACTGCGGTCTCTGCCTGTGTCAGGTTGTGAGAGGAGAGAAACACATTTTTTCTGGTTTTTTTTTTTCTCGTGTCTTGTTCGTTTCAATTTGCAACGACCATTCAGTCAGATTCCGCCTGTGCTTCTTCTCAGGCCTCCGATCTCAACGCATGTTTGTATGTATGGGGCAAACTATGTGCGCTCTCTCATTCTCTCTCGCACTGGCACCCTCTGCTCACACTAAAGTCTGCTCTTGCAACCTTTATAAGATAAAGTTTTTGCTTTTCGGTCTTTGACAAGCAAACATTTCCGCATCGCTTGACTGAAACGGTCCCGTTATTGGGTTGCAGTCAGACCGACCAGTGCTGTGTGTACAACAACAGTCGCTTAACATCGAGCGCGATAGCATTCGGTTGGGGAAAGACCGAGACCGTTTTTTTTAAGTTTTTCCGTCATAGTCGAAATCGCAGCGGACTGAAAATATGGGTGGAGAATTATTTACGTGCAATGGTCCTGTACATTCTAATGTCAGCCCACAAAACCTTATAGAATCAAAGTAAGAGTACTTCCAAAAAGTACAAAATGTTGACTTAAGCCAGGGGCCGGCACTTCGCTATCTACTGGGCATAGGAAAACTCTCAAAGGCAGCGCTGCCTTCACACAGCTCGTCGCAGAGCAATGTGAATAAGGTTTAGTGCTACTCTCAACTTCTATCGTTTTTGACAGCCTGCTATTGATGCGCACACATTTCAATGCCCAAATGTTATTGTGATTTTTCCGGCCCTGGCTTAAGCCCAAAAATATTCAAAGGCAACTCCTGGAAACATCATGAATTAACCAAAGATCAAGGTCTTAATCTACCATCATTCCATAACCAAAGTTTTAGAACCGGTTAGGAGTTTAAAGAACAGATTCGTAAAATATTTCGCATTTTCTCTTGCTCACTTTTTGTAGCTAGCATTAAAGGTCTATTTTGTACTCAATCTAAGATTTTTTGTACTTGAACTAAGAACGCGGTTTTCTTATATTTTTTGTACTATTCTAAGTAAGAAATGGTCTTGATTTTATAACCTTCATTCTCATTTCAATAACTTAAACGGTCGTTTTTCGAATGTTTCGTACTTAATTTAAGTACTTCCAAATCGAAAGCAGACTTGAATTTTAATTACAAAACGGTAGGATTTCTTGCCCCATCGAGCTACAGCACTGCCAGTCGTTTTTTCTGAGTGTAATGTCCTGCCTGCTGCGATTGTCAGAAACATACAAGCAAAGGGTTCTTGTAACTGTATAATGCTACCCAGATCACAAAATTAGGTTTGTTTGGAACTATTATTGAATTGGATATCAAAATATTTGTGTCCGAAAGCTGTATCTTAAATAATCCGTTTTCCTAGATATTTAAGATACTTAAAATGGAGCTAAAATCGTTCTCTATTTTGAATTTAACGACTGGGAAGAAGAAACTGAATGAAGAGAGCAAGCTAAATATTTGGAGACTGCAAACCAATTAAAATCTGCAGGGGTTTCAATCCGTGGGTTCTAATCCGTCATGCAGCTTAATGTTCGGTTCCTAAGGTGAACCTAAGGTTTTGATTCGAACCTTGGTTCATAACTTCTTAAGGTGTTGAAAAAAAATTTTCCTATATTTTTGTATTTTAACGAATTCCCACCTAACAATTGACCACGAGAACAGATCCGAATCGTCATTATCTAGAAAATTTCCCTTACTAAGCTATCGAGAACGTGACCGATTAAGTTTAGAAAAATTATTGCCTGTCGCTCAGTTTGTGGCAACAAAAAGTAAGCTCTCATGACACGTGTTCGGTATTCGAACTATTCGATAGCGAAAACGGATCGAAAACTGAATCTGTTCCGTTGAAACCCGCTTCTTAAGAAAAACGGATTTCGAATTTAAGAAAAAAACGTAATAACGAGTCCGTTTTAAACCGCATCTTAGGAAAGCGGACTTCGATCTAAGAAAAACTATCTTATCTCGTGGTCCAACAGCGAGAATTGTCGGGTGGGTCAAAGTGGCTTATTTGTTAAGGATGACGCCTATATTTGCGAAGCCGATGGAGCCTACTATTGCTCAATATTTTACGGCAACGGCGTCCGCAGACTCATTAAAATGTACAGAAACTAGTGAAGAATGACAATCAAACCGACCTTAGTTTTTTTTTTATCTCAGTGCATCAAGAATATTTCTTTTAAATTATTGCACTAATCAAGAAGTATTGAAACAATACTTTTGCTTTGTTTTTCGTTTGAATGTACCGAGTTAAGCTATGCATTTAACTCCACATCTTGCTTAAATAATACACTAAAATATGATAAGTTCTTACAAAGCAATTAATTTATAGAACCGAACCCTTTTAAAAAAACATATGAGGTTCGGTTCGGGTTCAGGTTTGGAAAGTCATAAGCTTAAAAGGTTCGATTCATGGTCCATCGTTCGACCCAAAAATCCGAACCGAACAAGTTCTTAAGGGTTCGACTCAGCATCAACTTGGAGCTTTGTTCAAAACTCTGCGAGCAGGAAATTCGTTTTGAAATTGATTAATTGGATAAGGAACTTCGCTCTTTGGTTAAAAATTTGTATTTCTTGATTGAAGCAGACATGTAAATCGATTCTGACTGGTCTTTAAACTGGGCCACTTCACAGACTAACTAAATTTTGAGCTCTTACCCATCGGAATGCTCAAACCGATTGAGTTCTGATGGGTGTGAGAGAAAATAACAGCTTGAAATTATTCCAAGTAGGATTTGGCATTGCACAGCTATTAATCAGTGTGACTGTTAGACATATGGTGGAACTTAGCTGTTTATTAGCGTTGAGGGGTCACACTGAATTCTACGCTCAACCAAATTGCAATAATCTGTCAATTTTGCTGTTGGAAAACTTAGCTGATCTGCGTACTAAGCTTAATGTTAAGGGGTTGGTTAATTTGGAGCTGTGGATTCAAGCTACAAAGTATCTTTTCTCTTAATGTAGTCAACAATTTATAACAGATTACCACGATGAAGCAAACTTCATGAAGTTTTGTCAGTAAGCGTGAGTTTCAGGTGAGATTCTATACCTTTCATTTATAAGTTCAATAAATTTTCCTTTGAATATCCTGCCTACTAAGAAAACTTCATGAAATTTGCTTCATCGTGTAAGTCCCGTCTTAAAAGTAATCAATTAATTTACAAATTCGAATAATGAAAATATGGAAAAACTAATTTCGAACCTTTCTACTTGCACATTTTATAGTTTATCAGCACTCTTGTGTAGTCTCAGTTACTATAATATTAGCTAGCACATCATTTATGTTTCTTTATATTTACTCAGAGACTCTTTGCTATTGCCATCTTTAAAAATTCATAGTCTTTGCTTAAATTCAGTAACTTTTGGCTCGCAACATCAACTGAACAACGGCAGCCTTTCTCCCCATTTATGGTCCTTGATTCGAGCTAAATGTAAAAAATTTTGAATAATCGCCACTAAACCTAAAACATCTTAAAACTGAAATCATATTGACCAGATTTACAACAAAATTGAGACAAACATTTCAATATTGTTAATTCTAAATTTCTGTTTTGTAAACATACAACTGAATTTTCATAAAAATCACCCTGTAAATTGTAGTTTTTTCTTCTTTTTTTTCTTGATTTTAAATATATATATTTTTTTTCGTTTTTTTTTTTTGTATCTGCTACACTTACAATTATACATACAATACATACTACGACGGAAGCTTTTATTTACAAGTCGTTTTGGATGTAAATCATATCTCAAATAACAGAACAGAAATGGAGAAGAAATAAATGACTATGCACTGGCGTTTTGGTTCATCTTGATCTGTGTGTGGACTGTGTGTGTGTGTGTGTGTGTTTTCAATAAAAAATAAGCTTGTTGTTTAGGAATATTGTTTAGCATTTCAGTCATCAGCTTAAAACATAAGGTAATAATTAACTTAAGAAGATCAAAAAAACAAAACACAAACAACTAAAGTACACCTTGTTTTTGTTTTATATACAACCTCTCTTATTTTGGCACCAAAAACTAAACGCTAATTTCCAACTAATTTGAATTTTGGCGCTTGTCTGGGAACAAGCCGTACAAATTTTATGTTTAAATTACAATACAAGTTCTGGTGAAGTTCTCACTCGATTTTCAAACAAACAAATTCTGTGTGTAACGGGGCCCCGCCGAGAGCTTGGAGCTGCGAGGCACCCTGTATAAGCAAATGTAAGAAACGGCGCGCCTAACAGCTGATTTCGGAATGATTGTTGTTGTCCTTGTAGCGCTCGGCAAAGCCCTGTATGGTGGAGACTGTCGAGGACAGGTCGCCGCCATTAAGAACCAAACCATTGCCATTGGGCAGGGATCCATTGCCCAGAAGTTTGGACTCCGGGCCATCTCCGGCCTTGACCTGAACATTGGCATAGGACTGCTTGACACTGCCGTTGGGCAGACTCTTTGTCAGAGCCGAGGGATCTAGCGTGATGCCGTCCAGCTGAGAGGCAAAGGATAGAGGGGGTAGGATGGTGGTCGGTGTGGGTTGTGGTGTGTCCAAACTAATCAGTTTGGCTTCGTCGTGGGGCTTGCTAGGACTAACCACGGCGGCCGACGGCGATTCTCTGCCACTGGTAGACAGGTTGGTTTGTCCCAGCAAGGGCTGATCACTTTTCGAATTGGGCAAGATGAAGGAGGTCTCCCAGCAATCACCATTGGCCCCGGCTGCCACACCATTCTCCACCGGTTCCGCTACTGCAGCAGGCTTGGGTGCAGCCGGAGAGGTCACTGCTGGTGGAGTACAGGCGGCTTGCTGTTGACGCTGCGTGTTGGGAGCATAGTTAGCACCGCCCGGGCCCGCGGGGCTGCCATGTCCCGGTAGAGGCACCAGATAGTCCGGCACCGCTAAGCAAAACTCCTCACCATTGGGTGGTCTGATAACCGTATCATCACGCTCCGAGGCCGTGGGTGCCAGTATGTTGGGCAGCGGCGCATTCATTATGCTTGCATCCTGCGTGCAGGCCGTCAAATGCTCCAGCAAACTGGTAAACGTGGGCCTATCCTCCGGCGTGGGATTCCAACAGTCGGCCATGATCTTGTATATGGATACGGGACATTCGGTGGGTGTACCCAAGCGTCCGCCGCGCACTACCAGCTCCATGACCTGAGTATTATGCTGACCCGGATACGGTGAGCGACCCAAGCTGAAGACCTCCCACAGCAGTATGCCAAAGGACCAGACATCGGTCTTGGAGGTGAAAATGCCATCGAGAAAAGCTTCCGGCGGCATCCATTTGATGGGTAACATGGCCTTGCCACCCTTGCGATAATAGTCCGATCTGTAGATATCGCGCGACATGCCAAAGTCGGCTATCTTAACCACTCGACCGGGACCCTTGCTGCTGAGTAGGCAATTGCGTGCCGCTATATCGCGATGTATGAAACGCTTGCTCTCCATGTAGCGACAACCCTTGGCCACGTCCAGAGCACAGAAGAGCAGATCCTTCATTGTCAGCAAAGAGGGACGCTCCAGGGTATTACGATTCTCGCGCAGAAACTTTTGTAAGTCACCGCCCGCCAGTAGTTCCAGGACTATGTAGTAGGGTTGCCGATCGAAGCAGACGCCAATCAGATGCACCATATTCGGATGATTAAATTTGGCCATAATGGCAGCCTCTTTCAGGAAATCCTCCTCTTTTTCACGCTTGGGATCCTCACGTAGGGTTTTGACGGCCACAGGCATTTCCACCGCATCGCCATCCCGATGACGATACAGAGCCAAGTAGACCTCACCAAAGGCGCCTTTACCCAAAGCACTAGAAAAAAGAGAAGACATAAGAATCAGGTTAAGGTACATGTCTAGTTTCAGATTTTGAAAATTTCGATTTTTTTTTTTTGGCTTAAATCATGCGTTATAATGTTAAAAACATCCCCTGAAATTTTTAAGCAAAAAAAAAAAATACAAATTCGAGATATTTTGATTTTTTGTACAGGTAGGTCGGGCGCAAAATCACAAAATTGGCCTTTCTTATTACAAAAACAAAAAAAAAAAAAAAAAAAAAAAAAAAAAACAAAAAAAAAAACAAAAAAATAAGTCTCATTACTTTTCGATCAACTATGTTTAAAAAAAAAACATCAAAGCGAACTAAAATACGTAAATAAAAGAAAAAAAAAAAAATCTCATTATTTTTTGATCAACCCTTTTTCCAATTTCCCCCCCCCCAGCCAACTATGTTTCCAAAAAGCTTCAAATCGCTAAAAAAAAAGTCATTGAAAACTAGCTCATACCCGAAAAATATAAAAATAGTGCTAAATCAATACTCTTCACTTTTTTGGTTGTTGTGATTTTACCCTGTCCTGGCGCACTCTTTTCCAAATTTCTCGAAAAGTTCTTGACCGATTTTGATAAAACTTTTTTTTCCGTGAAAGCTAATAGCCAGATGCAACTAATCGATGCCTAAAACCTACAAAACTTTTTTTTCTATTTTAGAGAAAAATGTTGTCGAAACTTTAAATGCGATTATCTCGGAACCACTTTTTTCACCCTGGTGCGTCAGATTGCGAGGCCATTTGTTGACCGATTTTCTTATAGTTTTTTTTAAATTGCTCGTAATACCCGTCGCTATGGTCGGAACTAGGATATTTTTGATCGGTCCATAAATAGCGGAGTTAGGGCCATTTTAAGGGGTAAAAATAGGTCAATTTTCGAAATTTTGACTTTGAGAACCCCTTACTCCCCTATATATAGACCGATCCCAGATATCCTAGTTCCGACCATAACCACATCAATTCCCAACAAAACCTCATTTAAATTTTTTTTATCCGATGACGCGTTCTCTGGAAATCTGACGCACCAGGCACCTATGTTTTTAAAAATGGGTCGACTTTGAAGCGGGCTACAACAACAACCGCTGCAACAACAACTACAAAAAAATTTTAAAAGTTAGCTTGATCAATTATCTATCGAACAAAAAAAACCGCTAGTCGATATGTGGTAAACTTTTCGAGTAATAAATTTTTTCGTAAACCCTTACTTTTGGGCTGCTGAAACTAGACATGTACCTTAAGTCGTTGCCTAAAAGCCTTCTACTTACTTCACCAACTGCAGACTCTCTCTGGCCACCTGGGGCAGACTGTTGACATCTATGTGACCATTGAGTATACCATCGCAGCCATAGTTCGGGTTAAAGTTGTTCAAATTGGAATCATCTATATTGTGTCGCAAACGGCTCAGCTGCAGATCCTGTTCCACCAGCATTTTGTGCCTTAACTTGGCCTGCTTCTTACGTTGATAGCGATTGTCTGAGCAAAGAGAAGACCATAATGAATACTCCTCCAGGTATACAGTCTTTCAAAACTTACACAACATAAAGATGAGAGCAGCTATGCAGATAAAAAGCACCGCCAGGGAGAACATTAGTATGGAAACCAAATACTGGAACGAAGATTTGCCCGGCTCCTCTTCAATCTCACAGGCGGTATTATTATCTCTCTTCACATTCCAGCCATCGGGACATATGCAGCGCACTGCCGATCTAAACTCATCCAGGGCCACACAGCGATAGTCACAGCCGCAACCCTCAATGGCTGGTATAATAATGATGGCTCCCGCACCGCTGCTGGCTCCCGCATAAATGGTACTGGTATCCCGTAGGCTGCGACTGCTGCTAATGTAGGAGCTGCCACCCTCACCATTCGACTCATTCAAATACACATCTCCGCCCTTGTAGCCACCGCCACCGCCGCCTGTGTTGCAACCTCCACCGCCACCACCAAAACCACCCTGACCATGTCGATGTACGGTGGTGCCATTGTCAGCCAACTCCACATAGCACGAATGACCGCCCCGTCCACCTTGCAGCAATGCCGCTCCAAAGGTGGGACTCAAAGCCTGATCCTCTCGGGCACGCCAGCCTCCGCCAGGACCGGCGGTCTTCTTATTCAAAGGTTCACCATTGATTTGTCCACTCTCAGCCGCTAGCAATGGCTTGGCCTTTTGTCCATGCTGGAAATCCTCGTCTATGTACTGACCTATGCCCAGGCCGCCACCTCCACCAGCCACCAGCAAAGGTACAGCCTCATTCTTGGCCTGATTTAGTAGAAACACATATGAGCCGCCACCACCGCCACCGGCTCCATTCTCTATGTAGATCTTCTTCACCATATCCTGCTTCGAACGAAAACTGTATTGTCCCAGATCTAGATCGTGCTCGGTGCCACAACCGGCCTCCTTGAGGGCTCCCATGGTCTTGATGCAGGCATTTTCACCTTGCTGACCCACCAGGAAGTAGAGTTCTTCATTCTTGTGCAGCTCCAGCACAGCCACTGCCACAGAGCCACGAGAACTGCCCACACCGCCAGAGCCCAGACCACCACTGGCTCCCTTTACAATAATGCTACCGGAATAAAAGCGGGTGAGATTGATACAGTCGCAAACTCTACTCAACTTACGTGTAGTGCCCCTCGTTGGGCACCTTCCATTTCTGCATGCCCTTGTAGCTGGTTTGATCCTCCACCACGTGCACTTCGCGCAACACATGCGTTTTGTTTTGCTCCCTATAGGCGCTTTCACACTGAGCCTGAGTGGGCCCTATCATACCACGCGTATCGCAGCTGGTTAACTCGAGATCTGCATTGCAAGGGAAAGTAAGGTTAAGACTTGGCTTAGACGGCTTAGTTAACCACTTACAGTTTGTATGCTCAAAGTCTCGATGTGACGGACTCTTGAGATTGTTGCGTACATCCCAGTAATTATAGCCATTGAGATGCTCTTCCGGTATGTTGAGGCCAAAGCATTCGGGACTTAGCGAGAAGTCATCTACGGCCACATCCGAGAAAATACGCATGCCCATGCGAGCCTCGAACTGTAGATAGTATCTAGAAAGAGGTGCGAGATGTTGGTTAGTAAGATATCTATAGATTTATCCTGATGGATGGAACTCGATGCAATTTTTAAATTTGAAAGCCAAAAGCCACATCACTTAAATGGGACATTACCCCAAATGTAGTCCCATGACTGCCATCCTACGACCAGTCCTACTGTGCAGAATAGCTTATGATAAAACTAGCTGAATACCTGGAGTCGCCCGGGTCCTTATGATTCTTATGAGAGCGACTATATTCAAGCTCGTGATGGCTTCGATATGTTTCTCTAGTTACCTGTCTTCGTGAAAATCAAAACTCATGAAAGCCTTGCAAGTTTCGTGACTTTTTGACCGTTTGGTTTGTAATGTAAAGTGGCTTGACACAGCCCCAAAGGGCCAAAGCCGAGCCTCTCTTAATCTCTTGGCTCGTGCGTTTTTAATTTTCGCACAAGAGAAAGGGACCTACAGTTTAACGCCGAGTCCGAACGGCAGTTTGAGAAGCTTTTGTATGGCTAACTACTAAAAAGCTGGCGCAATCAGCACAGAGGAGTGACCGGGTGTAAAGTTTATTCAAAGAAAAAACTTTTCATTGGATGTTCAGAGGCGGGATCAAGCCCACATCCTCTTGCACAGCGGTCGCGCACACTAGCCGCTTGGAAACCTTCGCGGGCAAGCGTCCAATCATTTTTCAAAGTTTCATCGCAATCTGATAAAAGGTGTAGAATCCGTCGCGGGCAAGCGTCCAGCCATTCTCAAAAATTTCATCACAATCGAACATTTTGCAAATATCGAGGTTTTTGGACCATTTTCTTCCCATTTTTTCTACTTGGAAACTTTCCTGGGCAAGCGTCGAAGCATTCCCCAAAGTTTTACCGAAACCGTAAATTTGCCAATTTTTGCGGTTTTTTTTTTTTTACCATTTTTCGCAGATTTCTTCAAATAGAAAACTTCCCGGGCAAGCGTTCAACCATTCCCCAAAGTTTCATTGTAATCGGATAAACGGTATAATTTTGCGAATTCCGTGATTTGTTGATCATTTCACAGACATAGCTATGAGACTTTTCTGATCGACATGAACATACTGTCCCATAAGGGACAAATATACAAACATACTTTCACTAGTATATGCAATATTCCTGCGCCAAACTCACTTCCTAACAGATTGCTGAATAAAACCAACAGCATGCGTTGATGTTACAGCTGTTTTATCCTTAGGCTCTACGCAACACGAAGCAATTGGGCCAACAAATGGAGCATAAAGGTCAATGTCTCGAAAACGAAACATGTTCTACATTCATGGAAAAATATTGAGTTGCCTCCCTTCCCGCCAAGTGTTATGTATCTGTTTACCGAATCAAGTCTTCCATATTTAGGAGTTCGTCTGTTTCCTAATCATGTCACGTTAATAACTGGGAGACTAAGAGCTAAAACCAAAAAGATGCAATGGTTGATTTCAGCGAACAGCAAGCTGCCAATATACTCCAAAACGATTATCTACAAACGATTAATCACTCCAATTTGGCAGTACTCTCTCCTAGTGTGGGGCCTCCGGGACCAATAAGATCCATCAAATGCTAGCCTAGTGACTTAATGCTCCAAAAACCGAGTGAGAGGAAGTGAGTAGTTTGAAGAACTTGCCATCAGTCATTCATTAAGGCTCACTGATCATACTACAGTTCAGAGTTTGTCGCTATCAAGGAAGCCAAATACTGAAAACAGACTGAGCACAATTGGCATTTTCTCGTACAGTAAACGATTACTGCAAATCTCTCCTGGAGATGACAGAGTATCCAACTTTTTGGTTCACAGGCAATTGGAACTTTGAAGGCAGCTGCTACCGCTAACTTAATTCCCGAAAGGGAGAAAATAGTCCATGACTTGGCTCTTTTCATCAAATCTAGGTCAAAGCTAACTAGAAATGGTGAGTGCTTTAAACCTGTAGCTTAGCAAGCAGTTTGGTTTAGCAGACCCTTGCAGAATCACTAGACCACACTGCACGGCGCAAGGGCCATAACTGGGTCCCAGCTGGTTGGGACTTAGGCAGCCAGATTAGCGGTCTTCCAATAAATTTAGCTGAAGTTGCACGTGAGAGTAGGAATCAGTCTCCCATGTCTTCTGCTCTGCTCTTAGTCGTAGAAGACGGTAACATCTCGGCTTTCACTTTCTAGTAAATGTCTTTTATATGGCGAAGATTATGCCTAGACTTCTATCAGGTTTTATACAAGGCTCCGGATGGGCCTAGATTTATAGTAGTAAATCTCACTTTTGCAGACTATTGTAGTTCGAGGAGTGGAAGAAATGGACAGGAAGTTGTACATAAGCAGCATTCCATTGGGTCTAATTTGTATGACCTATCCAAACCTAAACTAAGATACCTTCAGACCTGAGCATTAACTCTTCAAGGGACAACCCAGAAACTGTGGTTCAAAGCTTCTTAAAACCAGTTCTTGAATCCCTCAGAAGTCGAAGCTTCAGTGGGATAATTTTTAAGTTTTTGAAGATAACTCGGCTCAAACAAGCCATTAAGAGAGATCTAGGTCGCTTGCTCTTCTTAGTCTCGTGCGCGGTTATGCAACAGCTTTCAATCATGCTGGTTTTTGAACCCAAAACAACCTTATTTACCCCTTAAATAGGGTGGGCAGCTCATTTTAGCCAGCAGCTTTGGTGCATGCATCGCTCTGTCTAAGATAATTCACCAACAAGAAAGCGTGACTTAAGTTGAGCCACCCCCCTTTATGCTTGGTCTAGTACTTACTTGGACGTAATATTGGGTAACACATATTCCGCTCGTAGCCAATCGCTGCCTTGATTCTTGGTACTCCACCACAGCGTGGTCGTTATATTCTCCTTCTCCTTCATCTCCACCACCGATAGATTGATGCTGCCTGGATTCTTGCCGAATTGATGTATATAGAAACGCACCACACAGGAATTGCGATAGGGCGAGTCCGGATTACCGTGAACCGAAGGTGGCGGATTAAAGGTTTTGCTCAACATAATCGCATTGCTGGCAAAACCTATAATCGAGCTCTTCTCGGTGTTGTTTATATGCTGATTCATATTGACGAGCATGTAGTAGCCCCCGGTGGTGTTCAGTAAGTGTTGCTGGGTGTGATCCCCATCGGGTCCGGTGTCGTGGGTAGGTGACGAGCCAGTGTGACGGGACCAAGTCAATGTGGTCTTGCCCGAATCCCGCCAGCCGCACCAATCCTCCTCAAAGTCACAGCGACCACCGTAGGGGATTTTGTCTGCAAGGGAGATAAGAACTTAACCTCGGGGATCACTCGCTGGTGATTTACAGCGCAAACTTACCGCATGACTGCAGCTCATCCTCAGCATCGTCGCAGTCGCGTGTGATATCGCAAATGCGCGGCAGTTGTATACAAACCGGCACTTTGTTCATCATGCACTTGACCTGCGAGGTGCTGCACTTCTCAGACTTGGTACCCTCCGGAAAGCAGTTGACCATGCGCAGATTATCCAGAGCCACATGCGCCTTCTGTCCGGCCTTCAGTTCGGGTACAATTTCAAAGACAATGCGAAAATCGCGCGAGATGCGACCCAGGCGATAGAACTTTCGTGTCCACTGGCGGAAATTGTCACCCTGTATTTCGGCGGGCACCCAGCTGCTCTCCTGCGTGTGCAGCGGCTCGACCACTACACGGGACAGGCCATGACTCATGTCGCTCTGGTGCATGTACACCTCCAGATAGCACTTTTCCATGGTGGTGCTAAACTGGGGTGAGGTAAGATTGAGCTGTTCCGTGCTTGGCAGCACCCGGGCGTAGAGAAAATGTCCATTGGCATCGTCTATGCTATCAGCCACTGGGCCGGGCAGTAGGCCAGTCATGTTCTTCTTGGCCAGCTGGGTGCCGGTGATCACCTGAAAGCCCTCGGGATATTCCACCCAAGACCAGGCGCAGGGAGTTTCGAAGTTGCATTTGACTCCGAGAAGATCTTCAATTTCCGAAGAGGGTGTGGACTCCGTGTGAGGAGCATAGGTGTTCTGGACAGGGAAGGAATAAGGTAGAGTTAAACTCAAGTCAGTTAGATTCAGCTGGACAACTACTCACCGAATTTGGGGCCGAACCCCGAATAACGTCCTTGATTTGTTGTATGGGATCCAGTTGATCTGTCTCCGCTTCACCCTCCAAATTGCCATGGGTCACCCCACCGGCTGGCTCATCCGCTTGGTTGAAGCTCTTCTTTAGTTTCCACAGTTCACTTATGGAATTCTTGCGCGGATACAAACGTATGGACTGATCATCCACACCCGCATACATGGGCGGAAATCGTGTGGAGTAAGGACCAGCGCCAGCGCTGCTCACGGGTCCGGCTGTCATTGCTGCCGCTCCGTTCGGCTGACGCAGCTGCTCGCCATAGCGATCCGCCGAGCCTATGCCCTGGCCCAAGCCATCTATGCGGCCAATGGAAGAAGTGCCCGTATACGAGGGATAACCCGAACTGCTGCCAGAGATGCCTCCACCTGGTCCACCCACTGAAGGCTTCATTAGCTCCTTACGCAGCGATTCCATGCCCCTACGTCCATTACCACGTTCAGGGCGTGGCAAGGCACCGGCTCCCACCTGGGACAGATTCTGACGACGTCTTGTATCACGACGACTGCCCGGCGGTGGCCTTGAACCCAAGGCAGCACCCGTCTCGCCCTCGTAATCGTCGTATATGTGGACGGGTTGAGCCACTCCCGGAAGCGTAGGCAGCGGCAGGGGCTGCTCATGCAGTCGCCCGTTGCGCAGCTGTTTGCCCCCACCCGTGGGATAGTTGTAGCTCTGATGCTGGGACATGGGCAGCGAGTTGAAGGTGTGATTCAAGAGCAAAGGTCGCTGGCCCAGTGACAAGCCCACCAGCCAGACTAGCCCCAGTCCCAGCAGCATTAGCCTGGGCATGCTGTGGCCGCTAATGACCAATATCCAATGGAAGTCTTTATAGTTGAGTGTTTGGATGAGTGTTGTGTTGAGTGTCGCTTGAGTAGTTTACGTATTCGCCGGGTTAACAAGTTCCTCCTTGAGTTCTCTTTAACTCTTCTCGAACGTCTTGGACCTTTGGGTGCTGAGCACACAATTGGCGCATTTAAAGTTCTTCAGATGCAGGCAGTACATCGCTAAACCAGTTGACTACTGCGTGGGCGGAGGGAAGTAGTGGGTTGACGCGTTCACAATATGCGCGAGGACCTGCAACTAGAACACGCGAATAATTAATTATGCTTTCTGACTTCTTGCGGATAATCAAATCAGACGCCCACATAATCACACTCACTCATAACGGAAGAGTATCTATTTCAACGGCAGGTGCAGCACAGGCACACCCACACTCACCAGCAACTCAATCTCGGCTTGCCTTTGGGGCCAGCAATGAGCTTTTCAATAAGCAGCCAAAAAAAAATTGCAATAAAGGAACGCCTTCTGAGAGAGGGTGTCCCCCAACTCATGGCCATATCTGTCTGTGTCTCTGTGCCTAAAAGGGGGCAAAAATCGATGACAACATTCGTTGATTTGACATTTTGCTGCCTGCAGGCTGACTGCAATTTTCAATTTGTTCTTTTTACCAGCAACTTGTCCTCCCCACCACCCCTCACATGGGTGCAGGCCAAAACTAACCTAAAATGGGTCAAACATGTTGGTGCTAATTGCCCTGCAGTTACTTAAGGCTTAGCTGAAGTGGCCAAGGGGGAATGGGAGAGCAGGCATTGATGCTGAAATAATTATTCCTTTGTTAAGAAGCACCCAACAAATAATGCTTATAAAAAAGAGGAATTGGCAGATTTGTGAAATTGAACTTATTTTGACCGTGAAGATCTTTGACTGTCGACCCAACAAATAATGACTTTAAAAAAACAGAGGAAAATACCCTAGGAGGGCTGGTCAAAAATTTTAAAGTTTTGTACTTTTAAGGCATTCTCGAGCTAACTTATTTGACCCCATAAAAATAGTCCCCCAAAGAAATTTTCGTATTTCCAAAGCGAAGACGTTTAATACGTTAATGACTAAATAAAGCTTTAAGGCCTCAGGTACTTTTTAATGCCCGTACTGAATGTTAAGTAAGTCGACGCTCGATAACGAAATTGCCATGCAGAAAAGCGAAACCGTTATCGTCACGACGCATCACCGTCCGAAGAGCAAACAGCTGGTTGACGCGAAGTTGTGACTGGAGGGGTATTATATAAAAATTAAAGATTTTTCTGTAAAATGGTATTATGATCTTTAAGGTATGCAAGATTATGAGTTCAAAATTCATATTTAACTCAGTTTGAAGCTTACCAATTGACAATACTTTTAGCCTTATCAAGATTTTTTAATTTTTCATGCTTATTGGTAGAAAAGTAGAATCACTTTAAAATTAGATAAATAGAAATAAAGCTCATGATACTTAGAAGGAAGCATTGCATACTTTGAAGGGCATTTATCATGAAATTTATGTATTGTGTTTAACTAGCATATAAGTTTACTTCGAAAAGGTGCAGTCTCGTTTCCATGATGTAATAAGTATAAGGTGGTCCCGTCATGAGAGCATCTCTCTCGATTAGTCCCTTATTGTCAGTACTTGGCAGGCTGTCAGCAGAGTATGCTCGTATCGGACGAAATTGATAAGGATTTTTTTGTTCGTTGCCTTAACCCAGGGTTCCCCATAAAGAGAGTTTCTCAGTCTCTCTCTAACACTCACTGATGCATTACTTCGGTAAGCATTCGGTGTGAATTACCGAGTGTGTTCGGCCCCCGGGGCATGGCTGGGGAACACTGCTTTAACCCTTGCGTGAGGAAAAAAGGAAATGACCTTTTGCATTTATTGTATGCGATGTATTAAGACTGGCTTGGGAAGGCAGGAACTCTCCCGTGGTTATGGGGGCGTATGTAGTGAGGTAAAGTTGCTGACCGGTTTACCATGGTAAACCCAGCGCGATCCTGGCTTACTGCGTCTCAAGTCAATGAATACGTTGAGAAAAACATCATCAACCAATGCCCCCTGGGACATGCTACAAAGCACGAGTTTTGGTGCGGGAAGACTGCGTCGCTCTGTCATCAGCTTCACACCTGTTAACAAGCGACTAGCTGTATTCAGACTTAAGGCAAAATATTTTAGTATTAGCCTTATCTGTGCTTACGCCCCAACAGAAGACAAGGACGCCGCGACGAAAGACGAATTCTATGAGTACCTGGAACGTACATACCCGTGCTGCCCTGATCACGACATTAAAATCGTGCTAGGCGATTTTAAGGCACCCCGTTCGCGCTGTACAAGTCGCTTATTATCCCAGTCCAGCAATACGGCGCAGAAGCATGGACATTAACAACAGTGGATGAGGAGGCGATCGGCGTGAGAGAAAAGTTCTTCGGAGGATTTATGGACCTGTAAAAGTTGGCGATGAGTTCCGCACCCATATGAACCAGGAACTGTATGAGCTCTATGGGGACACTGATCTAGTCAAGCGGAAGGCGAACGAATTAGGGAAAGGAAGAAGTGTAGGACGACCGAAACTTAGTTGGGAAAAACAGGTGCTGAAAAACATTGAGGCGCCTAAATTGACCAACTGGTGCCAGCTCGCACAAGACAGAGGCGAGTGGCGGGCATTAATTGCAGCGGCCGAGACCGTCAAACGGTTGTGATAGAAATATTGGGCCTAATAAGATAAGAACTGAACCTTTAACCAAACCAGAAGTGCACATATTGCTTTAACAGGGTTTGTTCCGACTTAGTTCAACAAAATTAAAGACATTGAAATCTAACAAATTCGTGGTGATACTTTTTTCTTTTACATTGTGCGACAAAGACTCGAAAATGTACCAAAAGGGCTATAGTACTCCATTCAAAAAACATTTGTTTTTTAGATCCTTGTTTTCACGTTCAAAAAATGACCAAAGTTATCTCCATTAAGTTTGAGTCAAATTACCTTTCGTTCATGTTAGTTCTTTAAAGTTTCATTTTAAACTCTCGACTCAGGGATTGTTACATTCAAAAAACTTCAACTTAAAGCTTTAATTTACATTTTTCGCTCTAGAAAGCAGAATGTGAATTGGTCATCCGAATTGAAATCTTTCTTAGAATTTTATTTGCTTTGGCTGCAGCTTTGTTTTAGTGAGCGACTAGGAGGAACATATTTGTTGTGTTACTATTTCCAACGAAACTTTAAGCCACCAACAAAATTTTTGTACATTTTGAGGTTTCTTTGTTATTTTAAATCTCGAAACCGCACAAATTTTATTAAAAATTCTACGCTGACTTTCTATCAAAGAGTAGATGCAAAAATTCTGGAGAATTCCAAAAATATATGAAACAACAACTTCCAATTAGTGGCATTTCCTGAAATTGTTGAATTCGGTATACATGGGGGCTTCTAATATGTCGGGAGCTGGTAGCGTTAATTTAAATAACTAAAATCTGCTAATAACAAAAAGAAGTTTGACATTATTTAGCTAAAGCAGTCTCACATCGTGTTGATGTACTAGCGCTATTTGTGTTGTTTACAGTGAGTTAAGAAGATCAATTTGGTTTTGTTATGGAAATGTCAGGAGAGGGTATTTTTCAGTACTTTCGACGTGGATTATCTCAACAAAAGTGTGTTGATGAACTCAGTTCTTTGCATGGCGATAGAGCACCATCAAAAACCACTGTATATCGCTTTTATAGTGAATTTAATCGAGGTCGCAGTTCGCTCACCGATGAACTCCGTTTCCAGTGGATTATATACCAGTACAAGGACAAAATTTCGGAAGACATTTTGCATCGAATTCGTGTCAGTTCAAAAAATCCCGATTTTGTGTTGAATGATGAGATGCATAACCAGGCTTTTCTCTAGATCGAAGAAATGTGTTACGTTATGTGCGGCAGGCTAGAAACGTTAGCGCCAGATCATGGAATGAATGACGCTTTTAATAAAGAATTGGAGCGTGAACTTTAATATGATCGTCATGAATTAAACCAATCAGTTCAAACGAACTTCCAACAAAAGAAAGTCAGCTCTTTTGGCGTTAAAATTGCCTTTAAGTCTTCAAACTATTATTGAGCAAACGACATGTAACATTCCGAAACACTCCGTAATGGCCAAAGTTTTAGTGGCGTCTAAAATGATCATTTGGGACGAATGCACAATGGCGTTCCAACGCGCATTTGAAGCACTTGATCAAAGATCACAAGATTTGCTCAATGTCTCGAGATATTTTGGAGACGCAATGATTTTACTATCTGGCGATTTCCGCCAAACACTGCCAGTATAAACGCTTGCCTGAAATCATCTAATCTGTGGCGCTATTCAAAGAAACTACAGCTGGCGGCATCCATAAGAGTTGCATTGCTAAACGATACATCTGTTCAAGGTTTCTTTAAGCAATTGCTGACCATCGGTAAATTTCGTGTTCCAGCCGACAAATCGAGCGAATTGATTTGATTTCCTTCGATTTTTTAGCAATTTGGAATTTTGAATTATTTAAAAACTAATGAAAGCTCATAAATTAAGATTTTCTTAAAGGTATCACTGCATTCATTGACTGTTAGGCGGTACGACGTTGGCTGGGCCATATTGAAATGTTTGTTATAATTTGCTATTCCCGAAATAAGTATAGTACTCTACGTATTTAATAAAATACTGCAAAAAGTTCAATGATTCCTGAACTTATTTATCTTTTTTTATACTCAGCACCAGAGAACTGCAACGAGCCGCCACGAGTACAATCGCTCAGCGCTCAAGGTTTGTCAAGCTTGAGTGTTGCCCGTACTTGACTCGGAGCTTCGGCTGCGAATCGTCGCAAGCCCCTTGTTACTAAAATCTAAGCTACAAACCGTCATGAGTAAAGCTCGTTTAGTACAAATACTCGTGATTACTCGTAGATTCGTCCGCGAGTCACCGCGAGTACTTGTGACCGAAGTCAAATACCTGATGCAAGCTGTTACTATCAACGCTTGTGCACAATCTTCACAAGCACACAAAAAACTTCAACTTGTAAGAGCAAAAGAGACAGCATGATAGTCTATTTTTTGCATTTGAATTTTGCATACGCTTTCTATTTTCTTCTTGTGGCTTCTTGTTGCTTAAAGTTTTCAAAGCACAACAACAACTGCATAAGAGGCTTGTCGAAGCTCGCCGCATACCTGCAGAGTACGTGCGAGTAAATTCTGTTGCGAGTGCGAGTAAGCACGAGTAAATAAAGTAAAATGGCTTGTCAGGTTGACACAGCCCCAAGGCTTTTCAAGTTGACACAGCCTTAAATGGCCAAATCCGAGCTTCTCTCAATCTCTTGGCTTGTGCGCTTCTAATTTTCGCACAAGAGAAAGGGACCTACAGCTTGAGCTTGAGCAGCTTTTCATGGCTAATTACTACAAAGCTAGCGCCAACAGCAGAGAGCGGTGACCGGGTGTAAAGTTTATTCAAAGAAAAAACTTTTCATTAGATGTTCCTAGGCGGATGGAACCCACGACCTTTTGCACAGCGGTCGCGCACACTAGCCGCTGAGCCACCCAGCCACACAAAGGCCACACAAAGAGTAAGCACGAGTAGAGTGTCGAAAAGGCTTGGCCATTGCTGGCCAAAGGCTTATTATCAGCCATGCTCCCATTTTCACATTCGTAAAAGTTTTGCGGATGGCCGGAGTGGCTCAGCGGTTAGTGTGCGCGACTGCTGAGCATGAGGTCGTGGGTTCGATCCCGCCTCGAACATCTATATTTTTCTTTGAATAAAACTTACACCCGGCCACACCTCTTGCTGTTGGCTGCAGTCATTAAACGCACGAGTGAGAGCGAAGATTAGATGCTCGATGACCCGGTTTCAAATCGTAAAACTTTTGTGAATGCGAAAATGGGAAGCATGGCTGTATGACTCGAATCAAAGAGCTTGCTCGTTCTGACTCAATGTGATTGCGATTATTTCGAGTGTTCGATCCAGCAGTCAAGCCCAGCCAAACCAAGTAAACGATTTGGCGATGATCCGACATTAGAGGCTTGTTGCAGGTCTCAGCTCTGTACCATAGGTACACAGAGTATATTAAGTTTGTGCAAAAGTATGTAAGAAGCAGAAGGAAGCATCTTCTTGATTAGCATTAACAGCAGATTGGACATATGCTTCTTATACTTGCAGGCAGATCAAGTTTATTATAAATTTTTGCCACGCCCCCTCCTGCCCCCGCAAATTTAAAAAAAACCTCATATCACCCACAGTTGTATAGATAAAAGGTTCGTTCCTTTCGGACATATTTAGTAATCAGAATTATTTATCGATCCGCCAAAGAAATGATAGAGATCGAATGAAAGATAGTAGAGTTACAAAGAAAACAAACAATAATGGGCAGCACCGGTCGCAACGGTGATTGGCAACACTTCACAGGTACAGAGTATATTATAGTTGGGCTTGACCGACTTTCTTACTTGTTTTTGGATAGTTTTAAGGTCTCAAACCATTTCTAACAAAAATTTTATAAAAAAGAAAGGAGATAAGTACAATTTTTTTAAGAAGACTTTTGATGTGCTATTTAAGTAGCGCAGGCATTGAAATTCTGCACACAGATCTCTCTAGGTTCCTATGTTATTTGGCTTGTGCAAATTTAAATTATTTTCGCACATTTTTGGAAAGTAAAACTGCAAATAACCATCTTGGTAAGCTTAAAGTTCAGCAATTGTCTTTTAAAACCAAGGATTAATACCGGAAACTGAACCTTTAACCGAAATAAACCGTTTTAAATCACGTACCGAAACCGATACTAATGTTTTTTTGAGAACCGAATACTGGTTACCTTTATTTTTGGAAAAAATTCAAGCACCCCTCTGTAAAATTAGACTTGCTCGAAACTCTCGCAGCTTGTAAAGGGCGCTTAACGAACGTACATTGATTAATCGTTCTACACCAATGGTGCCAATCGCAGATGACAGTTCATTGGCTGCGATAGGCTGTCGCCAGATGACTCGTGGTAAATATGATCAGTGATCTACCGACAATTTCTAGCAGCAATTTTGCTCTTATGGGAAACGAAACAGCTGATTCGCCGCACACTAAATTGTTGCTGACGAAAAAGAGCAGTGATCTACCGATTATTCTAGCAAAAATTTTGCTTCTATGGGAATCGAAACAGTTGTTCGCCGCACACTAAATTGTTACTGACGGGAGAGCAGCCGCAGAATTATTTTTCATAGATACAATATTGTCGCTAGATAGCAATTTGTTTTGGTTACTGTGTTTGATTATGAAAATTATTATAATTACTTATTTATTAAATTCGTTTCGGTATCAGTCCCTGCTCAAAACTATTTCTCTTTTTAAAACTATACATTTTCCATAGGGCTATCAGATTCCCAGCACAATTTTATTCGCTGTTTTGTTTCTTTCAGGGAGAAATAGCATTAAACTAAAAGTTTTGACTTAATACATATTCGTAAATCTAGTCAATTAGAATTCAATTTGAAATTTGGCAAGCGCTTAGCTGATCGTAATTTGGCTTTCATTGAATTTTCATAAGAAATTTTTTACTTTGCTTTTGTTGGTTCTCCACAAAATAAAAGCATTTCGGCCGAGTCAATTAGACAAACTTTTGGCATTTTTAAAATTTCTGCTAATTGCCTAAGCTGATTTCTGTACACACGCTCACTCACACAAGCAAACACTCACTAGCGCTCACACACACACACACACACACACAACTTGTCGTTTGGGGCGTCGTACAAATTCACTTTTAACATTTTGTTCGCACTGACAACTGCATTTATTTTATTTGATTTGCAATTTCCGTTCCTTTTCACTTCTTTTCTTTTCATTTCGCTCATTGGAAATGCCGAAAAGGGACTTTATTGTTGTTGCTGTTGTTGTTTGGCTTTCGCTTTTTGCAAACAAAAAAAAAAGAGCACAAAAAATGGATATATGTAGCATGTTTAGAGTAGCCAAAAGCAAAAAAAAGTTGGGAAATTTTCTAAAAATTCGGGGGTCTTTGCAGTTTAAGCAACGACTCTCAGGCGAGTGTGCGCGCGTGTGTGTCTATCTCTGAGTGTGTGTGTGTGTGTAACTTCATAGTACGCTAAGTGTGCTATACAAAATGGCTGCCGCAGTTGTACAACAGCGAAAACAACAACAAAACAGAATTGTAAATACACACACACACACACACACACTCATACACACGCACTCACATTCGCAGAAAACACGCCTCGTAAAATAAAAGCGAAAAGATTGAAAACAACGAGTAGCGAGTTCATTTGAGCGAATGCAAAACGGAAACGCAATTGAAGCTGAAAGTTGTACGAGAACTTTCAAGCCAAAAATTTAAGCTAACTAACCAAAGGCAGGAAAACTACATGTATACATGCATACGTGGACAGGGATAGGGATGCAGGATGCAGGATGCTTGGCAGTGAGTCGAGTTCAACATACGCACAAGTGCAACACCACGGGGGGAGGCCACTGACAGCCCTACCGTCGCCTTCCTCCTGTTCCTGTCAAGTGGCAGCAGATCATCAACATGGCTTACAGTCGGAACTGCTGCAAATCTGTCAATTGGGGTGACTGCAACGTCAGTTTAGTTGAAGCAGCCACTTGGTACAGATTTTTTGTTTGGGGATTTCTGCCTTAATTAAAGTTGCTTGGCCAGAAATAGGGGGAGTAGTTGCAGCAGTTAGCAAGTGGAAATGTTAACTCGGGCCAAAATTTTTGTCGTTATGCTTATGGCAACAAATTTTTAATCAACTCCACTTAGTTAATGTTAGGAGATGCCGCTGGACAAAAACAGGTGCGGCACCCTTTCCTCCAACACTGAAATCCAGATTCTGCAGGAGTCGTTGGTTGTGCCTGATGCATATGAGGCTTCAATTGATGTTGTTTTCTCTCTGCCATAACATTCTGTCCTCTGACAGATTGTTAATATATCAGCTATAGTATAGATAGTTTAGCACCTATATTTACGGCCCTGTTCCGAATTCATTCTTCGAAGAGATGCCGCAGCGTGTGTCTATGACTCGAAGCTATACAAACCCAATTGTTCTGTAAACACCTTTAGCAAACGGTTCTTAGTGAGCTATGGATTAATTCTTGATTAAATCAGTTAAAATAATATACTCATTTCCTTAAGCTTTCTTTAAAGCAGTTCTAACCATTATTTTGAAACAACTGAGGACTAGTAAAGCTGAGAGTTTTAAAACCTTCCTGCCTGAATGCAGCGTAAATTCGCATCTTCTTCATTAGTTCTAAGCGACATCTGGGCAACCATAATGCAATTTAGTATGGGCGACTTTCGAGATTCTTTTAAGCAAGGGTCTTCTCATGAGCAACTTTTTTCGACTTTTGCATTTATTTTACTTGTATTCAAAAATATCCCCAAAAGGATTTGAACTCGAATTAGTTTAGGAGATATAGTCCTTTTAGTGACCCAATGTGACCTAAATCCCAACAACCAAACTACGGTTTATCTCGAAACCACGTTTTCGAACTGGCGGCCATGATATCCCAGTCAACTGAACCGATTTTCATGAAACAAAGTGGACGACGCAGTTGTCACCATCTCGGGTGAACCTCGCCATAATTTTAAAAAATTTTTACTATTTTTTTTACACTAAACTACAAAAAAAAGCCGAAATTGAAATTTTTTGAATGGCCGCCATTTTGTCAAAAAAATCCAAAATTAAGTTTGAGGTTCACCCGAGAATTACTCTATACTGTTATAACCCCGTTTTTTTCTTCTGCGCTCCGGAGACCCGGAATCGTGGCCGCCGTGCGACCCTTTTTTCACCACCAACTGAAGTCTCATTACTTTTTGAACAGCCCTCGTATCGAGGCAAAAAATTTTTTTATTTACTTTGAACCTTTGTAATACAATAAATAAAAAAGTTTTCAATTATTCTTTGCGTTTTCAAATAAGAATTTTTTTAAAAGGGTCCAAAAACGGGTTTTGAATGAGAAGACCCCCTTAAGCTACTTCAGGACTTCTGAACTACTTTTGGAGATCTTCTTTACTAGTTCTTCACAGAGATCGAAAGCCTAACCCTAAATTGACATAAATAGACCAATAAAGGGGTGTCCCAGAAATCTTTAGAAATTTTCGTATAAGCGATTAGACTTTAAACTAAAATAGGAGGACTTTATATGAAAGTGTCAAGAACAATGTTGCATTATAGGAAAGGAAAACCGTACGCTTGAGCAGTCGGTTTCAAACATCTTAACTTTTGTCATCTATTCTAGTAGCCTTGTATTTTGGAAACGCTTCACATGTAAAGGCAAACAGTTGTAGTTTGAAATGAAATCGCTTATATAAAAATCTCTAGAGATTTCTTGGTCAACCCAGATAGAATGGGTTCTCGCTGAAGTAAGGCGATTTGTCTGACTCCATGGCTTAAATGTATGCAGCAGCAGCACATCCCTAGCGATTGTAAATAATATTGACTCCCGATCAAATGAAATATGTGCCCTATTCGAACCCCAGACTGTGAGATCCATTAAAAATTCGAACGATACTGAAATTGCTTACCCAGTTGAGCTTAAAATATTCTGGAAAGCGGAACAATATCAGCTCAAATAAAGCTCTTGCGATCTCAAATAATTGTTCATGAAGTGAAAACATTGGCATTGATTAGTTAAAGAGCTTGCCCGCTGATTAATTCTACATTTTCAATGATCTATCTGCTAAACTCTAGTGATACGGTATTATGATAGTCAATTTGAGGAGCATGTATCGAAGAAATTAAGTGTTACTGCAACACCATTCTGCAATTGTATATCAGCGATGGGCAAGCCCTTGCTCCCATTGCTCTCGAGAGCTATCTTACGGCAACTGGCGCCACGCAGACGTATTAAAAATAACCTCATCACCGCACACAAGCAAGGTTACAAGGTCTTTACTGACAACGTCTTCCAACATTCTGGATTTGGTGCACCCCAAAACAATCTTTGTCGTTCATGATGCAGATAACCTATCTTTTCTCATCGAAATGAAATGTGTCCAAGTCTTCCGATCTTGGATTGACGTCGATTCTATGTTTGACTTTGAAGGTTAAGAGTCACATGAACCTACTAATCTAAGTCCGCCCACCAAGTTAAAAAGTTCTGACAACCTTTTGAATTCCAGACATCTCTTGGAATCAGTGCTAATATTTATATACGCTTCAGCCACTAGACGTAAGTTTGCTCAACAAAAAAAGGATATTCTTGCTAATGGTCGTAAGCAGTTATTTTGAAGTGAAACATATTCTAATTTATAATATTTTAAAGAGTTGACTTGATATTGTTGGAGTTTTGATTCCTGTGCTCTTAACAAATGCTATTTTAAGCACCATCTAATCATCAATTTAACAGCTGCAGCAGTCACAAGGAGAGATCTTTCTGCGTGAGACACAAGTGCTTGCCGTAAGTATCTATTTTGTCACTGTCTGTCTGTATGAACGCGTTGATTTCAGAGGATATTAATGTTAGAACAAACCTTTTTTTGTAAGCTTGCCACTGAGCCATTACAAGCCTCAAAAAAACTGTAAGAGTCACAATTTTGAAATTAGAAAAGTCTCAAATCATAAAAAGATCCGACTAAAATCACTCACAAAGTTTGCCTGGCTCTTTATTCAGTTGGTGCGGATGGTACAGCATAAGTCCCCCTTATTCGTCTAGCTAATGAAAGCACATAAATATAAGTATTGAGGGTGGATATTTGATGTTGGAAGGTTTGGGCAAAGGTTTAGCTTCGAGCATTGATTCAGTCCATGCCTTACAAAACATTATTTAAAACAAGAAAGAAAGTCGGTCAAGCCCGACTATAGCATACTCTGCACCTGTGAAGTGCTGCCCATCACCGATGCGACCGGTGCTGCCCATAATTGTTTTTTTTTTTTTCACTCGACCATCGTTCATTCAATCTTTACCATTCTTTGGCTGACCGATAAAGAATCCTTATTACTAAATAAGTCCAGAAGGAACGAACCTTCTATCTATATATCTGGCGAAGATATGAGGTTCCGCCCTGCATAACAAAATATCTATTAAAATATATTTAAATGTTAAACAAAGAGTGCAAAATTTTCAGATATTTTCTGAGCTTATATTGTTAAAACGATTTGATAGATGTCAATTGTAGAAGCATAATTAGGTTGTAAAGGTCGATCGGTAAAAAAACAAAAAAAATTGTTAAAAAGTTATTTGGAGACTGATAAATAGGATGTGTAGGCTAACCGGTCAATAAAATTACGATATTTGCAAAACAGACGGACGAATTACACCAATCAGTTCAAGCGATTGTACCCCTGTTAATACTTCAGTATGTAATGGATTTCTTGGAAACATTCCGCAGCTGCCAAAATTTATTAAGCGTTTAACAACATCTCTTGGGACGAGTGCACAATGGCACACAAACGCGCATTGGAGGCACTTTGCGCAATTACTCGAGGTGTTTTGGAGGCTCAGTGATTTTACTGTCTCGCTAGTTCCGACAAGTACTGCCAGTTATTTCAAGATCGACTGATGCTGATGTTATAAACGCTTGCCTCAAATCATCCTATCTGTAGCGCTAAGTGAAGAAACTTTAGCTGGTAGCAAACATGAGAGTTGCTAACGAACCCTTGCTCAAGATTTCTTGAAGCATTTGCTGTCTATCGCTAAAGACCGAATTCCGGACTGATTTGATTTTTAACGAATTTTCTTGCAAATTTATTTAATCGAAAGGCGAGCTTATCAACAAGGTAGTCCTGAGTAGTCTTAGAAGAAAGATATGGATGACTTATTTCAAATCAAATTCAATTTTAAATCGTACTCTGCTGGCATCGTAAATGCATGATTTTCGTATGGTCAATTTTACGTGGCACGTTTACTTGGAAACGGAAATTGTCTTATATCACAAGGTGCTTTGCTGAAGAGACTCAACTCAAGTGTAACCCATATAGCAAAATGCATAGCTTCATCTACATATGAAAACGAAACTATCCGACTTTGATATACCCGTATCTCAGGGGAATGAATGATTAATATCCTTCGCTTATTTTAGTTAACAGAGCATTAACATTAATGTGAACATTTTAACATTATGTTAGCAAACAGCGCTTGCAGCGCAGAAATGCAACATTTTTATAACCTTTATAACCGCTGTTTATTTTCTAATCTTTTTAAAAATTTGAGAGATTATATATAATGCGAACAAAAATATGAGTTTAAAATTTGAGATCGATATCTTAAGAATTGTGGGAGCTATCAAACATTTCTTATTGTGTGGGCGGAAAGGGCATGGCAAAATTTTTAAACAAACTTGATCTACGTACAGACTAGAGGAGTCAGCATACAAAATTTGGTGGCTCTAGCTCTTCTAGACTCTGAGATCTAGGATGGACGGACGGACGGACGCACGAAAGTCCAGACGGACAGCGCTAAATCAACTCGGCTATTGATGCTGTTCAAGAATACGAGTATATATGCTTTATGGGGTCGGAGATGGAGTCGACTCTAATTGTACGGTCGGCTCAAGCAGCTCACGAACATCCAACTCCACAAAACGAGTTTAGTATCCTCGGGGTAGCCACGGACTCCGGTTCGTGGCGAGCTAATTGTGAGAAGGCGAATCAAAAAGGCGAATTGGCCTTAGTGCGTCTTCGGTAAGTAGGCTGAAAAATCGCTTAAGCTTGATAACTAGAGGGCCTGGACTCTAAGATGGCACACCCATCACCAGAATGGAACTTCAGTAAGCTACTTGATGACGGAAAACAACTGGACAACAACAACAGCAACGCCAAATATCTGCAACTTGATGCCGAGATCTGCTGATATAATCTGGACTTTCTAGGAGTTAGCGAAACCCGATGGACAGGCACTGGAAAATTAAAGATGACCACGCTGGAAAAAATGTCGGAGAAAACCGTGAGGCTGGAGTAGGATTGATGACTTAGAGTATATTAGACTTGGAGGCAGTGTCTGAGCGGATAATATATGCCAGATACAAAAGGAAGGAGCGGAACATCAGCATCCTCCTATGGAGCTAGCCCCCTTTTACAGTTTTAGATGGGGCTTACAATAAAATCCCGTTTAGATGGGGCTTCTGAAAATCCCCGTGGATTCTGTCTTGCTAACCACAAATGGGAAAGCGGAATCGACGCCGCCAAAACGGTCGTTGTTTCTCCGGACAACTGGTTGCGCCCTTTCCAACATAAACCACAAAGTGTTTGCGCCTGGTGAACCAGTCACCTAGTCACCCTGGATATATCGCCAGTCACCCATAACCGATCTGATAACTGAAGTTGCTATGCAGTAGGCAGTATCTAGGCCGGGTGTGGTGTGTGTGCCTGCTCTGTAAGAGGTTGTCTGTTCGATCCCGCTTTGGGACATCTAGTTAAAAAAGTTTTTTCTTTAAAAACTGACACCCGAGACACCTTCACCAGCTGTTGGCGCCTGCTGTGAAGTAATTAGCCACGGAAAGGCTTGTCAAACTTTGCCATTCGGATTCGGCGTTGTACTGTAGGTCCCTTTCTCTTGTGCAAAAATTAGAAACACACAAGTTCAAGTGATTGAGAGAAGCTCGGCTTGGCCCTTTGGGGGCTAGTAGTCCAAATATGATCATGTCTATAATTTTTGCTGAACTAAAACGAAAGTTTAGTTTCGGAACATGTTCTGAAAAGATTCGGTTCAAGGTTCGGTACACAGAAAAGGTTCGTTACACGAATTCCTGGTTCGAACCGGTTCCTTTAAAACAGTTTTGCTAGACCGGCTACCATAGATACATAAGTATCTTAAAAGGACAACACAAAACCGCTGGGGATAAGCGGGGACGTGAATTTGAACATTTCCAGGCGCAAGTCTTTACAAAAGAATATCGAAAGCTTGACATTTAAAAAATGTACCATGTAATCTTAACATTATTTTTCGAAAAAGTAAATACTTTTTTTTAACTATTTGCATGAGGAATTCGCCTAATTTTAAACAAACAACAGAAGATGGGGCAAAAAGCAAAGGAAAAATAATTATTACGACTAGACCAAATCGCACGCACACCCAGAGTAAGCTGTATCTGTATTTTGCAGATACACACACAGCGGCAGCAGCAGCAGCATCAGCAACAACAACAACGTCGAGTTGGAGCTGCGTCAACGTCGCAAATATTGCGTCCTGCCGTAAGGATACCCAAGGCCTGGCTGCCTGCGAAACGCAGCTTCAGTTTCGTTGGCTGCGCAGGATACACACACACACTCGCACACACACACACACACACATGCACAGTAAAAGCTGAAGAACTTTTCGCTACTAATGGCGCAGACAAATTGTTTTGCGTATCTCACAGATACACCGAAACCGAGGCGCACAAAAGATACTACACACACACACTCGCACAGTAATGAAATTTTTCCTGCAGCTCAACAAATTTTCCATTGTAACTTATTTTCCAAATTTGTTTTCAAATTTGCGCATTTTCCTGCGCCGCGTTCATTACGAAAGAAATTTAGTTAGCAAAGAGATTTGATTTTGGGATTTACCATAACGCGCACATTTTTTCCATTTGGACAGCTTTTCAATTCTTTTTGGAAGCACCGGAATTTTCTTGCAAGTTAGCCACTAAATTTTGCACTTTTCCACAAATTTTTCGCTTGGATTTTGCCTTTTTTCTGGCTGAAATTTTCTTTTTTTTCTCTCCTCTTGCTGTTGCTGTTGTTGTTTTTGTCTTATGGAGACCGCCAATCCGCGTATCTGTGGGATACTTGCGCGCACGACGCTCGGCAAACGAAGACTGAAAATGAGGAAATTCTCGTCGATGCCGAGATGCCCGGCCAGCAGCATCCAGTCTCTCGGCTGGTGTAAGCGATGCGCCGCTGCTTAAACGAATATCCTGCGCTGAAATCGAGCTGCTGTATACAGAGGAAATTCCTTACTCGCTGGTTGGGAGGTGACTGACTCGCTGCAGCGGCAAAAGCTGTTGCTGTTTTGGCTGAGATTTGATTGAAGGGGTGGAGTGGTGGAGTGTCAAAGGCGGGGGGGCGGTTCTGCCGTGGCGCCCTCTGTCGGTCGGCGTGTTGGGAAATTAATGCAAACTGCTGGAAATTTAATTTGGCTCCAGCAGATGGAGGAAGTTGAGTGGGCCTGGGTCTGGGCCTGGTCGTGCGTCAGTTTAGCCCGGCTGCATTACGTTTCCTTTTTCAATTTGCACTGCAATGCCGTCTCAGGAGACAGGGACAGAGGGGAGTGAGAGTGGTAATCCTGCATGTATCTTGGGCGCGTGCGTTTGTAATTTCATCTAATCAGTTGCACGGATGCGACATAAATGCATTTACCAGGCTACCAAGCAAATGACGTGCGAATGGTTAAAATACGGCCACTTCTTGACTCACTTGCATCCTGTTGCTCTTGTCCTTTGCTGGGATAATTGAATTACAAGGCTTTCGCTTTCGGAAGGTGTCTTTGGTGCAAGTGTGTTTCGAGGAAATAATTATTATTTTAACATTTTGGGCTTGGGGAATGTGTGTGGAAACCATCCGGGGCACAAGCTAATGAGCTAGGCGGAGGTGGATTCGGTGTAAATGAATTATAGCCAAATTTCCACAAATTTCTTTTGGTAGTTCCTATTAAAATTGCATCAGTGCTGTTGTTCTGATTATAGAAAATTAAAATGTTATTAAGTTATCATCATTAAGCGTGTCTTCGTGATAATCTGAGCTCATGGAAAAATTTGGCAAATTCGCATTTTTTGAACCTACACCTCCTATTTACCCGTCTACAGTTGTCATCTATTAAATATTCACCAAAATCAAAACCTTTTTGAGATTTGAGCATATTCCAGACGGTTGAATTTACTTCATCCGTCTATTTACCCGTCTTCGTGGACACCAAGACTCAAATATAATTTTAGCAACTTTCGCTTGCTTGAACAGTTTGGTCCATACTACCATTCCACAGTGGTTGCGCCCATAGGCCAAAATTAAAAAAATCCATCTAAAAATATTTAGTCAAAATGTAAACAAATTGTCTCAAAATTGTCCAAATTTCTTAATGGCAAACCAGTTTTTTCCGGAAATCTAACGGGACATTCTAAAAAATGAACGCAAAGCGTGGACACGTGTTGAATTTTGCAGCGCAGCGGCGTTAAGTTAGCTTTTCGTCAAAACAAAATTGCATTTCAAAATGGTCAAACGACTCAATTATTTAAAATGAATTTTAAAGTTGCAGGTATTTACCCTAATTCTTTCTTCTTGTGAAATTAATTTGATTGATTTATTATTTGTTGTGTATTTTTGTTTGATTGTACTTTTTTTGTGTATTTTGTGAACGTCATTTTCATGTTTAAATAGACTTTTAGTTATGTTACCCCCGATCCCCCCTTTATGAGTGTTATCAGTGTATTTGTCAATGTTTTAAGGTAATAAAAATGTTAAGTGTAGCTGCTGATATTTGCTGATTTGTGTATATTCATGAATAAACTCAAGCTGTCTTACAGTTTTCAAGGTCAAATTTGCGATATAGAATTATAATTTAGAAAAATGTCTTATAAAAAAAGTTGAGAAAAGTATTTTGAATTCGGCTTATCACCACTTCATTCCTTCATACGCTTTTTTGAGTACTTTTTGCACATTTCTTACAAGTTGGAAATAAAAATGAGGCAAGCTAGATCAGCAGAACAAAAGCTTAAAGTACTGCAAAGAAAAGAACGAGTCCCAGGGGAATTTTGCGATAAAATGGGAATACCATTCGGAGTGTGTACACACACACATTCATAAGGGACCTTGGACCCGGGGATTGGGTGATAATGGCTTGGGACATTACTGAAAGCCACTTGAATTCAATATGATTGAAAAAACTAGAGAACCTCATTTGTTTATATTTCGAAAAGCTTGTGAAGAGGGAGAGAGGAGTTACACTTTCGCAAATTTATACACAAGATAATTTAAATATACATAGTTATCTTGTTATCTCTACTGGAAGTATTTTTGCGCAGCATCGCCATATAAGCCTTACTACGGTGCTATGTGAGCTATAGGATATAGTCGTCCGATGCAGCCAATTTTTTTACTATATATTCAAAATATTTTTTTAGATTTTTGGGGAAAATTTCATAACGATATCTCAAAGCGAAATATTTATGGCCGCGATTCCGTACAAGTCCAACCACAGTGCATTCAAGCGAATACAATTGCCATTTAACTTAATAATCCTAGCTCATATGCCAAATTGGCAAAGTGCAGATCCTGGACCATCTTCTCTGCAACAGCCTGTCTCCGTCCTTCTGCTTCCACCGCTCTTTTAGCTGTTCCATTGGAAGCGATGTTCATAGCAAGCTGCTTGCATCGATTGCTCGCCGGCTTTGGCGTTTCTGCTAATCAAAAGCTGGTCTGCCCCTCCACGCCCTCCAGCTCTCAGGGATGCGACGTGAATAGAAAATTGCTGCCATCGATTGCTCGCCTGCTCTGGAGTTTCTGCAGTTCTTAACCTAGCTTGCCGATTAACTTGATCATTGCGTCACGATTGCGATTGTTCCAGAGTCTCAAAACACGCCGGCAGCTCTTCGATGTGCACAGCAAATTGCTGCCGTCGATTGCTCGCCTGTTTTGTTCACCTGTTGCATTTTCCTAAACTTCATTGGCAAAGAAGTTTCCTGACTTCTAAAAACACTCATCCCTCATGTTTTTTCTTAAGGTTTGCTACAAGTTAGACTCGTTTTCTAGACATATTAAAAAAAAAATAGGGGAAAGTTAACATCGGCTCGGCCGAAGTTTTGTATACCCTTGCAGCTTCCATTGAAAACAAAAAAGTTTTTCTAACTAAGACTACTTTTTGGACCCTACTTTTCTATGGGATCTATACTATATAGATGTCTGATTTCGAACAAACTTGGGGAAATCATGGAAAGCATAATACACAGTTAATTACGAAATTTGAATGCGATCCCATTTAAAACAAAAAGTTTTTCTCACAAGAACTTCTTTTTCGACCGATCATTCATACTGCAGCTATATGCTATAGTCATCCGATTTTGATAAAACTTTGTAAAAATGTGTTAAGGTTTATAAAATAAGAATATGCCAATAAAAAGGACGTTTTCATTAAAAACAAAAAAGTTTTTCTCACTAGAACTAATTTTTCGACCGATCGTTCCTATGGCAGCTATATGCTATAGTCATCCGATTTCGACCAAACTTAGTGAAATTATGGGAAAGGATAGTAAACTAAGAAATACGTACTTTGAAGGCGTTTCCACTAAAAACAAAAAAGTTTTTCTCACTAAGACTAGTTTTTCGACCGATCGTTCCTATGGCAGCTATATGCTATAATCATCCGATCCGGCCGGTTCCGACAAATGTGCAGCGTATTTGTACCAAAAGTCTTCGTGCAAAGTTTGGTGAGGATAGCTTTAAAACTGACAGAGGAGATAGCATAGAAACAGACGGACAGACGGACAGGGCTAAATCAACTCAGCTTGTCATGCTGATCAAGAATATATATACTTTATGTGGTTGGAGACGCTTCCTTCTATGCGTTACAAACATCCGGACAATTTTATAATACCCTATGGAAGGGTATAAAAACTTACAAAGCCAAATTCAAGGTGTAGTACATATTTATTTTGAACCGAACCCGGATATAATTGTTTCCCTGTTCTTAGGTTTGACCCCAGATAAAGTACATAATTATCGCCGTTCCGAATTCGAGTCGGTTTTCGTTAAACGTAGCTTTTCTAATGTAAAGTTGACAATTTTATAGAAAAGTAATCAGAATGTCTGTGTCTACTAGATCGGGTCTTTTCTTTTGGGAGAATTTAATCTACTTGGCATTGAGAAATCGGTTTCAGCTGCTTAAACAATTCCGATTTTTGTCAAACTTAATCTAGTGACCGTTGATATGCTTGCCACCTTCCATATAACATTGTTAAGTTTAAACTCTAAATGCAAACGTTTACACGAAACCCGACTCGGAATTCGGAACAGGGCCGCTCAGTTTAGAAAACCAATTCGGTACTTTTTCGAAAATGCTGAGCCGAACTGAAAACTCTTTGGTGTGTTTCAATCTCTACTATGTTATACACTGAACCGGTGGCTTAAATTCTCTACCGACCGCTGTGCAAGAGGTCGTGGGTTCGATCCCGCCTCGGAACATCTTATGAAAAGTTTTTTCTTTGAATAAACTTTACACCCGGTCACCCTCTCTGCTGTTGGCGCCAGTTTTGTAGTAATTAGCCATGAAAAGCTTCTCAAACTGCCGTACGGATTCGGCGTTAAACTGTAGGTCCCTTTCTCTTGTGCGAAAATTAGAAGGCGCACAAGCCAAGAGATTGAGAGAAGCTCGGCTTTGGCCCTTTGGGGCTGTGTCAACTTGACAAGCCATTTTACTTACTTTTGGGTAATGGTTGTTCGTTTCAGTAAACATGACCACTTGTTCTTTTTTCCAAAGAGTGTCAACTCACTCAAGGTGCTCAGTTGTTCAGCTGTTCAGTTGTTCAGTTATTCAGATGTTCAGCTGTTCAGTTGTTCTGTGTCTCAAAGGCTCCAGCCGGGTGCTTGCTCTTGAGGTGTCGGCTAAGATTGCTTAGTGAGTTACAACCTAAGATAAAGCATGAATGAAATTGTTCCCAATGCTGTGCTTTCAAAGTTCAAAGCAAAGTTGGCATTCATTGACAACAAACAGAAACGCGAAGCCAAAAACCGCTAAACCGAACTAATTGAACAGTCACTGAATAGTTCATTGAGATAGTTACTGAAGAATTCACTGAACTAGTTACTGAACTAGTTACAAAAGAGAGACTGAAAAGGATACAGGTAATCCATTCTTTGGATTTGACTCTGTTTGATATTTTTGGAAAGTTCTACTCGTTGACTTTTAAATAAACTATCCCGATAAATTCAACGATTCCTTTAAGGAAAGATATACTACCAATAAGACTACATGAATTGGGAACTTAAGAAAACTTAACTGCTACTTAAGTATGCAATGGATGTTGCTGAACATTTTTATTATAGTTCTATACAAATGACTAGCCTACTGTATAGTCGTAACATTGCATACTTTTGGGCAGTATACTATCTTGTAATTTCGAGCAAAAGAATTCAAAATAGTATATCTTCGCTTAAAAAATCGTAGAATTGTTTGGGATAGTTTATTTTGAAGTAGAGAAATAGATTTTAACGATAACGATAAAAGTTCAGCACATGAAATTAATTAAGAATCACCAACAGCCCTTCAGTATACAGCTCTTTGTAGCCTAGTGTTACTTTAGATAATTTCTTAAGCCAAACCATTTACTAACTAGAGCGTAAATTAAAGTCGGCCCTGCCCGACTTCGATATACCCGTTACTCAGGGCAATTAGTGTTTAATAGCCTTTCCCTATGTTAATTAACAGAGCATTAACATTAATGTGACCATTTCAACATTATGAGAGGAAAAAACTCTACGAGTAACGGGTATAAAAAGAGAAGTTATTGGCTTGGGAGGTCATTTATTTAGAAAGATCATTCCGAATGCTTACTAAATTATATCGAAGTTGCATTAATTACCAACTTCTTAGACACTTAATTCCAACATCTAATGCAGCAAATGTCTTTTTATTATAACATTCAGCGGCAGATACATCATATCAACAAATGACGACGACAACAAACGGAAACGGGCGACACAAACATAGCGACAGCAATACAAAATTTATATAGAATCGCGCAAGATATCTAAAGAACACACGCACTTACATATATGCATACTCTATATGTATGTATGCAGACACCAGAACCAGGGGGAAAAAAAGAGGGCGGCACGACGACGAAGACGACGACGTCAAAGACCGATCACAAGGAAAGCCTCGACATCCACTTTATTTTTAACAGAATATTTTTCTAGATTTTTGTTTTTTTTTTCGGGTGGCACAGCTGAAAATTTGCGGCCATAAAATGTTTAGAGATGCGCAAATTACAAACTATGCAAAATGGCACATAAAAGCGTCACTTGGCGCACTTGACGTTAAAAATAAAACCGAAGTTGGCTGGTTGGCTGGGGACTCACTCGCAGAAGTAACGCCTCTGGCACGTGCCCAGCAATTGCAGTTTCTATATCACTTCTGATTCAATTATATTCATTTAAATCCGCGCACGTAGATATTTCTGTTTCGCGCGAGACGAGCAACTACTGAGAGGCGTGAATGTTCAACGACAACTGACTGAAACGAATCGAGGCTGCTCGAGATCGAGCGGCAGATGCTGAAGACTCTGGTGTAGGCGTCATCATTGGACGTCATCTGTTTCTTTGGGGATTTTCTCACGGACGCATCCTAGTTGGCCTTTGTTTGTTTATTTGTTTGGTTATTTGGCGACGCGTCGCGTCAAGTGTTTAAATGCAATTGACTTGTGACGCTGGCACAGCGGGAAGGCGGCGTCAGGACAACCAATGTCCAGCTACCTGCCAGCTTCTTGGCTTCGTTCGTTGATCGAAGAGATTTATGTACGGCTTTGGGTTGAGCAGTGAAGTATTTTTAGAAACGAGTGCGACAGAGTCTTTTTATGTTTTTCCTTGGGGTAGCTGCGAAAGTAATTAATGACACGACTGGCTGTGGCAACCGACTGAGGAGGGGACGGGGACAGTTCTGCAGTCAAGCTGGCAAAGCGGAAGTGTGGGCCCTGGGGTTAGGTAAAGAGATTGAAGATGCAGCGAGCACTGTGAAACGCATTTAAAGAAAAGTTCTTAGTTTGAAGGGAATTAAATTAGAGTTAAAATAAAGATTTTGAAATTGAGAACTGTTTACGATTAAAAGACAACAAACACTCAGGAAAAATGCTCTGATATTTTAATATTTACACTTTGAATTAAGATTTGTTGTTAAAAACGAACGGAAATTATATAAATTAAATATAAAATGTTTATCAATGTTTTACATACCTGGACAAACTCGGGGCCTTTGGGCTTGTAACACGATAGGGAAGCCGTCTCAACCAGTTTCGCTATCGCACACGCTGGTTGTCACACGGCTAAAGTTCTACTTAAATTGAATTGAATTGAAAGTATTCATCAAAATATTTTTGGCGTTTTGAATATATATGAGCGCTTGGAATTCTCAAGCGAATTCCCTGATTTGTGAATATAAAAGGTCATCGTTCGTCGTTTTGCCGACTATTATTTACATTCTTTTTTTTCTCCCCCCTCTTGTTTTTTTTTGGGAATTTTTTTTTTTTGGTCTTCTCCGCGCGTTTGGGGTAAGCATTTTTAGACATGCGTTGTCGGTGGAGTGGTCATGTGTGCTGTAAATGTTATAATTATATCATTAAAATATGAAAATCACCACTGTTGGGCAAATACATAGTTTTATGTCTTTGGTTAAGAGCATTCATTTTGCGTTTGGCGTTAATTCCAATATTTGATAACTTGTTTCTTTTTTGTATAACAAATCAAAGGGAGAAGAGCTGTAAAATCGTTATTTGTAATAATAAGACTGCAAACAAGAGACCTTATTTTACTTTTCAGAAACAACACTCAAAAAGACCTTTCATTAATAAGAGTAGAGTAATCCCGCTTTTTCGTGAACTGTGAACGGCGGTGTCATTTCATGAACGCAATTTTAAAACCCGTTGTTCGATCTTCATTCACGTTTAGGTTTTGCGTTAGTACCGTTTTGTGCTCAACTTGAAATCGTTTTGGGGTCAATTTAGAAACTTTCGGGAAAACAGTGAGTTTTTTTTTCGAACAATTTTGGACAGGTATTTTCCCGATTTCGGAATATTCCCGGGAAATTCGATATGCAAAAAATATTTTTCATCCGATTGAATTGAAATTCGTTTTGTACGGATAGTAAGTGAAATAATTTGTGATGTGTTAATTTCTGATGTCTAAAAATGTGACCTTGGGGACGGAAAACTCATTGAAAACACTCCAATTTTCATCCGATGGGCTTCAAACTCGGTTTGTTAGGATAGTATTAGAAATGACTATAACGAAACGATAATGATAATGGTATCGATAACGATAAAGGTATCGATAACAGTATTGATAATGATAACGCTAACGGTATCGATAACTGTAACGATAGCGGTAATTATAACGATAAAGAAATCAATAGCGTTAACGTTATCGATAACGGTATCGATAACGATAAGGATATCAATAACGATAGCTTTAACGATAACGTTATCAATAACGATAAAGAAATCAATAACGATAACGATAGCGATAACTGTAACGGTAATGTTACCCAAAACCGGTATCGGTTTTATGCAGAGCTCCCAAAATATGTTCAACCAAAATTTCACAAGCTGTCTGCTCACTGAAATAACAGGGAAAAATTCGACAGACTCGCTCACTCTCTGAACAGAACACTTAAAATTTGTGTCTCTCGTGTTTTCTGTTTTGTGCTGACCGGTGAGAGATCACACGAAGCCTCGGCAACTGGGCAAAACGATTTGCGTTAAAGCACAAAGTGTCTTTTTGTTGTTGTCTCGTTAGTGCTTTGTTGTTGCTTTATTTCATCAGAGGCAAAGTGTGAAAGAGTGAGAGAGAGAGAAATGGTCATTTGCTGGGACGTTAATCTATGAGAATGAATATACATAAATAAAATTGGTGTAACAAGCAAAATAAAACTAGAAGTCAACAAAGTATACGAAATAATAGACTAAAATATAAACTTAAAAAATAGCATCAACATATATTTTTCTTCATATCTAAATAACAAAAAGAAAACAATTCTGAAATAACACAACTAAAGCGAACGCGCAACACACATACACGCGCAAAAGGCACTCTCACCTATTTCAAGTGTCTCGAGTGAGCGCGTACATAAAGAGAGCGACAAGAAGCTCTCACTGATTGAGCAGAGAGCACGCACGTGAGTAAAAACAGGATTTAAATGCCTTTTTGATCCCGTTTTCAATTGTGTTCAAGTGTGTTCTTGCGAGCTCTGGTTTTATGTGATGATTTATGTGATGATTTTTAATACCTTTTTCATACCGAAGCGAGTTAGTGTATATAAATAAAATAGTTTAAAACTAAAATTTTTTGAGGATTTTTATGTAGCCGATGAAACCTAAAGTCTAGTGAAAACAGTCCCCGTTTTGGAGGATCTGATTCAATGAAGGCAAAGTCGGTTCTAGCAATTAATGCTCACGATTCTTTTATACTCAAATGGCATAGTCTTCACCAGTAATCGTCTAGGATCATTCTCTTTCAGCAATAAAATCAATTTGCTAACGAAGAAAGCATTAGACTATAATTTTTTCTTCGATCCACCTTCTCTTACGCGGGAGGTGGGCTACATTTTTAACCTGGGCTTCTCACGATCTTGTTATCTAAGCTAAGTATAAGCAAGAGAATTATTTGATTATCCAATGAGATGCGATTCTTTATTATTCAAGAACATTAAGAACAAAGTGTGCCTATAGTACGGTAAATATAATTGATTCAAGTATTCTTATATCAAGTACGATTTCTTCAATCCCATAATACTTGACGTGAAACTATTTTGGGATATATTAATATCATTTCGAACTATTGGAAAACTTTTTGAACTGACTTTAAGGTTGTAATTTCCTTAAGCCAAGTTCGTTTAAATCTTAAAATAAGTCAATATATTCTAAAAAAAACAGAATAAAAGTACATAAAACAAGAAAATAAAGTTCTTGATCTATGCCCATAATATACTTAAGCAATTCCCAATTCGTTCTTGATATCAAAGAAGGATGGATATATTGTACTTGAACTGAGAACGCGTATTTCTTACACTTTTCGGCTTACTATAAGTACAAAAAGTTCTTTGATTCAAGAACGTTTATTCTCATTTCAATAATATTACCTGTCGTTTTATTTTTTAGTATGTTTCGTACTTAATTTAAGTATATTTTAAGTCCAAAACGGTAAAACAGACAATTTTAATAGCCAGCTGTTCCTTTTTAGCCCACTGTATTCTAGTCTCTGCTTCCCCTGTTTATTGCCTGTGTGGTCAGCAGCATTCCTTTTCGAACCTATTCAAGTGGCTGAAAACTCAAGTGTTGTCACCGCAGTCCAATTTGTTGTCGTCATACGATTCTTGAGGGTAAACCAAAAAACTCGAGCACGCACCTTAGAGGCGCCACCAAACACAGTTGGGATGCAGGAGCGCATGTCAAGTGTGTCAACTGTCAAATCTTGTTTGGCGAGGCGTTTGTTTACGTTTGCTGCTTCAGGCACCTGCGCACTGGCGACATAAACACACTGGCAGGCTGTACCACCCGATGCAAACAAGTGGCTGGAATTCCTGATGCAGGCCACGCGACAAACTGTTGCCTAGCCCACCACCAGGTCGCAGGATATATCGATTGGTCCGGGACATGCGCAGAGCTGTAAGACTGACATATCGAAGGAAACTCCTTTTGATGTAGACACAATAATTAAAACGAACGCGAAACGCAGAACGTTGCTGTGCCTCGTGCGAAACGGTTGATTTCACAATCCAAAAGCGCTTACTTCACCCAAAACGATTGTCTGAGTGTGTGTGCTTGCGTGTGTGTGTGTGTTTGAGTGTGTGATGGATAGAGAAAATTAAAAATCAAAAATCATAGATTTGAATTGAAACTGTCGCTTTTAGTGGCAAAAGTGTGTGAAAGAGTCGTTGCCTGTGGCTTTTGTTGGTTTTGGTTTTGCTTCATATACACAGATACACACTCACACCTACACGAGCACGCCTTGTGAAAAGTGAAAGCGACGCCCTCGACTTGGACTTGGACCACTGCCCGAAAGGCTTCCCTTTGATAACTCACATAAAACGCGCCACATTGAGGAAAAAGTAAAGTTCTTAACCGCAAGCTAATCCGCATCTGCTCGCCCCCAACTCCTTACTTTTGGCTCACACTTATACACAGCACAAAATTTGATTAACGTCCCCGACCCCGAACCCCTCATCCGCAGACCTTTTGCCTAGCATGCTGTAAAAATTTAAATTCAAATTCCTTTGTCACTTTTTAATCCAACTTTTTTTCGTAATAAAATTCCAACAAAATTTTGCAAGTTTTATTCAATCTCCACTTTTTCTTTGCTAAATTTCTTTTTGCATATTAAAGTTGACAATGATTTAGTTTTAAGTTAAGCCACGGATATGGAAGTCCGTAATGATATTTGTATAAAAAGCAAATACTATTAAGGAGGTGCCAGAAATCAAGTTCGCTTTACATCAGGTAAGACAAAGTTTTTTGGGAAGGTAAGAGCTCAAGCATTGCTTTCTTTTCTTATTCTCTTATATTCTTGTCCTTGAATCGAAGTGCCTTATAAAATATAATGAACAGATTTTCTTTAAATCCAAAATATTATACCAAATATAATATATGCAAAGGGTCCAGAAGATTGCAATGCACAAACCCCACGAGGCTTACATATTCTAGATCACGATGTCGAACCAAGCCATTCATACCGTTTTCGGTGATTCTTTGCTTCTTTTGTCCATCTCTCTGTCTGTTTCTATACGAAGTTATCTTTTAGACTTAAAGCTGGGTGCGTAAACTTTGTCTGAAATTGTAAAGATTGTTAGTCGACTTAGCTGATTTCTTTGTGCTCATCTCTCAAAAGTATTGCAACCTCCGTGTGAGCAGCCTAGGGCTACTGCGTATCCCGTGGCCCCAAAAATATATCTTGGTAGGCCTTTCAATTTTCAATCAGGCTGGTCAAGTGCACTATTTAGCAGGGATGCAAACCGGTTCTGAACCGAATAAATTAAAATGGTTCGGTTCGGTTCACTTCAATGACGATTTTTAAGACGTGAAGAGCCTACCTTTACACAATAATACCTGTAATTTTGGGATATTTTATCGACTCAAAGCTACAATTTATCAGACTTTCGGTTAAATTAAGATTCGAACTGATCCTTAGCGATGACAGATTGATGTAGTCTTTATGAATGATTTGTCAACAAAATAAAGTGATCCTTCACATCTCCTGCAATAGCCCACCGACCTTTTATTATACTTGTCATTAAACTGAATTTCTTCTTCTTAGTTGCTAATTGATTTGTGTGAGTGTTCTTCCCTCCATTCTCAATTCTAAATCCAAGATTAGCCAGGACATTTTTTTCCCAAGCCAAAGTTAACGTTTGTAAGGGCACGGTACGTATATCTTTCGTTCGATTCAGCAATCCGACTTATCTGGCAGACAATCCAAACTGAAAATAAGATTTTTATGCTGGGCGCATTCAGCAGATAAATCCGATTTACGAGCTGTGATCTATGATTGCCGATTTTACACGCTGAATGAAGTAATTGTCGATTGCGATAGGTAAATTTAACAATGATGATTGTTGAAAAGCAATCGAACAAAAAGTATGATTGGTAACCGATTGCTTTCCTTTAGTCGCTTCTTCCTTAGTCTAGTATGTTGCATGCAAATGCATATTCAGTGCCTACGCCACTGGCTAAGTCAGTCTACCTTTGTGCAAGCATTCACCTTTGTGCAAGCATTGTTTTCTGATAAAAAGTAACCACAAAATATCAATTAGTGCCATTCAGCAGAGAGTCATCGGCAATCGTACATCGAAAGTCAGTAATCGCTAATCGGGCTTATCTGCTAAAAGGGCCCTATAATTTCAAAGCTATGTTTTGTAAGAGTTAAATTTCGAAAGTATGCAAAATGTCAAAATATAAATAATAAAGAGCGAACCACTGAACCGAACCGAAACCGCGGTTAAGTTAGATCCAAAAAAACATTTAGTGAACCGAACCGACGGTTTAAGGTCTATGTGAACCACTGAACCGAACCAGTCCTTAATTCCAAATGGTTTGCATCCCTGCTATTTAGGCTTATTAAGCCAAATTTGTGCCGAAATTTGTCCAAATTATTTCCCTGTGTGAACTTAGCTTAAGGCAGCCGGTAAAGTTTGCCTTCGCCATACAAAAAGGTGACAGTTTTGTTAAAAATTAGTTTGGCCGAAATTACGGCAGGTTTTTACAAACAAAGTTGGCCTGAAAATTACTACAGTGAATCACAAGGGGTCGCTCAGTAGCTACTGTATGGTAAATTTACGCTTTACCATTTTGGGAGAGCTAGTGAATATCCTATCTATTTTTAAATTCAATTTCATAAATTTTAGACTCATTTTTAAAAGAATTAATAATGTATTGTTCTTCCACGGTTAACTATGACCTCATACACTCCTTTGCGTGTGGAATCATATAATTTCTTGACATAATCAAATGAAATAGCTGTCCAGGCACTTTTTATTCCTTGATTGAGTTAGGTATTAAGTAAGGTATTACCTTCCAGACATGTACACTTTCCATGCCAGCCATCCCCAAACGTTTTCTTTGATGTAAGGGCGTTATCCTGCTGGAACTTTCATTCCAAGGATCCAGAAACATCCTTGATGGCAGGGAATGCCGTTGCATTTCAATGGTGCCATGGAAAATTATTGCACCCCATACTATGACACCACCAGCACGGCTGTGCAATCGATACAATGTATGCGCTTCCTTACGAAGATCAAGAAAAACGTAAGCAACCCTTGAACTATTTTGTCTGCCACTCCTTGGTCCGTCATATTCGTTGGACAGAAATCGAGCCGTTGCGTCTTATGAAGTAGGGTAGAGGTGTTGCTTTAACAGTGGCTTTTTCTTTAATTTTAGCTCCAGAGCAGCTTGAGTTGGACGCGAGCCTACTAATTCGCTTATATGCTGCTGTTATCACAGAAGAGCGCCGACCTTTCGTATCTTTTCCACTTCAAAGGAAAATTGAAAATCAAAATAACGCTATGCTTTCCGCATTCAAGGTTATTTTTAGATAGAGAGTAACTCAAGAGGAAGACAAGAAAATATCCTTAAAAAATCATGGGCACACTTTTTGAGATGAAATATCTCCCTAAAAGGATTTACAAAAATTCGCAAAAGCAACAGAGATACATTGAAAAACCTTCAATGCAAATGCTTATCGACCGTTTCAAACTGCCAAAGAGCGGAGCTTAAAGCTATTTGAAAGTTCGTCAATTTTGTGCACTTTGAATTCTCAACTCGGTTTTTGTTCGACTGGATAATATAAATTAGGGGGTAATTAGCAAATGGCTTTTTTGTGTGATCAACTGAAAGTGTACTGGACAAGGGGCCTTTGCCATTGCGGGGCCGATAAGAACGGCCGTCTATACAACAACAGCTACTGTATTTCATATTTTATCTGTTGAATCTTCTGGTTGATTATTGAACTATAATCAAACCTCGACCTTGAGCCTGCTAACATTCACTTTGATTAAGCACGATAAGTATTCAGAGTTCTGAATTGTTTGTATTTATACAAAACGATTATAGGGTTCCTTTTTACAAAACACTCTTTAATATAGGTTCTTAGGGTCTTTGAATTGGATGCATGTCATAGCAATCACGTTCAGTGAGACATGACGCCCGCGCGCACTCTTTTAAGAGTGTTCTACAGCGCGAAAAATAAAAAAATGTCATGTCAGCGGGCGTTATTATTTACATACCCCCCTTTTCAAAACTGCCGATGAATGTCAAGATGGCAGTCCACCTCCCGCCCAATCAAGCGAGGGGTGGTGCACGACATCGAGCTACATTCTGAACAGCCTTTCCAGTAAGATTGGAAGACTATCTTTCCATGGCCGATTTCTCAACTGTTACTCACAAAGAGCTATCTGTCACATAAACTAGAAAACAACAGAGTAAAATTGAAGATTATCTGACACATGGTGGAACTAACAGGTGAGCGCCGGCAGCATCTCTCGTTTGTAGGGCCGGGCCAGTAGCTGTGAGTGCTGAAGCGTAAGGTAGGCTACGGAAAATTGTAGTTTTGTTGTTTGCGTAGTCCTTATTTTAGTGGTCGGTGTGTTTTTGTTAGTTGGCAACGTTACTCGAGTTCAAGGCTTGGAAAAACAATATGGGAAGAGTTTATAGGCATTAGTATTTAATATCTGCTGTCTCTTTCTATCACATAGGCATTGATAGATTGGCCCTCAGCAAATGCTGACGGCTTCACCTTGTTAATTCCACCATGATCTGACACATAACATCTATCTAAAAGATCAGAAATCGGTCTTATGTAACATTAATAAGTCTGTTAGTAAATCTAAAAGATATCAAGGTAAAATATTATATTTCAATGGGAACTACCTAGCTACTGATGATAAGTTTTTATATATCTCGCACTGGCAGATTACTGACGAGATGACACTTAGATTTAAAACTTTTTGTAAGTAATCTTATATTGTCTGTGATGTCCCCATCAAGAAGAATGCTTATGTTTTAAACCAACAATTCAGGTTTGATAACATTTTCGCCCTGCCGAGTCAAGGTCTTCAACTCTATTTTTATCAACTTTTTATAAATTTTATTCCCACAATTTTTTACAACTCTAATACAATTTGGTCCCCCCCGCCCTTTGCATGTCCCCCTTTTCAAACACCTTCTCTTGCAATAACCCTGAAAGTAGGCAACGTTATTCGCCTTGCATTTTGCAGCTTCCACTTCCACCCATGTCCCAGGGCCACGCCCTCCCACACACAGACACCTTTTCAGATCTCCATTGTTGATGTTGTTGTTGCTGTTGTTGTGGTTGTTGTAGACCTTGTCTGGTTGTAATTGTAATTTATTTGCCTTGTGCTACAACATTCAAGGGCATGCCAGGTGCTGCACGCACGGCAGGCAGACAACTACATAGCAGCCAGTTGGGCGCAGACTCGTGTCTGTGAGGGATTGTGGGGATTTTGTTTTGAATTACAATTTAATTACGGCCGGTCTTAAAGGATCGGGTATTTATAGCCAGTTTCAATTAACTTTCAACTTGTTTCGTTCGCAGTAAAGCCAAATGCCCGAGGCCCTGATATTACCCGGCATGGCTGACGCAGAGCCAGACCTATCCACATTCGAGAACAAGACGGGCTTGGCCGAGGATATGAAATTCCTGGCCTCCATGCCCGAGCTGTGTGATGTAACCTTTCTGGTGGGCGACACTCGTGAGCCAGTGTGCGCCGTTAAGGTACGGGGATAAATCGACAGCATAATCAGGTCACCGCAGCCTCCTCTCACTCACTCTCTCTCTCTCAGGCTGTGCTCGCCTCCCGTTCCCGTGTGTTCGCCAAAATGCTGTATGCTGCCCCATCGCCCCAGCGGAAGCGCGAGACCTCCACCAAGGAGAACAAGCTGCGTTTGTTCCTCAAACGCTCGTCGGAGCCATTGTTGAATCTGCAGAATGCCGCACAACAGGTACGTTGCTCATGCATAATCGATTACCCCATGGGCTGGGGATGGGGGCCTTGGAGCGTGGAGCGGAAGCGAACGTGTGTGTCAGATTGTGCATTTTGCTGTGAGGGTTGGGGACTGTATTGGAACTACCCCTATTGATATTGTACAACATTCATATTTGTGTAAATATTATTTCGAGGAAACCAATTTTTAATGATATCAATGTTTTCGTGCATTCCCTCTGTTGTGATTCCGTTCCTCATCAATTCCCCCATCCATAAAAATAGAGAACCGGTTTCACCCAACAATTATCTCCGATACCCGAGGTAAAACGCTTTAGTAACCCAAGTGAATGAATTGTGTCGATGTGTGTATGTGTGTGTGTGTACTTGTTTTTTTTTTGTATCCTAGCAGTAATTGGCCTATTCTTAGATATTGTTTGTAATGTTTGAAAGTGTTTGTAATGAAAGGAGACGCGTAAGATGCTTAATCTAATGTATTAGCCCAAGTACATAAAGGGTAAATGCCACGACTTAAGTTAAGAGAGAGTGGAGGCCAACCAATGCTCAATTAAGCCAGAGAATTTATGACATACATTTTTGAAGATTTTGGAACCAAATTATTTTTTTTTTTTAACCCCAGGCAAAAAAGCAGCCCACCTCCCGCCCAACCGACCGAGAGTCGCAGCCGCCAGCGTGCGACACGAAAACAGGATCGAAAAGTACAAAATAATGTTAAGTACGGGACAAATGAGTTAAAATAGAGGTTTTTAAAGCAGGAAGAGAAGTTCCGAATTGTTTAAGCGGTAGAGTTTGTTGTAATCAGCACAGAGGACACGAAACGGATCATGCAAGGCATAGTTAGTAGTACAATGTTTCAGAGATGAGGGGACAAAGTTACGGGACAGTCTACAAGGAACATTAAGATTAGTTTGGCTAACCAACTCCGATGAGTCGATTTCGCCATTAATTAGTCTATGTATAAAGATTACACCACTCTACGGTTAAGTAAGGAAGGAAGATTAATTAAAAGTCGTCTACTAGAGTAAGATGGTAAACGGACCTCAGGATTCCAGTTCAAGCCCCGAAGGGCAAACAATAAGAATTGCTTTTGCACAGATTCTATTCTATCTTGATGGGTCGAATATTGCGGAGACCACACACATGAACCATATTCAAGTGTAGGACGGACAAGAGTGGGTGTAGGGATCGTCAAATTCTTTCGACCACCACTTAATAAACCCAAGAACACTTCTGGCCTTATTAACAGTAGCAGTTACATGAGAGTTAAATTTAAGTTGATGGTCAAGACTAACCCCAAGATCATTTACTTCATTTAGGCACTGCAATGCCAAATTATCAAGCATGTAAGTGACTAATAGTGGTAAGCTTCTGTAAAATGTCATAGCCTTACACTTCAAACTGTTAAGGTTTAGAAGATTATCTTGACACCAAGAGTGAAATGCATCCAAGTCTGCTTGCAGATTATAGCAGAAAACCAAATCATTGTATGTTAAACAAATTTTCACATCATCGGCGTATAAAAGCACCCGAGAGTGAGACAAGACTGAAGAAAGATCATTGATAAAGATAGTAAAAAGCAATGGGCCCAAGTGACTTCCTTGGGGAACTCCAGAAGTAACCTGGATGCACTTAGAATATGAATTAAGAAATATAACTTTTGGGGTTCTACTACTTAGGTAATCAGAAATCCAACTGAGGAGGTTAGTTGGAAAGCCGATTAAACTCAGTTTGTGAAGCAGCAAGGAATGATTAACAGAATCAAAAGCCTTACTAAAATCAGTATAAATGACGTCAGTCTGCATTTTACCTATGAACCCTTTGATCACTGAAGATGTGAATTCTAAAAGGTTAGTGGTATGGATGGATCTACGCTTCACAAATCCATGTTGGAAGGGTGAAAAAATAGAACTACATAAATGTTGCAGTTGAGATGTTATAATTCTGTCAAAAACCTTAGGAATTGCAGACAACTTGGAAATACCGCTATAACTTTCAACATCTGACTTATTACCTTTTTTATGGAGTGGAATAATAAAAGATTCCTTCCATAACAAAGGGAAAGCGGATGACTCCAAAGACAATTCAAACAATATATGAATAGGCTTACAAAGTGCATCCGCACAGAACCTAAGTACACAGCCAGGCACTCCATCAGGGCCCGGTGCATACACGGGTTTCACAGAGTTAAAATCGCAAAGGAGCGAGCTTTCAGTGATAACGGGGTTTAAAATACAATAAGACATATTCAACCCATACGGGTATGGTTGATTCGCACAGTACATAGAAGACGAGTAGGTTGACTCAAAAAATCAGCTTTTGCTTGATCAGTGTTTGCTTTAGCATTACCATATATAACCGAGGAGGGCAGGGTTTGATGACTTGCGTTTAGAGTTAACAAAAGAATAAAATTGTCTAAGATTTCGCGAAAATTGAAGTCTGCAACGGTCAAGAAAGTCTTTATAAATAACATTAGGTTGTGACAAGTAGAAATCAGATGGTTGGGGATTGATAAAAAATTAGGACGATTAAATAAAAAAAAAAGAAAAAAATAAATCAAATTAAGGATATAGCATTGAGCGTTAAGCACATTAAAGCTAGAACGGGCAAGCACATAACGGGAGGAGTCCGATGGCTTACCGGATTTCTTATACTTTTTAAAATATCTCGACTTCTTGATCTTTAAGCATGCTAGTTCCCTTGAGAACCAAGGCTGACTATCAGGACAGCGAGGGCGCACAAGTGGAACACAAACATCAAAAAGAGAGTTCAAGGTATCGTAGAAAAGTTGTATGGTAACGTCAATATCTGTACAAGTGTACAACTGAGACCAATCAGGAAACAACGGGTTTTAGCCGTCAAATCTCTAGAAGCAGAACACAGAAGAGAAGGCAAATCAATGGTAAGGTCCAATGTAGGATGAAAAGGGTCCTCCGGAAGAACCAATGGGTCAATCCCAGATGCAACATTGCTGGGGGGATCCAATAGGAAAATCAAGTCAAGCTATCTGTTTATCGAGTTGCGAATAGGATTAACCTGTGCCATTGACAAATCAAGAAGTCCATCAATAAGGTCATGGGATTTCGAAGGTAGAAGCGCGTTTGATTCTTCAGTTGAGGACCAATTAATCTCCGGCAAATTAAAGTCACCAAGTACAATCAAAACGTCACTGTTTGATAGCAACGAGGAGACCGATTGGATAGCAGAAAGGTGCGAGGTGTAAATTGTAATATCGGATTGTGGAGGAATATATGAACAAGTAATAAAAACGGAAAAGTTAGAAAAAGTAATTTTAACTTTTATAAATTCGATGAAACTAATCACTAAGAGATCTCCACGACTCTCTGAAAGATATAAAACATGGTTCACCAAAGTCCCAGAGACGAGAGTTTCGCAGTGGAAGTCGTGACAGGAAAAGATAAAGTAGCTGACGGACCTGCTGAAACCATAATATATCCGTTTTTATAGCATATAGCCTCAGAAGGTTCAGTTGACATTTTCTTTTTCTGCTGGCTTGACTGTTTCCTTATTAAATATTCCACAAGCCTTTTCTTCCATCTCTCCTTAACTTTAATCGCTGCATTTACCCCAAATGTAATCAAGTATCATGTATATTTGTGCTATTCTATCTACTTTATGTAAAGACTCTGCTTCCTTTAGTTGATAGAATGTCGTCCCCCCCTCCCTTCTATGTTCTGTGTAAATATGTTTGTTTTCTCTCCTCTGCCTAAACTTGTCTCTCACACTAAATGTTAGATGGGAGTTATCCCTTAAGCACTACCCCCTAAACGTTTTGTAGCTACCTCAAAGTGCGTCAAATGTCTCTCAATGTAATCCATAACCGTTTGACTCTAGCCCTCAGGTCAACAGCATCAGACGTTAATTATAGAAGAGTTTGAACCGGATGTCTTCCGTCAGCTCATTGAGTACATACATACGGGCTGTGTGACGCTTCAGCCGCGCACTCTGCTTGGTAAGTTCCAAACATTCAACAGAAATTGTCACAGTTTAACACTTTCTTCTTTCTTTGCAGGTGTCATGAATGCTGCCGATTATTATGGTCTGGAAGAGTTGCGCCGCGCCTGTGCAGGCTTTGTCCAATGCTGCATCAATGTGGACACTGTGTGTGCTCTCCTGGCCTCCGCTGAGCGTTACATACAGTACAAGTGCACTAAAACGCTGGTGCAGAAGGTTTTGGAATTTGTGGACGAGCATGGCAATGAAGTTTTGAATCTGGGCAGCTTTACGCTGCTGCCCCAGCATGTGGTGCGTTTGATACTGGCTCGAGAAGAGCTGAGGGCCGATGAGTTTACCAAGTTTCAGGCGGCTCTGATGTGGAGCAAGAAGTACTACGACAACAATCCGGTAAGACTTCAGACCTTAACGCTTGGGTAGGCCCCTAACAAGTCTTGTATTCAGAACATTGACATCAAGGAGATACTGGGCACCTTTCTGGAGTACATCCAGTTCCACAAGATACCCGCCAATGTCCTGATGCGCGAGATCCATCCGCTCAACCTTGTGCCCTACTCAATCATCATGAATGCTCTGGCCTACCAGGTGGGTTGTTGTGTGCTTCAATTGATTATTTGCTGTTGGCTTCTTTGGTGTTTAACTCAGTGTCATTCATGTCGCACCATCTGTCTGTGTCCATCGCCCGTCGATCATCCCTCAACCATTTCGCCCATGCTCTCCATCCTGTTGTCCCCCTTTATGTCTGATTCTACAACTTGCAGGCAGACCCAGAAAGCATCGATCCCGGAAAGCTGTCTCCCAACTCTAGCCGAGTAAGGCGCGCCCGCCAGAACCAGGGCCGCTCGATGTCTGTGCAGAGTTCGCTGGACCCGTACGGCTCTAACACCACGCTCAGCTCCAGCGGCAGCAGCGACCCGACGACTGGGCCGCATCACAGCAACTAACATAAGTTGAACGGCCCCTCCTCCTCCTCCTCGTCCCAGCACCAGCATCGCCATCGCCACCATCACCAGTCCCTGCCCAAGATCCGCAAGGCCAAGTCGCAGTCCTTCCGCACCCGCCGCAGTCCCTCCGAGCGCAGAAGTCCCAATGCAGCGGCCCCCACCCTCACGCTGAACACCGGAGCCGGTGCGAATGGCGAGAAGAAGCGCAGTCCGCTGACGCCCAAGAGTCCGGTACTGCCACAGCCGGAGTCGAAGAGTCCGGGCAGTAGCTCGCAGAAGACACCCACCACGCTGTCGCGCCAGGGCACTCTGCGAGCTTCTAATCGGCGCAAGAACAGCGGACAACTCTCCATTTCCCTGAGCACCCAGGGCCGACGTAGTCCGGTGGGTCTCAGCGATCGCAGCCCCCAGGGCAGGCGAAGTCCACTGTTTCCCAGCAGCGAGCAGCCGAGTCCCACCCTGAGAAGTCCTACCGGAGAGCCCCAGCGACGCAGTCCCACCTTCAGCATACACACGCAGGAGCGGCGTTCTCCTCTGGGTGCGGTGGCGCCCACGGACTTTTGCTGCCAGGCGGGTGGAACGCGACGTAGTCCCACAACCACCATTCAAGTGCAGGACGTGGCCACCGAACCGGAGGAAGCTGGCTTTGTGGGTCTAAAGCGACCCTCGATCAGCCTCTTTACGCCCATCTACTTTGCCAGCGAGAAACGCTCGCCCATGGGCATGGGTCCCATACCGCCCATCACCGTATCCAATCCTGCCGAGACCACCAAGAGTGCTGAGCGGGAGCGTGAAGCAGCCGAGGCAGCTGCTCGAGAGAAGGAGAAGGAGGCGGCCCAGGCTCAGCCCGAGAAGAAGAGTGTGATGCGCGAGATCTTGGCCTTTGTACGCAAACCCTCCAAGCACATTTCCACGCGTACGAATCGCTTTGCCAATGCGTTTACACGCGCCGAATCGGGTTCGTCTAGTGGACCGCTCATACGCCAGAGCACCTTCTCCGCCAGTCCGGCGGCCTCCTCGACGGCGGCCAAGAGTGCGGTACAAAAACAAATGTCCGAGGTGGGCTACGAGCCGAAGATGTCGCTGAAATTCGCCCACTACACTAAGATGTCGCTCAAGCTACGTCGTTCCGCGCGACGCGAAGAGGAGGAGAAACAAAAGCAACAACAGCAGGCGCCGCCAGTGACCTCAGCTTCATGCTCGAAGCGGCCCAGCACGGACTCAAATGCGGGAGCTCTGGACCAGGTAGGTGGTTTAGCCGAGGAGTTACCCTTCGAGCTGGCCAATGTGCACTTCGAAAAGGTAGGTGAGTCGTATATCAAGCATGAGAGACTCCGCGAACTAGTTGAGCCGGAGGCAGAGGCCGAAGCAGAGGTCGAGCTCGAAACCGAGCCGGAGCAGACGGATGCCGCCATGGCGCAGTTCGTGGAAGAGGTAACCAACTCGCTCAAGGTGGTGGCACTCAATGGCGAGAACGGTACGCCCATCACCCATCATTTTACGCGCCGCTCCGAAAGTCGGGAGCCCATTGAGCCCAGGATAAGCGAGGAGCATGAGTCGGACTCCAATGATCTGTTCATACCCGAGGAGCTGAGAGCGGAACTAGTAGAGATTTTGAAGGCCTACGCCCCAGAACCAGTTTATGTTAATCTGCAGGCACTGCGGCGCGAGACCGAAGACGCCGAAGCAGCCGCCAAAGCTGTGGCGGATGCAGCAGCCGCTGTGGCTGCCGCCGCCGCCGCAGCCTTGGCACCGCAGCAGCCCGAGAAGCAACCGCTGCAGTGTCCTACTATTGAGTTTGAGCCGCCGTCGCGTCGCTCGTCCTTCGATCCACCCAGATCGCCCTTCCTCGAGCAACTGCGCAGTCCGGGAGTGGACACGGAGACGGACTTGATCAATCTGCAGCGTTTGGATTCGGGCGGCGACAGCTTTGAAATGGTCGAGGGCGATCGCAAGTCAAGTCGCGCCGAGTCCAGCTTCGATTGTCCGTACTCCTCGCGCGATACCAGCTTCGATGTGTCCATCTCGCGTTATCAGTCCACCAGCTACGAGGATCAGACCTCTAGCTTTGAGATAGTCGACACTGACGATCGTCGCCGGCACATAGACCTCCGCAAGAGCTCCATTGAGCTGGTGGATGCGGAGACCTTCCAGCGCTCCGGTTCCTCCTGCGGTCGCAAATCCTCGCTGGAGACCCACTTTGACTATACGCCCTCGGAGACGAGTGGTGTAACGCCCGCCCGATCGCCCAATTTCCCCATGACCAAGAAACAAAAGGCCGAAACCTTCCGCCAGCTGCATATCTCACCCTTCAGTGCCTTCTCGCGCGCACGTAGTCCTCTCTCGCAGCAGACCTCCTCCAACTACAGTTCGCGTGACAGCTACGACTCGAGTTCCTCTTACCCGCATGGTCACGAGCCGCAACGTAGTCCCTATGCGGATCCCAGCAAGAAGCATTTTCCGCTGACCATAAAGAAGCACGAGGAGGAGGTCAAGACCTTTCTGTGCACCGACCAAAGGTGTGCTTCCATATTCGAGCCACGCCCCAGTTCAGTGTTGACCCAACAACTCTCTACGGGGTCCATGTCCACACCCTCGGGCTATACCAATGGGCCACCGCGTCTGCCCACTGCAGTGGCCGGACCTGTGGCTGTACCCATTCATCCGCCACATGGTCCGCTGGGCTCGTGTGGCTTCTCCAGTGGTAGTGAGTTTGAGCCGCCTTCACCACGCCGAGCGGCCAGTGCCTCACCCAAACACACCTTCACATTTCGCATTGTAATGAAGAAGGTGGATAGCTCCCCGGAGGCTTTGTGCCCGGAAAGACATCGCTCGCGCATCATAGATCGTTATCGAAGAAGGGATAGTCGACGCAAGCGTATACACGATGCCGGCAAGAGTTTCTAAGTTCCAATCTCTCTCAGCAATCTCTAGATATACTTTTGACAATCTAAGTGTTACGTGTAATCCCAAGGTGTTCCCCCCTTAAAGAAGTTTTGTATATGAAATAAGAACTCAAACTTTATAAAATGGTTCTGGTTTTTAGGCCGTTTGAAAACTCTATCCACACACGCACACAGAAAACTTCGGCCAGACCGGGGAAAACTTTTAGGGGACTAAGACTTTGTCCGTGAAAATGCACAAATCTAAGGGTTGGTCAGTTCAAGGCCATCTTTCTGTTTCCTAGACTCTTAGCATTAAGTAAAATTCTAAAGAAAACTTTTTCAAAACAGGTACAAATGTTAAACAAAATCTTAATACATATTGCCTAATTATATTATATACTATTAAAAATATATTTATAACGATTCTATAAGCTCTACAAATGTATGTGAAACAATAATTCCTCCCACGATTTACCTGATTACTTATTAACAAAAACCAAAGATCAAACATTTATATATAAAATTATATGTGTGTACGTGACGTATTTGCATCAAAGTTAAAAACTAAATGTTGTAATTACACATTCTTATGTGTGCATTTTTACGTGGTTCCTGTTAACTAGATAAATGTATTACAAATTTTTGAACGGCGTAATCAACAGCTTAGTCCTAAGACCTAAGTGTTAAAATTCTACATCAACAAATTTAATCCTAAGCCTTAAAAGTTAAAAATATTCTAAAGTGAAACAGAAACGTTTATTGACTAAAATCGTCAGAGCTAAATTATTTGTAAGCGTTTAAAGCTGGATTTGGGGCCGTACTTAAATCTTAAACAAAAACAAAAATAAGCAAAAAACATTTGTGCCATAAAAATTGCATAGTATTTAAATTAAACACTTGAATATTTATCTATTGAACGAGGAGAAATTGAAACTAACTTATCGTTATTTAAAAAAAATGTATTACTATGATTAAGCTTTTTGGCAATTAAGAAAGAAATCTGAGAAAAATATGCTATCAACAATTTACAGGTAAATTTAATTATAATTCCAAAAACTCATATTGTACGAGCCAGAGATCTGCAAATGGAAAGCAATGCACTGTCTCGCTACGCATATACTAAGCAAACACCGCAAATAAGGTTGCACTGCAATGATTTCACTTTTGTATTGCCAGCACCGCTAAGGTCAGACTTTAAATTTAGCAATCACTTCAAGCTAATTGGGCAAATGTCTTTATAATTTTGTTAATGCCTTTAGGGTATTTACTAGTTCTCGATTCCTAGAGCTACAGGGTGATACTTTGTGAAATAGCTGAAACTCTATTCTTTATTTTTCGTTTTATTATCGGTTGCAAAATGTGGTAATTTCATCTCTCAAGTGTTTTGATTTTGTGTCGTAAACTTTTAGAGTTTACCATTTACCACTTTTGAGGATAATTGGATTTCCCTTGCATTCTATTTGTCTCCACTGGTAAAAACCGCAACCCAGTATCTGCATACAAAGGTAAATATACGATAAGTTTCTAGTCTCGGTCCGAGTATTTTGAGAACCGAATCTTCAAACTAGAACTCGAACTTCACAGAAGAATACTAAGGGATCAGATCCTAATAATTGGAAGCTTTTTTTATTCTTTTTTTCTTAAAAATTAAGGGATTAGGACACTACATTAATGATATATTATGGTAATATGATTCGGCAAATTATAAATCCATTAATAAGTCATCAGTTTCGACCACCTCTGATTTAGTTTAACAAAGCTTTAATGTTTTTTTCGTTATTAAACAAAATTTTTTTATATCCCAAAAAAAAAAAAAATCAAAAATAAATTTTTTTTATTGCATTAACTAAAAGGATGGGTGTTATTAAAATGGGTGTCGGTAAAATATTGGGTTGTCCTTTAAATATCGGTTTTGCCAATCCAAGACAAATGTACATTTTCTCCCATACAAAAAATATATGGCCACCTGAGATGGCAGAAAGGTGCATTTTGTAAAAATGTGTCGCACTACACGTTAGTCATTCGATTGTTCGATAGTTTCTATTCGATACTCATTTTTTTTTGTCTAATTTTGACAAAGTTTCCAACACAACATAAAAGGTGCAAGAAAATGACAGATGGTTAGAACTTGCACTCTATTTATACTTTCATATACTAATTACAAATTAAAACAACTACACAATGAGTTGCAGAATGTTAAGAGTTCCAATGTAATTGCAATTGGTCTGAAGAGGCCGTCAGCCTTCTCTTGGACCTCTGGCCAGGGCCGCAAGCCATCTGTTGGACTGCTAGCCAGAGCACCACAATCGCTTGGCCCCTGCAATAGTTCAACCATTATCAGAGAACAAATGGACATGGATGCGCATTAAACCCTTGCCAACATTAGATGTTATGTTTTTAGCAGCCAATAACTCCTATTTATCAAATATGTTCAATTTGTATGCTTTTGTGCTTGTCATTTGGCCAATTGTAAGCAAAGAACAGATGTTTTCATAATGCAAATGCAGAAGCAACACAATGAGGACAGCAAACTGCATTTTCAGTGATGACGATAACTTTTTGAAAATGTGCTTCAGTGAGGAAGCCACATTAGATAGCAGTGGAAAATTCTATCTTAAAATATACTTATTTTTTAGTGGCCTCTTTAGGGGGCAGGGACGTTATCATAGTGAATAAGCCAATTTACGTTCCAACTTAAAATTGTTAAAGAAAATTGTAATGATTTAAGAATACAAAAGTAAGTTAAATGAGGTCTGCAAACTGGTCTGGAGCAGTTTGTTAGAATATGGGATTCAAAAGCTGATAGATTTGCGCAGTGCTTAAGAAACTTCAATTTTTCCGCTTCAATTTTCGTGTAATCGTTTGCTCTTTTTTATACCCTGTTCCCATTCAAAATGGGAAAAGGGGGGATCATGAAGTTGTGCAAAAGTATGTAACAGGTAGAAGGAAACATTTGAGACCCTATAAAGTATATATATTCTTGATCAGCATCAACAGCCGAGTTGATTTAGCCATGTCCGTCCGTCTGTCCGTCCGTCTGTCCGTCCGTTCCGTCTGATTTCTGAAAAGATCCTTTGTGAAGCTACAACAGCCATATTTGTTAAGCTATCTCAAAATTAGTTTAGATCGGTTAGTTTGAAATATATCTCTATCGAAAGAGTTAACTTTTTTGTCAGCACTTTGTCGGTTCAAAATTTTGTGTCAAATGCTTGATGGTGCTGCTGGCTTTAGGTCAGCAGCGAAAGTCGGAGTAGCAGCAAGTTTCCTGCCTGTGAAATTCGGCCGAAGCGCAGGCGAGACTGAAGTTGCTCGTCACTTTTGGTCAGCAGCACCAGTCGACAAATAAAATATGCCACCAACAACATTATATCAAAAGAGCCAGAGAGAGAGTGGGAGAGTGAGCGCAAGTGTAAGCGCGAAGCGCAAATACATGCAAATATAGTATGTGTGTTCGTAAAAACAATCAAAAACAGTGGCGAGCGACGGCGCTTGCAAAAGCAGGACACTTGCTGCTGCTCCGACTGTCGCTGCTGACCTAAAGCCAGCAGCTCCGGCTCAAGGAACACTTAACAAGGTAGCCGCACTTGCTCTCTCACCGCCTCAAAATGAGCGAGCGCGGGTGTCAAACAAAATTAAGTATCAGAACACAAAAAATCGTCAGCGGAGATGCTTCGGTCACGACTGTTGTTCACAGACTGACACTTAAGCGGCGAGCAAAGAGGGCGAGAGAGCGAGTGCGGCTACCTTGTAAGTATACCTTGCTTCGGCTTGCTCTGCTGAGCGCAAGCAGCGTCAAAACGACAAAAATTGAACCGACGTGTATCTCGCTTTTTTCACAGAAATCGTATTTTTTTCTAGCTGCGACCTCGACCTTTGATTTTTCTCAGAAGCAAAGGCAGAAGCTACAATTCATATTGTAAAGTTAAAAACAGTTCAAGCTGTAAAAAGAAAAAAATTTGAGACTTTTGCTGCTTTGACTGAAGCAATTTAAACACTGAATTTGCGCCAAACAATTGCTAGAAATAGCAGAGGGTTAAATCTGAAAAAAATGTGTTTCAGAATGATATCCAACAATATCATAAAAATTGCGGTACAGTAAAGCACATACATAATTTCGGTACCGCATTTCATTTTCAGCCGCGAATTTTTAGCACTATAATTCTTTATAAAGCATAATTCGCGGTCCATCAAAGGAATTTTTTGGGAATTTTTTCGCATTTGTGCTAGACAATTATCAAAATTACTTTTCAAGATGCTAAAACTAACTAGTTTTTCAAGCAGCCAATGCAATCTTTTATGACGTTCGCTTTTTAGGCATAAATTGAAGTACTAAATCGCATGAATACTGAAATCACTCAAGAACTTAAGCAATTTCTAATGATTATGCCTTAAATTATATAATTATCACTCCGAAATTTACTTCTGAGTCTTTTAACTCCGGGAAAGTTCTCTAGCAATTAATGTTCAAGTGTCAAACCAATTTAATAAGGCATTATTTCGCAATTCGTCTCAAAAATATCAAAATAGCTAAAAATAGCTTAACATAATTTAAAAGTTGTCAGATTTATAGCTAATAGCATTTTCCAAAAATTGCTAGATCTAGCTGCTAAATAGCTAAAATGGCTACACTGGAAACGCTTTTCATCACTGACAACTTTTCGGCCTTCTGATGATAATCATAAAGCATAAGCGGTGGTATCAATACATAAGTGCCTTTATTGCGGTGTATAAGGTACTTTTTTGGCATTGCTTTAATGTATTCGCCATAAACACGTTTGCAGTTCTTTGGCAAAACACCTGAAAATCGACAAACACGACACACTCTCCATCTCCTTGATAAATACGATTAACAACTAACATGAATGCAAGTAGAAATGTTGCTATTTTGATTTGTAGTTGCTTGTTTTGAAAAGCTTAAACCATTCGTAGTCGAAACTAACCCACTCGATTTTGCTTTGCCTGTGAATGCGCTTGGGAGGCGGAGGCCATCAACTCGGAACACTCAACTACAATTTCACGAATGCGACTCTCTTCTATTTGCAGAGTACCAGTTGGAAGGCGGAAGTGATGTTGATGTCGTCGTTTGTCATTGCATTTGTTAGACTAAGTCTAGTTCCAGTTTGAATTTTGCATTTCATACATATTTATACAAACATAACAACTTAAACACTGTGTAAACACAATTAAACTTTATGTGCGTTCGTTTTTATTGTAATTTGAAAATAAAACCCAAATTTATGTCGTTAATTTCGAATGGGTCTTACAGTTTGGCATCGGCATGCAGAGCCAAGACACCATCAAAGTCCTCGGATCCAATGTGGATGTAGCCATAGCCATCATTGTTCACTCGCACCGACTTTCCAGTGCAAGAGCCGTTCTCCAGACTGCCAGAGATCACATCACAGTACTCACCAGCTGGCAGACATGTTTGCAAGGTCTCCGACAAGTTCCACTGATTGTTATTGATGGCAATGAAACCCTTCGATCCGCGACAGAAGGAAATCTGGCTATCACCATTGTCCCACCAATTGGACAGATCTGTGCCACGCACGGCATTCTTGAAGCCCACCATGTTGTAGATCTGTCTCCAGCGATGCTCACAGATCCAGCCATTGACACAGGCACCGTCCTCATTGAATTCGGGTGAGATCAGTTCCTCCTGAGCGTCCTGGGGTGGAGCCTCGTCACGATCATCGAAGCCGAACGAGCTCATCACTCGACTGATGCCATAGGGATAGGCCAAATGGAAGGCAGTGGCCATTTTGTATTGCCTGGCAGACTTGTAGTTCAGGACTTCGCCACTGTCGCGCTGGTTATCGTGGTTATCCACAAAGGTAAGTGCCTGGTCAGAGGGCAGGAATCCCCAATCTGTGCCGAAGCTACGCAGCCATTTCAAAGCATTATGTCCACGGAAGGCTTTGCCGATTTCCTCGGAGAAACGGAACTCGGTAACGGCTCCCAGACCATTGTACTCCTCTCGTGAGACCGTCTCATGGCCATGATCGATTACCTCTTGGAAGATGAAAGGACGGGAGTTGTGGGGGAAACCATGATTGATGTTCAGATCGCTGAGACTGCTGTAGATATACTGTGAAAGATTTCGATTAGAAAGTGTATCTGGGCACTTGTCGTGGTCATATTCCTTACCTCCAAGTCCTCGCTGGCCATATGCTTGGCCGCATCCACTCGGAAACCAGCCACACCCAGCTCAATCAAATGATCCAAAAACTCAATCAGCTTGGTGCGCACCCAGTCGCGGCCCTGATCCAGATCCTTCAAGCCCACCAATTCGCATTGCTGCACTTGGAAACGATCATTCCAGTCGTAGATCTCACAGCTCTTGTGGAAATCTTCAGCGGTATATGGAACAGCGGGATAACTCTTAATCGAGGGCTCAGCTGTAGAGCCTCCAGTGCCCGTAGCCACACCATCGAAAGCAGCGGACATATGATTAAGTAGTACATCGACATAGATGCGAACGCCCACCGCATTGCAACGCTCCACCATGTTGGCAAACTCCTGCTCATCGCCCGAGCGGGTGGTGAGCTTGTACGAGATGGGTTGATAGCGCTCCCACCAGGGACGTCCTGGCGAAATGATGTTCTCATTGACCGGACTTACTTGAACGCCAGCAAAACCGCGTGGACCCAAGAAATTTTCACACTCCTCAGCGATGTCCGCCCATTTCCACTCAAAGAGATGGACAATTGTGTTGCGGCTACCCCACCAATGGGGATTATGCTCGCTCAGCGCTGACTGGCTGGCCAGGGCCAGACAGAGTAAAGTTAAAGTCAACCGAGACATTTGGTTAAGCTATAATTAGGTGGACACGGTGGTAGCCTCTTATATAGGTGGACAGGTGGACTATGGGTATTATCTTATCATTCAATTTATGGGGGGAGCCACATGAGTTCGATGGGGAGTCAATTTATGAGGCAGATGGGCTGACCTATGGCAATGAGCGATAGCACTAAGATTTGGCATATTCTTAGAAAGTTAAAAGATAGCTGAAAGGGTAAGGGGAATAGTAGATTACGTTTGGTTTCTCAGTTGAAGTAACTGGTTGTTACTAAAATTTTTTAAGCTTTAAAATTGTTACTTGAAATTGAAATAGCGTGAAAAAATAATTTTCAATGGTTCACCATTTTTATGATTTTTAGGGTTTCGGAACCAATCCATAATGACCTATCAAAATATAATTAGAACACAGTGCAACACATAAATTGGTTACGCCTTCGCACCCCACTATTTTTGAAGAACATACCGAAACGAAAAAGTCCCCTAAGGACTTGGCCTCATCACTTCGTAAAGGTAGGAGAAGATGAGGTGTTCTGGTCATAGTTTGGTTTTTCGAAAATAACTTCGCCAAAACATCAATATTTTTTATATTCTGTACCAGAGGTACACAGAGTATAATAAGTTTTTGCAAAAGTATGAAACAGCCAGAAGGAAGCATCTTCGTGATCAGCATCAACAGCCGAGTCGATATAGCCATGTCCGTCTGTCCGTCCGTCTGTCTGTCCGTATGAACGCAGAGATCTCAGAGATGTTTGAAATCTATGGGACAAAAACTTCTTATAAAGGGTGATAAAGGGAGCTATTATCTTTTTGGCAACACTGGTTTAAACAGCTCACGCATGTTTCGTGTTTTGTTTCACTGTCAAACATCTTCAGTTTGGTCTATAATTTAACCATGAATCGTCTTACAAACGAACAACGCTTGCAAATTATTGAATTTTACTCTTATCAAAATGCGTGCTCTGTAAAGAAAGTTCATCGCGCGCTTCTTCCATTTTATGGTCAGCTTAATCGACCCACTGTAGCGGCTATTGTGACTAAATTTTGCACCAAATTTACATTGGTGGACATTAAACCACCAACACGCTTACGTAGAGTGCGAACTGAAGAAAATATCGCAGCTTTATCGGCCAGTGTTAATGATGACCATCAATTATCGATTCGTCGCCGTTCGCAGCAATTGGGCCTCTGTTACTCAACAACGTGGAAAATTTTGCGGAATGATTTAGGTGTAAAGCCCTTCAATATACAACGTAGAATTTTTGGTGAATGGGCTCTTGGAAAGTTGGCCGAAGATCCACTTTATTACCGAAAAATTGTGTTCAGCGCCGAAGCTCATTTTTGGCTCAGTGGCTCAATACGTAAATAAGCAGAATTGTCGATTATGGAGTGAATATCAGCCAGAAGCATTGCAAGAGCTACCAATGCATCCAGAAAAAGTCACAGTTTGGTGCGTTTTATGGGCTGGTGGCATCATTGGACCGTACTTCTTCAAAGATGATGCGAATCGTAACGTAACTGTGAATGGTGAGCGCTACCGTGAGATGATATCCAACTTTTTTTGCCCAAAATGCAAGAGCTTGAATTGCATGACATGTGGTTTCAACAAGACGGTGCCACATGCCACACAGCACGCGCAACAATGGACTTATTGAGAGGCGAGTTCGGTGAACATTTTATTTCACGTTCGGGACCAGTCAATTGGCCGCCTAGATCGTGCGATTTAACGCCTTTAGACTATTTTTTGTGGGGCTATGTTAAAGCTCATGTCTATACAGACAAGCCCGCTTCAATTGACGAATTGGAAGACAACATTGAAGCATTTATTCGTGAGATACCGGCCGAAATGTTGGAAAGAGTATGCCAAAATTGATTAAGCGGATGGACCATTTGAGGCGCAGTCACGGTCAACATTTGCATGAAATAATCTTCAAACATCGATTCAAATGGACCTAATATCGATTCAAATAAAGATTTCATGCATTTTTTTAATTTTATGTGTATTTTTTCAAAAAACTTTCCTATAGCTTTTAAAAAATCACCCTTTACTTGCAAGCAGATCAAGTTGATTTTTAATTTTTTCCACGTACAATAGTCGGGTTAGACCGCCCTTTTTTTTTTGTTTCGTTCTGTAAATTTTATATTTTAGCTTGCTGTTTCTAGCTGGCTCGAGGTCATGTTATGCTATTCGCATAACTTTAAACAGAGGCACACACAACTCAACAAAGGAGACTTTGGTAGATCGGCTAAAAACTATTCAGCGATCTTTCTGCCAGAAATGTCTTTCAAAAGAGCAGTCTCTCTTTGCTCGCGTCGGCAAAACCGTTTGGGAATTCCACAGTAGCATGCTTTTATTTTAGTTAAAGGGATAAAACGAAAGTTCTTCCAATTAGAGACAATAGAGGTCGTGTCTCCAACTAAAAAATTTGGTACCTAAACACATCTGAAATCGAACGAGTCATATCATTTACATTTACTTCATTTGTAGCCATTTACATCATTTGTAGCCGGGTGGTCGTGGATTCGATTCCGCCTCGGAACATCTAATGAAAAATTTTTTCTTTGAATAAACTTTACACCCGGTCACCCCTCTCTGGTGTTGGCGCTGGCTTTGAAGTAATTAGCCATGCAAAAATTTCTCAAACTGCCGTTCGGATTCGGCGTTAAACTGTAGGTCCCTTTCTCTTGTGCGAAAATTAGAGGCGCACAAGCCAAGAGATTGAGAGAGGCTCGGCCTTGGCCCTTTGGGGCTGTGTCAAGACATTTACTTTACATTTTACTACTACATTTAATTACATATTTATTATCGTAACAGCTGACGGCTTTTGGGCCAAAGCTGAGTTTTTAGAAATCTAATTCTAATTTGGTAACCTTTTGCCACAACCTCAGAGCGAAACAGTCTCTTACGACGAGCGGGGAATCCGGGTTTAGCATGAGTGTGTGTCTATAGGAATCTTAGGCTATTTATAAATAAACCTACTACTTCAACTACGAAAGTTATCTTTCTAGGTAACAAAAAAGTATCTTTACGATGAGATGGGGCCCAAGTCCTTTGGAGATTTTCTTAGATTCGGTATGTTCTTAAAAAATAGCGGGGTGCCAAGGCATAACCAGACAATGACCTTAACAAAGTTGCACTGTTTTTGCGACCTTTATGGAAATCTGCTGCTAAAACCTGTTGGAAACTAAACAAACATTGTTTCATTTATAACCATAAAAAAAACAGAAGCTAGGCAAATGATCGCTGATGATTGAAACTGTTGTACGATCTATCAGCCTCCTTTGTGGTGTTGTGTGTCTCAGTTTTAAGTTATGCGAAAGCATATCATGACCTCGAGCCGGCTAAAAACTGCGGGTTTAATTATAATACATTGTACACAGGGGAAAAAAGCATATAAATAATATCCATTCATTGGATCTTAGATTTTCATCCAACGGAGCTGAAAATCATCCAAAGGATATCATATTTCATATCATTTGGATGGTTTTAATATCCTAAAAGAATATTAAAAACAAATCCAGTCCAAATGAATCTTTTTGGATCTTTATTTATAATTTATTCTAAGGTACCAGGAAGCTTAGCTAGCTGGATTCCGATGCTGATATGTTTTTCAACAGAAGTGGAACTCAAGTAGCAGTTGAAGAACTTGAAAATATGGTACAGATATAAAATATTTATGTAAACTAAAATGTTCTGACACTTCCCACAAGAGTAAGAGGAACGAAGAGTCAGCTGAGGTCGATTTTTGGCTCATCAAGAGTATTTCCACTTCGTTGCATATTCCTCCCTTTTTTGCACTTGATAATTTTATTGCCCTTATTTATGATCATATTTTGTAAGTTTCTTATCAGTCGAATTACGATTTGTGAACTATGAAAATTGATTTCTGGCGCGTGTCATCAGTATCAGTTTTACGTTGTCGATCGAACCATACCAATTCTGACCCCTTGCCGTGTAGTTTATGGCGAGCTTTGCATTCCTGTACATGGTTCTTCCTTAGGATGACAGTTAAATAGTAGAATATCTCCACCAGACTAAGCAGACTCATGCCCACAAAGAGGCTAAAGGCGCTACCCAGATTTGCTGCCAAAATGCACAAAGTAAATTCGGTTATATTCAGATATTCAAAAACTTACAAATTAGAGTGACCGTATTAGAGAGCAAGTCATGACGCACACGTCGATAAACTTGAGAGTTAATAAAAATATGCACAACGGCATCATTTTTAGCCAGATCCGTGCTGAAAAATAGTTATAAAAACTTTAAAATTTCCTAGAAGGTTCTTGAACTCACTAAAATGGATCCACCACTGGCATATGCAGTTGCAGGGGAACATTTGTCAATTGAACATCATAGTCAAAGTGTTCACAGGTCAGTGGACAGGGACATTGAGTGCTACGCTTGCGGGTAATGATATCAGCTGTAAATACAAATTGTAGAAGAGTTTCCCTTCTAACATTGCTCAATTTTACATACCAAAGTTATCCACCAAACAGTGTATATCACGAAAAGTGCAAATCCTTTCTTGGGTTAGATTAAAGTCAAAGAAATATGTAAAACAGCCGCAGTACTTGACCATTCTGAGCACTCTACAGTTGAGCTCACAGTTGGGATAAACATATTCGGGGAAGTAGCGCAATTCGTACTCCTTACTAAACACACAGTTCCGTACATTAATGGGTAAAGCTTCTACGGCAGCCGAGCAGAATGTTTCCTGGGGTCTCAGAGTGGCAAAAACCTCCGTATTAAAAGCAATAAATTTCGATATGGCATGAGCACTGGGAAAGGCATCGGTTTCTTGTATAAGCAGCTTAACGCCATAGGAGTACGATTGAGTCGGATCAAAGTTGTCGTCCTTATAGCGTAATATCAAAGACAAACCATACTCCAGTCCACCAGCCGCACGTCTTGCTGTAAAGTTAAGACTAAGCGGCATTGGGACTTAACTTTGGAGCAATCCTGGCCAGAGAACTTACCCATTTTGTCGTAGATTAAATGAACAACAGTGACCAAAAAATGTCTGGGACAGCTGAAATAGTTTCGAGCAATCCACTATCTTACCATGATATCGACAACGATGTAAAATCTGTTCACAATCCCAACGCACATTAGCTACAAACTGTTGCAAGGTCAAATTATTAAGCAAGAGCAGGGACTCCATTAGCTCTATCTCCGCTGTTTCATATCGTTCGTCATCCAGCATGAAACCATAAAAAATACGCAAGTGTCGCAGTATAACCGCTAGCTCTGTCCCTGCAGGTAATTGCCTGAAAAGCATTCAAACTCAAACTCTTATACCAAATGGTTTATCAACTCACAAAGTTTTGAGAAATGCCTGCGATTTCTGCCTGTTAAACAAAACATCCGGGCAAATGGTCACCGGCGGAAAGTACAAACTATTGACTGGTGTATGATCATTCTCCACATTCATTCGCGTGGGATTACTGCGATAGTCGAAATAGAAAGACTGTGCCATGACAATGGCACAAATGAACATCACCAGCGAGATGAGCATCCAGATGAAGTGTACAATACGATTGGTGTCCTCATCGTGAGTGTATTTTAATCCATGAATGCTGCTGGTCGAGCAAAAGTCCTTCCAGGTACGCCTAAGCGAAGCGCGAAATGGTGAAACTTTTAGGTCAACTTGGTCGGGACTTAGCTCTTCGTCGTGAGCCATCTTTCGACTGTAAGCTGTCCCTGGGGGGTTGTTGGTTTTTGTAAAGGAAATCAGATTTTCTGACATGTCTTTGACATATGTAGCATGCTCCCTTGCATGCTTATTAATTTCAAATTAGGCAAATCGATTGAAACAGCTCCATTGAGGGAGGTAACAGAAGAAAACCCCTTAACCAATATCTGTCTATCTATTCTAAGAAAGTAGGTCTCTCTGTTTAAAAACGGACTAATATATATTTATTATGATTCATAATTAATGAATCTTTTCACATAAATACATCACAAGGTGACTTTCTTAGTTTAATTATTCTCTGATATATAAAAGATTAAGTTAGAAGTGGTATTTATGAGAGCTTATCATCAAAATAAGCATCAAAATAGATTGTAAACTGGCCAAAGTTTGCGTAGAAACTGGTAGACTGATTCGATTATTTTGACGCAACCAGTCTTTTCAATATATTTTATATACTCTCCCATAATCAACTATTTTCGTTTCCATCATAAGTCAACTGATAAAGATATTGTCAAAATGCTGAAAATTTATGACTTAGGCGTTAACAATAATAATTATAACTGTATAAAAATAAATTTCTAAAAAATCAGCTGCTTATCCTTTGGTTGTGTCAAGAATTTCTACACTTTCAGAGGGTATTACACATTGGACAAGATGTTTGTAATGCACCAAAGGAAACCCCTGAAGATATTTATATAGTATATTTACAATGAATTATCACTCAGTCGTTATCATTTATTTGAAGGTAATAAATAGTTCAAGGGGACCCCCAAGCAATGTTTTTTCATTCTCTCTTTCTTATACCTTACTTTACTTTAGCGGTCTAACTTTTTGATTTCATCAAGGTTGTAAATCGGCACGAAACCGATTCCTCCACAACCGGTTTTGTCCAAGTTTCTTGCATATAAGATCATCATGAAATTATTTGCAAAATTTTTTTTATCTATTAGATTCTCAGAAATTTTGCAAATTTTACGCTGGAAACCGAACCCAAATTGGTATCTCAGTGGTAGGGTTGCCTAATATTTCAAAAATATGTTTGACGATATTGAAAAAGTATCAATTCGATATAAATATTTAATGGTATTAAATGTCGATTTTGTCGATATTTTCAAACAATGTGTTTGTGTCTACATGACTATATGTTTTTACAATAAGCAACTCTATTGAGGTTATTAGGGTGTCACTTGACATAAAACTTCATTCTGACAAAATAGATTTAAAGCAGCGATGTCCAAAATTTGAAAAGGCAGCCACTCGTGGTTGGTAAGTTTGGTGATTGTGTGTGAGTTTGAAAACCACTGATTTAAAGTATTCTTATAAGTTTAACAATAGATATGTATATTATTTTATTTATTACAAAAGAACTTCTGGAAACTTATTCATGATTTTACTCTGATGGGGTTAAGAGAAGATGCTTAACTTAAAAGTAAACATATTTATAACCGTTACTCGTAGAGTAAAATGGGTACACTAAAGTCGTGTAAATGTACGTAACAGGCAAAAGGAAGCATATCCGACTCGATAAAGTATATATATTCTTGATCAGCATCAACAGCCGAGTCGATATAGACATTTCCGTCTGTCTGTATAAACACCTAGATCTCGGAAACTAGAAAAGCTAGAGCCACCAAATTTTGTATGTAGACTCCTTTTGTCTGTACGCAGATCAAGTTATTTCAAATTTTGGCCACGCCCCCTGCCTTAAAAATGTTGAATAACTCTAATAATTTTGAAGATTTCAAGCTAATATTTTGCAGTGTAGTATATGTGCCCAATCCCTACAATAACTGAAATTTGTATAAAGATCGGATAATAAATGACATAGTTATAAGGGTTAAAAAACTTTTTGGCGCTGCATGCGCAGCTTGCTTAAATACTATTGAAACGGTCACATTAATGTTATTGCTCTGTTAATTAACACAATAAAAAGCAATTAAACACTAATTGCCCTGAGTAACGGGTATATCGAAGTCGGTCTGTACCGACTTTAACTTACACGAGAGCGTACTTAAGTGATAAGTTTTTAAATTCATAATTTTTCAATATGGGATTTTCGTGTTGAAATATACAAAAAACATAACCAAAAATCAAAAACTTCTGGTTTTACATATATTCATTAGACAACGATTTTAAAAAGACTTGTTGACGTATATGCTCATTGGTCATCCGGCTTCTGTTGGCAGAAACTTACTTTTTATAGCCGAAGCCAAGCGCTCCGGCATATTTTACTTTATGCTGCGGGGTTTAGAGAAAAGGTAGGAGGATTGACGACAAAACGCCAAAAAGTGCGTACTAGAAAGCGCGAGACGCACCATCAGCATCCCGATAACGTTCAAGAAAGGGCTAGTCATACTCTGAGAATGAGAGGTTTAGAACAGCAAAGTCGGCTTTGTGAAAGTAGAATGCGAGGTTAGGCGGAGTTGACAAAAAAGCTGTTACGGACTTAGATTCTTTCACTACAGATAATGGATGGGGATCAGAAGTAAAAAACAGATGCTGAATTGTGTTCTTAAAGTTTAGGTAAGAACTTATGCAGTCCACGAACTCGAAATTTTACAAGCAGCATGGTTGGATCATCAGAAATGGTCTAAAATATATTAGACAGATTAAAGTCACCTATTAATACAGTCGCCGTCGGTCAAAAGGAAAGACATTCAAAATATATAAGGCATGAAGCAAATAAGTAGAAGAATATAGGAACATGCTGTATTAGTATGATAGGCAGGGATGGAAACCTTTACCGATATGGATTCGATGGGATGCATTTTGAAATGCAAAAATTACCATTTTTCAGACCTATTTTTTGTATGGGAGCTATACCATATAGTTGTCCGATTTTCACCAAACTTACTAAAATTATGAAAAAGCCTAGAAAACCAATGAATACAAAGTTTGGACACGTTTGCATTGAAATCAAGAAAGTTTTTCTTACCAAAACTTGTTTTTCGACCGATCGTTCCTATAAGATATAGTCATCCGATCTAGTCGTTTCCGACATATTAGCAGCGTGCAGTAAAGACTATAGCTTTAAAACTAAGAGACTAGTTTGCGTAGAAACAGACCGACAGACAGACGGACAGGGCTAAATCAACTAAACTCGTCGCCCTGATCAAGAATATATATAGTTTATGGGGTCGGAAATATTTGTATACCCTGTTCCCATTGAAAATGGGAAAAGGGGGATCATGAAGTTGTGCAAAAGTATGTAACAGGTAGAAAGAAGCATTTGCGACCCTATAAAGTATATATATCTTGATCAGCATCAACAGCGAGTCGATTTAGCCATGTCGTATGACGTGTTTTCAGAGAGTATAAGAGCTAGAGCCACAAATTTGAAGTGGTAGGTGTATCCCGTTCAATAGAGTTTGTTTCAGATTTCCCCCCCCCCCCCTTAAAAAAAAAAAAACAAAAACTTTAGACTTCTACTTTATATATATTATATATATATCAAGTAAGGCAATACATTATTCTGAAAAGATCAATAAGATCGGACAAAAAACACCGAAGTTATAAAGTTACAATTTTCTTTTGGGAGAGAGGGTGGCCTATTGTTAGTGGGGGGTGGAGGGTTTGTAGGTCTTACCAAACTTCTGGACAAAATTTTAATACCCTTTGCAAGGGTATAATAAAACTTAATCACAAATTTCTTGAACAATCCTTCAAAATATAGAATAAATTGCATTTATGGTCTTAAATCAAAACTTTCTAGTCGTAAAAGACTTAAAATTTTACAGAAAGCGACAAACTCAGCATCGTCTTGTGGCCGTCTCGCTGCTCTAGATCCACTTTCATTAGCAAAATTACAGTTAAGCAAGCATTTAAAATCTTTTTCCACATAATCAGAAGGGTGGCAAATAGGATATCATGCCTCCTAATGCTATAGCATCTTCAGTTTTTGCATCTATTTATTTTATTAACCTTTCATAAAACTCTTAAAAGTTTTCTCAAAATCGGAAGACCATAGCATAAAGCTGCCATTGCAACGATGGATCGAAAAACTGGTTTTAGTAAGCAAAACTTTTTTAATTTTTAGTGTTTTGTGTCGAAGTTAAAACTTGCCAGTTATTAATATTAACTGCTTCAGCTAAATTTTTCCCAATTTCATTAAAAGCGAATGAATATATCATAGAATAGCTGCCATACATCAAACTGTTCAGCCAATGATCATACTTAGTAGGGGGCCATCTATTGTTCAGCTTGGGAAATAACTCAGCTAGCATTGTTCAAAGCGAAAATGAAATTTTTGAATGAAAATCATTTAAAACCTTTACTTAAATAAATTATTCGAGCTGCAAGGGCTTATAAACTTTGGAGAAGCCGAAGTTAACTTTCTCTCTATGGTGATGAATGTCACAATTTTTTTATGGGGCTTGGTTTCTTTAATGAGCTGTAGGGGCTGCTGAGGTGTTCGGCACTGAATATGGATATGAACTATAGAAGGAATGTTGCGGTTTCTAAATGATTTTTGTGTGCAAGACTCGAATTAATTTTGGGATTCTAGATTCTTGGAGTTGTGGGGGAAACTGAATTCTGCTTTAATCTTTCCATAAAACCATCGAATAGAACGTTTTCGTATCTTTTAAATCAATTACACCAACCAATTTTATGTTTTTTTTAACCAATGTTCCAAATGTTCAAATCTTATACGAGTACTGCCACATTGAGCTAGTCCTCTGTGTTAGGTAAGATCAGTATAAGAAGAGTGATGTAAGTATATTACATTTTTGGTTAATTATCCAATAGAGCAAATCTTGTCAAGTCTCATTTAAACATATATGCGGCTATTAATAGAATTCGGCAAATATCAGCTAAAAATAAATATGTTTTTTTTATTTCTTATGGACGTCATTGGACTTCGAACATTCAAATCAATTTTAGGTCCGGAAAATATTGCCAATAACTTAATTAGCCAAGAGATGTAACTAATAATAATTAACATTGAAAAGGCACTAGAAAATTTCACTTTTCATTTCTCTTATTTTCATCAATTGCCACCCCTTAGTAGTAAAACTCGCACAATTTTCTTTGCCTTGCGGCAAATATACATTATTTATTTCTTGAACCTTCTTTTTTTTGTTTACGTTTGTTTCGAAGGCTCATTGGTTTGCGTATTATTTTCTAGATCATTTCAATTGAATTGACTTTACTCTAAAAAGCAAACTAAACTCTTTTGCTATCACAATAAGAAGACTACACATTTGCAATGGTAGATAATGGTTTCCCTTTCTCGTATTCAACACAAAAAAAAAAAACAGAACATTTAATGTGACTCGAATCTAACTATTTTTGTGCTCAGAGGTTGATTTGGGTTAACAAATTTTAACTGTCTTTTGTTTTTATTCTTTCGACTTGGGATTAGGAATAGGTCAATGCTCACTAATAACAACTTTGGTGCTTAAAACTAGTTACCTAAGACGAAAACCTAAGCTACTAACTACTACAACTACAGCTACTGCCGGGACTCGTTAGCGGTGATGGCCTGTGGCGCCGCATTGTTGTTTCTCAGACTTGCATCGTTGGCTCCATTAGCCAAGGCGGGTTTCGCCTCATCATTCTCGGGATTATCCCAGTACTGGCGTTCGCCAGAGCCGAAGATGTTGTAGAAGGTGCCACAAATTATGTAGACAAAGGCGGCAATAAAGAAGACAATCTGCCACTGACCCATGGTGGGCTGAAAGTAGGGGAAGGAGTAGGGTAAGGAAAGGGCAGGTAAAAGAGGATTCCTGTTCCGACTTACCTTATTATTGATCAGATTGCCTGCTGCAATGGGGGCCAGTAGACCAGCCAAATTGGCCGAACAATTTGTGATGGCCATCAGGAAGCCAGCAAATCTGGGCGTCAGATCCAAGTGATTGATTTTGAAACCCGAATAGATGCCACCATTGAGACCCACGCCAATGGTAAGAATGGCCAAGGTCAGGGCACGATCACAGCCCGTGTAGGAGGCGGCAATCAGGGCCAATCCCGGACCGTACTGACCTATGCTGTTGATCAGTTTCCTGGTGGCCGTGTGCGAGAAGCGCTTCGAGCTAATCATCCAATCGGCAATGACCGAAATGAACATGGAGAACAGCCACATGGCCAGGTAAGGTAGAGAGCTAAGTAGGCCATTGGATTTCAAGGAGAAGCGCAGCACCTGCTTCATGTAGGTGGGCAACTCAGTCATCAGAGTCTCATAGCCATAGTTGTGGCCCATGTGAGCGAAGAGAATGGCATAGAAGGGCAGCGACTTCATGATGGCCTTGAAGGGAATGGGAGGACTCTAAAAGATAAAGAGAAATGATGAGTACCAAAGGATTGATCGCTTACTCTTCTGTTGACTCACCTTAACCACATCGGTGCCCCACAGCGAATCGTTGATATATCTCTTCTCGCGCTCATCTATGCGTGGATGGGTGGAGGGATCCTCATAGATGAGGATGAGGAATGCAATAGACCAAATAGTACCCACTACACCAAAAACATAGAAGATCGAAGGCCAGCCTCCATCAAAGCCATATTCCGCCAGCAGACCCGACAAAGGCATCGAAATGATGGTGCCAAACTGAGCTCCGGCATACACAGCGGCTCCCATGCGTGAGCGTTCATTGGGTGGTATCCACTTGGCCAGCATGGCATGAGTACACGGCACAATGGGTCCCTCGCCCAATCCCTGTATAAAACGCACAGCACACAGACCCCAGACGCCTCCCTCACGCGCAGCCACTGGCACCAAGAAGGCAAACACCGAGTTAACCAGCATGCCATAGCCCAGGAAGCGCATGGCACCATACTTCTTGGCCAAAATGCCAAACGGAATCTGTGTAATGACATAGCCATAGAAGAAGGAGGATAGAATGTAACCCTGCAGGCTAGAGCTCCAGGCAAACTCGCCATCTTGGCCATTGTCCTAAGAAGAAAATAGAGAAAATTATATAAAAAATTGCTAAGGATTCCTGGGTTTGATTTACTTACCACGGGTAAGTCCCGATCACCGCACTCATCGTCAAAGATCTCATCGCCCTTGGAAATAGCCGTGTGGTTCACCATAGCCACAATGGCCACGGACATATTCGTACGCATCACATAGGCATTGGCCATGCCCAGGAAGAGCATGAATGTGACAAAATAGCGGGTGGCAAAGCATCCTGAAAGTGCAGGAAGGAAATGATTCACATTTTGAGTAAACTTGTCTAGGCGGATATACCAAAATAAACCAAATTATCCCAAACGAGCGAGGTCATCGGCTAAGATAAGACCACAATAGCATCAGCATCTACCTTGAACAGATGTGTTTCCCCAAGAGAGAGAACGAGGGAGAGCAGTGCCAGGTGCCCGGTTTACTTAATCTAAGGTTCGTTGCTCGTTGCACGAGATAAGACCTCCTCTCTCTCTCTCTCTCTGATCTATATTTTCCTAGTGACTCAGTAGACACTGGGCTAGACACCACCCCTTTTTAATTGCCTCACGTTCATGTATTTTTATTGCTTGCCAATGGTGCAATTACTTGAGGTAGTTCTCTGTGATTTTATAATTTTTCCTTAAACTAAGTTTATTTATTTGTATAAATTACTAAGGGCCGATTTCACTACTTCTAAATAGCCGCTATATGTTAGAAAAACTTTCAGTTTACTCTGCTATTTGTAAGTTTATGTGACAGATAGAAGATGAGAAGTCGGTTTTCATATTTAGCTGCTTGAAACTTGGTTTTAGTCGGATAATGTCTTTTTGATATCAATGTGACTAACTGAAGTACAGTTTTTAAAGCGATTTTGGACTTTATCAAAAGTGTTTTTAAAGATCAGCATTGCAGCAACAGAATGTCGCATATTAGTTGACATAGCACGCCACAATCTCAATCTCTCTCCGAGCCCTTTTCTCAAAAAAATCCACTTAAATCTATTACCTTAATTGTTTTGAACGCCTGCCAAAATTTAATAATATTTTTCGATTTCTTTACAGCTTTATATAGTAGAGACAGCTTTATGTAGACTGACCGGAGATGATGAAGATGAAGCAATCAAATCGATCAACATAGTCTAATATTTCTATGCATTTTCAAGGTCTTCTCTTTGTATACGACTCATTGCTAGTATTTCGCAATATTATTTCTAGTCATTCCATATATTTGTGCAAAAGTCATTAATGGAAATTGTTATTGTTATTCCGATGACAATGGATTGTTTGTTTTTCTAAGCTTTGTTATTGCACGGTTGGGCCGCTGACTAACACGTGATGTTTCCCCTTTTTTTTTGGTGTAAAACTTTACTAGGTACAGTTTTGGGTTGGTGAGTGACAAAAATATTTCACCAACCTAAATGGAATTTGGACTTTACAATGATCTGAAGATTTTTTTTTAATTTTTACCCAAAATTCGATAATAAAAATGAAAAACAAACAATTGGCGAATAAGCACAATACAAGGGAAATACTGAGCCAAAGTAAACTTAAGTAAAAAACACGTAAGAAAGTCAGTCAAGCCCGACTATAAGATACTCTATACCTCAGAAAGTTTGTGTTAAGGTGCGTGATGTGCTGCCCATCGCCGTTGCGGCCGGTGATGTTTTCCTTATGAGCGACTAGTCTGGTTTATCGCTCATTAGTTGCAGCGGCCGAGACCGTAAAACGGTTGTGATGCTATCATCAGGCCAAAGAAGCAGAAGAAGAAGAAGACTATCGTTCATTCCATATTATCCAATCCTTTGCAGGATCGATAAATAATTATGATTAATAAATATGTTCAGAAGGTGCCAACCCTCTGTCTATAAAACTATGGGATATATGACTGGAGAGACGCGACCAAAAATGGAAAATATACTTAATCTGTGTACAATAGAATGCTTACTTTAAAGGCAAAATTAAAATTTAGTAACGTCGCCCCCTAGAAAGGTTCCTTTTGTAAAAAAAAAAAAAAAAATTTTTTTTTTTTCTTTCCTCCTCCCTCCCTAAAAAACCCTTCCCCCTTTCATAAAATTTTAAAAAGAAAACCCCCCCCCCCAGAAAGTTTTTAATTTGAAAAACGGTTAAGTATGGTCCAAAAACCGCGAAATTATCCAAATTATTCGTCCATCCGATTGTAATGAAATTTTCGGGATTGGCTTTTTAGTTAAAATTTGGGGAAAAGGAACAAAAACCGCGAAGGTTGCCAAATTTCCGATTGTGATGAAACTTTTGGACATCGTTGGACGCTTGCCCGGGAAGGTTCTGAGTTGAAGAAACAAGAAAAAAAGTCGGTCAAGCCCGACATAACATACTCTGTACCTGTGAAGTGCTGCCCATCATCACCGCTGCGACCTGTGCTGCCCATAATTGTTTGTTTTCCTTATAACTCGACAACCGTTCATCCGATCTTTACATTTTTGACGGATCGATAAATAATCCTGATTACTAAATATGTCCAGAAGGAACGAACCTTCTATCTATAAAACTATGGGAGATATGACGTTTTTACCAATTTGCGGGGGCGGGAGGGGGCGTGGCGAAAATTGAAAATAAACTTGATCTGCCTGCAAGTATAACAAGCATATGTCCCATATATGTCAAACCTCTTACCATCTCTGAGATCTGTGCGTTCATACGGACAGAAAGACGGACATACGGACATGGCTATATCGACTCGGCTGTTGATGCTGATCAAGAATATATATACTTTATGGGGTCGGAGATGCTTCCTTCTGGCTTTTACACACCAGCAACAAGCCTCTCATTTTCGATAACACTCGTGCATTTACTAGGCTTGCTTGTACTCGCCGCCTGGGTTCCTCACACTTGAAATGATCGCAAGCACTTTGAGTCAGAACGATCAAGCTCTTTGCTTCGCACGAGTACTCTGCTGAACGAGCACTAGCAAGCCTTACTCCAGCCACATACAAGCTTTCTCAAGCTCCACTCGTGCTTACTCGACTTGCTGTCGGCGAGGCTTGACCAGCCTTTAAAGCAGGGGCCGGCAGCTTGCTATCTGGCGTGCATACGAAAAATCTCAAAGCAGCGCTGCTTCCACACACACGGTATAAACTGTTAAAGCTCCGCTGCGTTACGTGTTCGCGACGCAGTCGTTGCTACTGGATAAGAGAGAAATTTTTGCGCTGCTCTCACACACACCAATGCAAAAATGTGAATGTATTTGCCTGTCTCTGCTTTAAAGTAATGGTTGTTGTGTTTTTTAATTTCTTGAAAACAACAACATGCCACAAAAAAGGAAAGAGAAAACCGTGTACAAAATACAAATACCAAATATGGGCTATCATGCTATCTCTTTTGCTATCACTGATTGTTGTTTTTTGTGCGCTTGTGACGATTGTGTATAAGCTTTGATCGTAACAGCACGCAGCAGATCTTTGACTTCGGCAACAAGTACTCGCGGTGACTCGCGGTCGATGCTACGAGTCATAGCGAGTATTTGTACTGGGCTTGCTCGAGCTTGCAAACACAATGAACCGCCAATACACGAGTGCTTTTGCGACTTTGGTTTCGTATATGGCGCCCGAGCACTGAATTTACTTGTATCGCATTTGAAGCAAGAGTGAGCGAGTGTGCTCGTGACGGCTCGCTGCAGTTGTCTAGTTAAAAGTATATCTTTGTATATACTGAAATTCGACTAGTACGGTACTTTAACAACTTAAAAGTTTCAATCGATTCTAATAAAAAAGCTTCTAAGTATGGGATTGGCAATTCAAGCTGATAAGTTGCCACTGGCAACTGAGAAAACGGGTAGAGAACCTTTCAAAGCAGCACTTTTTTGACTTAGACTATTTTGATTTAAGCATGGTTAAGAGCTTTGGAACCAAAATTTAAAAGGTTTTGGTTATTGAGTAAAGGTTTTGGTTCGAGCCTTGGTTCGGGTCACTATTTTCATAATCTAATTATGGATTCCAGAACGTACGAAAATAGATTTTTGTGTTGAACTTCAAAAGAATTGAAACACCTTTGAACTGTTTTGATAACTGAATCCTTTTTCTTATCTGAAATCTAGCCTTCAAATAGAAAGTCAATTAATTTGGATAAGGTTAGCTTAGAATTGAGTTGGTGATCATTTAGAAGATTCGATAAGGCATAAAATGTGAGATTTAAGAATATTTCTTAGTCCTTTGATATGGCGATTGATGCTCGACTGTCCAGCATGATTCTAGGTTTTTCAAATTCAGTGATCGATGCTTAAGTTAAGGTTTAAAATCAGCGATTTGCAGTGGATTTAACAAACAAAACTTGATTAATAAATATGATCAAAAAATGATCATACCCCTTTGCAAGAGTAAAACCAAAAAATAAGTTGCATATTTTGTTTTAATTTGTGCGCACGAAGCGTAAAATCGCACGATTTGCCGTACCCGCCCCCTTCACACGCTCTGCTCTTTAGCATTGTCTTTCCGTTGAGTCTCGTGTTGCACAACTGCTTTGGTTGAAGCACGTGGAAATCGCGCGTAAGCAGCAGCACAGGGTGACTTTCAAGTTGAAAGTCGATATTAAGTATACGCAGAGCGATTAATGATGCCGACGAAAAAGCGAAAGGTAATTCATTCAGTGAATTGAAAACGATTTAATTAGATAGTCTTACTTTGGGGCAATTCCTCACTGTGGTCCCTCTGATTCCACACCAAAACATGTCCATCGCGATACCGATGATTAAGCTTGCTGCGTCGAAAGGGCATTTTGTTCAAATGTAAATTGAGTCAACCGAAATTCGCAACTGTTTTGTGTTTCTCTCTAGGTTGGAGTAGATTTTTTGCGTACGCGTTTAAACCATTTCATTGTCTATCTATTACATTGGCCGGGCCGAAACATATCGCGGATTACACACTAGAACAATTATGATTCGCTTGAGGCGTTGTTGTGCTGGCCACGACGTGGGATATACAACTGAAACTGCTCTCGTTCTCCCGTTCGGCTGTTGCTTGACTTTTCACTCTGAGCGCCAACTGTTGCGCTGGCTGGGCTTTATAAACTCTGGGAATGGGCATGATGGGGGCATGGGCGAACATTCTACGGCGCCGGCGTCGCTCTCGCTTACTCGAGAAACAGCCGCTGGTCAGTGATTTTCTAATTAATCTATTAGAGGGAAAATTTGTCACTAAATATTTTGTTGGGTTATGCATCATCGATTTGAACTTGGGGCCATTGAAGTCAATTAAATAAATGATCTTTTAAGTTGAGAAAATAAATCAAAGATATGTCTATATAAAAGTACATCTAAAAGACGTAAGCACCTCACACTCACATCTCGTGACTGTGGCACATGGTGGAAAAAAGCTCAAAAAAATAACAAAAGAACACGCGAGACGCTGCTTAACATATGCGGAGCTAAGTGCTTATGGCAGCAAAACTCATACATATATTTATTAGGGGTACTAGTGAAGCTATAAAAATTGTATGTGAACGGAAATAAAAGGGAAATTGAACTACAAATACATTGAAGCACTTTGCTAAAAGAAACTTGCAAGTTTTTCAGTCTTAAACTTTGTCAAAGATTTAAGGATCTAAACTAATTTAAAGACTCAATGTTTAAGGTAGATCATCAAGTGTCTTCCGGGTGTGTGTCTCTATTGGAAGATGATCATATTTTTACAAATAGCCGCCAAAATATAAAAAAGGTAAATATTATATACATTCAACATCTGTCTAGTCCACAAATGTCAAAACAGATCTGACTTTGGCGGCTATTTGAAAAAATAAGAGCATCTTTCAATAGGGTGACTTTTTTTTGGCCCGGATGACTTCTTTTGGCCCACCTTGTAGATCAGGACTACAGATTCTTATAAGAATACTAGGAAAAACCCGGCATGCGTTGCTAAAACCGCATCTTGTACTTTAAACACAAAGCGAAGATGCAAAGCTAACTTTTACAGGGCTGAAGTTTCCATATCCTTGAATGATATGGTTTCCCATGTGAAGCAGAAGGCGACAACACCTTCCTAGGCTGCCAGGTCTACTGTTGATTGACCGTTCGACCTATACCTCCTTTTCACCCGTCTACAATTATCAAATCCTCTGTAAAATCTAAGCCCATTATAATACTTGCAAATATAGCGATATTCTTTACCTCCTATGTACCCGTAATTCTTCATGATATTCTAAACTCAATTGGGAATTTTGCGTTCTTGTTAACAGTTCGATCTACATTTGCTAACTACCCGTCAGAAATTGCCGTCTGTCAAATCTGCATGATAATCTTAACACATTATAAAAATTAGAAAACTTCGCGACTAGGACCATTCAATCTACATCTTCCATATTAAGCCGTCTTCTTGATAATTGAAGCTCATATGACAATGTTGTCATCCATAAAATCTAACCGCAAATGAAAAATTTGCAAATTTCGGAATGTTTTGGACCGTTTACCCTACAATACTTTTTCCATCATTCATCATCAAGCGGTTTCGTATTAGTGGTTTTTGGGCCATTTAATTAAAAGCCTTATAGGTTCCAGGTTATCTATCGTAAGGGTGCGTGTGAGTGACAGTTGCTTCCATATATGTGTGAGTATCTTCCAGATGCATTGCCAGTTGACAGTTGCCATATATGTTCAGAGAAAACTGTCATTATTTCCATCCCCGTCAAGCGCGAGGCTAAGCTACCTCGAAACACTTGAACTGGCATCTCTGGAATATGCCTCCTTTGCTAAAAACACTATGATTTTGAAGTACTTCGAACAAAAACCCATCGATGCTTACGAACACAACATATAAGCTAAGACCAAGGCTGCAAACCTGTAAAAATCTACTGGAGTTTCAGTCCGAAGGTTCGAACCCATCAAGAAGTCTAAGGATTGGTTTTTGAATTGTTCCTAAAATGTCAAACCTAAGGTTTTGGCTAGAACCTTGGTTCATTCCATCTTGGGACGTGAAACAAGCTTTCCCCTAATTTCTGCGCATTTGAACAAATAAGTAAAAACTCTTGGCTTTAGATTTGATAAGGAGAGCTCTTTTAATTTGCCAAGCAATTTTGTCCTTCAATTTATAGCCGTAAGACCAATTTCATTAGTGTTTTCTTTACAACGTCCTATTCCATGGCATCCACTTCTTTCAAAATGGAAAATAGCCTACTGTGAAGTTTCAAAACAAGACTGTTGACTTATATAAACAGGGTGTTCAGCAACTTTTCGTCAGAACTTCAAGGACGTGACAGCTGCTATCAATAGAAATCTTTTTTTCTTTTACACCATGGGTCTAAGAGACTTCGTAGTTTTAAAAAATTTAATTTTATGGAATTTGTTCGACATTTTCCAAATTGAGGGAAAGTCTGTAGTGTTATATTAAGAGTATTACTTTGTGTTGCTATGAAATTCTCTAACGTCTAAAAGATGTTGTAAATCGAACGCGGGGCCACTTAGACCCATAGTATAAAAGAATAAAATATTTCTATTGACAACAGCAATCATGTATTAAAGTTTTGACGAAAAGTTTCTGGACACCCTGTATATATATACTAGCATATAGCCCGGTGCACTTCGCTTCACCGCCGTCTGTCTATACTCGATCAGTAAAGCCGTCGTTATTAATTTCGTTACCGTTATCTATACCGTTATCGTTTTACGGTTATCGTTACTGTTTTCGTCATCGTTATCGTTATCGTCGTTATTTGTTATACATACTATCCTTACAAACCGAATCGAATACCAAAAAAAAGTACTGAATTTTAAGATATAAGGTCCTGGAAGTCATAAGCTTAAAATGATTGGTTAATGGTCAAGAGACCCAAAAAACCCGAACCGAACCGATTCTAAGGGTTTGCAGCCTTGGTTAAAAGTCCCATATGGTTTATTTTATTTTTTTGTGTTCATTTGGTTATACATACATATGTGGCCCCTAGAGGACCGGTCAATCTAAGTCTTAGTCTAAATTTGAATTTCAATATACAATTTTTTGAGTTTTTTCTGAAATCGTTCACACAATTTGATAATTCTTATTTCAAAATAGTTCACAAATTGTTTATTATTCTTTTAATATCCTCGAAAATAGTGTTTTCCTTAAGGAATAAACTCGCCAAGATAAACAAACAATTAAATCCCAGAGATTATTCTTTTATTTGATTTTTTTTATTTGATTAAGCAAAACAATTTGAAATATATTTTTCTCCAAATTCTCGAAAAAGAATCACCCTAACATAAAGTACATTCCCCACCATATGCACGGATGAAGTCATAGAAATGCGAGAGGGCCTCAACAGTCAGCCTAAGGGAGGCGCCCCAAGGTGCCATTAAGCGTTTTGCAAAATGCCCAAAATTGTGCAAATCATTGGAATTTGCTTTGACAAGTTCTTGCTAATTTTGACAAATTCTATAAACAGAACAGAACTACAATTTTTTTTTTTATTATTTGAACAGACCGCAAAGCGAAACCAAAATCGAACAGTAAAAATAGCGACAGTCACGCTTTGACACACTCACTCATTAATATGCATATGTGTGTGTGTGTGTGCGAGTGCGACAATGTCGGGGGCTTTGCTCACAAGTCGTCAGCACGTGTTTCTCGCCTGCTATTTCGCTCTGCTCGATTCGAAAAGCAGTTCTGGATGAATTTCAAATGAGGGGAGGAGAAGACGAGAAGCTTCTCAGAAAGCCTGATTCAATCGCTTGCCGGTAATTGTTTTTGACGCTTGTTGGGGCTTAGAAATTTGGTGTTGGTTTCGCTGTGAAATTTTGACCACAAAGCGTTTAGGTACAGTTGTGCCGTGAGAGAAGTCTTTTAAGTGATTTTTGACAATACCTGCCAACAATTTGACAAGCACTTTTTGTGCTATTTCCGTAAATTAATGAGGCTAAAGACAATTAAATAACCATAACAAAAGATGAAGCTTAGTCATTATTGCAGTAATTGAGCAATGAACTAAGCAGACGGGGGTGGTGTGAGTGGTCTGTGAAAGCTTATACTCTCAGCTGGGTTTGTGTCTTGGCTAGACTAGTGCCTGTGCTAATTGTTTGAATTGATTTGCCTACTTTGCGGCACTGGCAAAGTCATGTAAAATTATTTACAAATGGTAAAAAATTAAAAAAATATAAATTAAAGCTATTTTGGTTTTGGCAAAATGGTCAGTTAGTTTTATTTTATTTTATTTGTTCGAATTGAACTAAGCAAAAGCGCAATGTTTACACCCTTGTTATACAATAGATGGAAATGTCGCATTTGCTACAATATGTAGATATCATGTAGATATCAAGAAGTGGAAGATGGCGTGTTGTGATCTTAGTAAGGTTTTTCGAGCATAACTTCGCCAAAAGTCAATATTTTTTCGATCTGTCAATTTTGTATTTTAATTAAAAGATGCATGTAACTGTGCTTATCATTTGTTTTTGAAAAAAAATTTGATTTTCATATCATTTTGGGAAAAGCGATTTTTTGACATTACGAAAATTTGTGGGGTGTTGTGGGCCACTCGTTAACAAGTTTAAAATTCGTGTTTTTTAGTAGTTATTCTTTATTAAATCAAAAAAATAATGATTTTTTTCATAATCTGAATAAAAATACCAATGAAAAATCGGCAGCCGCCTTATTTTCTTATATTTACGAGCACGTTATGCTGGTGGCTGCCTTTTTTTCTTTTTTTAATGTTTTTTGTCCTCTTTGGAGGGTTTTTCTCCTGACTTTTTAGCGTATCATTGCAATATTCTATTCGGAAGTCAAAACCGACTTTTTTGCAGGACAAATTCCGGTGGTTCACAACACCCCATATGTCAGTTTTTTAATTGACACCACAAACTTAAGACAAAATTATTTTTCAAAAATGCATATTTCGGGCAAAAAGGCAAGTGATCAAAGATGTTTCTGTCATACTTACTTTTTGGATACCGAAATAAATTTTGAGCGATATTTACAAGACAAAAAAATAAAATTTACTTCAATGTTTAAAAAAAAAATCGTGTTCTGGTTCACCAACTTAAAGCACGTGTTGACTGATCGGTTGCTGGTCAAAAGTTTGGTAATAAGAAGAGAGAAACTTGACATAAACCAAAAGCTGTAATTTACTTTTGCTGGGGGCCAATATTCGGGTAGCTCACAGCACCCAGCGGCCCATAACACCCCATCTTCCCCTACTTAATTCTTCAGCTCTTAAACCCTCTACCCAATACGCATCACGAAGGTGGGCAAATGCATGTAACACGGAGGAGGAAACACTTTCGAAACTATAAAGCAGTGTTCCTCCGAATTATTTAACCACAAAAAACTGTCAGAGCCACAATTTTAAAGTAAGAACCTCTTGTCTTGCGATTTATCGACTTAGTCTGTCAACCTATAACTTACTATTCTAATATAAGATCCGATAAAAAACACCAAAGTTGTAAACGAAATAACTTTGGATAGTGGAGCGGGGGTACAGCCAAGTCAGCTTCTGTGCTTTAGTGCTGGAAGGCATGTAAACAATCGGATCGAAAATGAAGTAAGGAGTTCAAGAGCAGAGCCCTCTCTCGAAAAACGAAAATCGCGCTATACAAGTCGCTTATAATCCCAGTCCTGCAATACGGCGCAGAAGCATGGACATTAACAACAGTGGATGAGAAGGCGATCGGCGTGTTCGAGAGGAAAGCCCTTCGGAGGATTTATGGACCTGTAAAAGTTGCCGATGAGTTCCGCACCCGTATGAACCACGAACTGTATGAGCTCTATGGGGACACTGATCTAGTCAAGCGCATAAAACAACAGCGGCTGCGCTGGCTTGGACATGTTACTCGTATCGATGAAGAAGCTCCAGTAAAAAAAGGCTACAGTCAAAAGGCGAACGAATTAGGGAAAGAAGAAGCTGTAGGACGACCGAAACTTAGTTGGGAAAAACAGGTGCTGAACGACATAAGGGCGCTTGAACTGACCAACTGGTGCCAGCTCGAACAAGACAGAGGCGAGTGGCGGGCATTAATAGCAGCGGTCGAGACCGTCAAACGGTTGTGATAGAAATATCAAGCTAAATAAGAAGAAGAAAATGAATGAAAATACACGATATCGTGGCAGTCGAGTACCCCACCCTTATCTGTTTTTCTCTGTACTTAAGATACACAGAGTATATTAAGATTTTCAAAAGTATGTAACTGCCAGAAGGAAGCATCTACGACACTATAAAGTATATATGGGCATTTCCACAGAAAGGTCCACCGAGACCAAAAAATTAAAAGTACTTAAAAACACTTTTTTTCGATCATATTTTTATCGGGAAACAATTAAATTAAGCTAGTTTAAGCCAATCTTAAATTTACTCATATTCCATTTCGAGATTTTTAAAAGGCAAGTCAAGCAATCACCAGATTTCTTATTTTTATCATTCTTTTGCAGGTTTTTTTTCTAAAAACGTACCTATAGATTTCATTAAATTTTGCTCTCTAACGTCATTTTAAGGGTACAAAGTGTAAACAAAGATTGCATAAGAAACCATAACAAATTATTTGAGTGCAATTAAGAGTAAGTTTTTTCTTTGCATTATAAAAGAAACCACAAAAGCAATCATAGAGAAAAATTTGTCACATAACGTATGTCACGTAACGTATCATAATGAGTCAAATATAAAAAACACCAACATTTATTTTTCAACGAATCAGCTCTAAATATATAGTCACATGATTGCAGATCGTACTAAAATTAATTGTGTTAAGAAACTCGAATGGGTTTCGCAAATTATTGCATTTATATGACAGTCAAAAAAACGCACTTCCATTTTCTGTCACATAACGTATTCCTTTTTGTTTGCCAGTATCTTGGGACCTTCTGTTTCTACAACTCGCAGCTTATACATTAAAAATAGTGCTACTAAAATGCTATTCAAAAACCAATATGGACAAATTTATTTTAAAATTTTTCTTTGTTTTTCTTAATGATGAAGGTTAAAAAATTTGTACGACTGCCGCGTGCGTGCTGTGGAAATGCCCATATGTTCTTGAGCAGCATCAACAGCCGAGTCAATATAGCAGGGATTAAAACCGAATCGATTTTCAGTATCGGTCGGGTTGTTTATCTCGGACCATGATTAATAGAAGGTTTTATATATAGAAGGTTCGAACATTCTGGACACAATTAGTAATCAGAATTATTTATCGATTTGCCAAAGAATTGGTAAAGAACGGATGAATGATAGTCGAGTTGAGAGGAAAATCAATCAATTATGATGGGCAGCTCCGGCGATGTGTAGCACTTCACACAACTTGACTCAAACTTTAGGAGGTAGAGAGTATATTATAGTCGGGCTTGACCGACTTTATTACTGGTTTGTTTTAATATATAAATGAGTAAAAAAAGTTGTTAATTAAACTGAGTCAACTTTTGATTAGTGGTAAAATGCAAACAATATAAAACTTGATATTTTGAATCGGCATGACGAGCTGAGTTAATATAAATAGCCCTGTGCGGCTGTTCCTCTGTTCTTTAGAAAACAAAACAAACAAACAAACCAGAAAAAGTAAGATAGCTTGTTAACAATTACTAGTTATTATGCCAAAAATTAAGACATCAAAAAAAGACTTCATTTTGTTTAGAAGATTTGGTGGAAGGCTCTGTTCGAGGTACTCACAAAGGGCAAACCGAATCCAATCACTTCCTATATAATGCATTTTTTTTTACCTTTCATGAAACATCATAAATTCTTCAATATTCAAGTGTGTTTTGACATTCCAGGAGACAGTTCTTCAGCTTAATATTTATCAGTTTTCATTACATTTATCAGCCATAATTTATAGGCAATCATTAGCTAGTTATCAGTGCACTTTTAAGATTTGATAATAACTTACATCATCTCGTTGAAAACACCCTTTAAATTCCTGTTCTCCCTTTTTCCCTTCAACGCGTAATTCGATCTATTTGTTTAAATTTTTATTAATAACAGCAAATACTTGTCTGACTTGAGCATTCCCGGAATGGGCTGAGTTGGGTCTACAGGTGCAAAAATGTTTTACAAATATTTGCAAATAGTCAAGAAAGAGACTTGTTATCCATTTAGCAAGGTTAAATGAGGTCTCCATCAGTTAAATGATTGTCTTTATGCGAAGCTAAACCCATTGCCTAAAGACAAAATATTTACTCAAGTAATTTCTAATTTTAGTTAGAAATAAAGGCACATTAACTGGGATTGAGTAATGTGCGAGAAAATATACAAAAGTCACGAATTAGAAAGGAATTTTAACTGCGGGGCGGTGACAGCTGCCGGGGGAAAATATAAAGCAATTTTTCAATTTAGCTACAAAGTGAAGATGAGCTACAAAATCGCCTTACAAAAGCGTTTTAGAACGGATACGAGTCGAGTGCATCATTAAACAGATCGTTTATTTGTATTGTTGTTGAGGCACAACTGAAGGGGAATGAAAAATTTGATCAGCTTGGCGAAATGAGTCAATCTGGCAAACTTATAGTACATAGTTTTACGGTTATCGAGCTGTAAAAATGTAAACCTCGATTTTTATGAACTGCACTAAAAGAGTAAAAGTAGAAGCGTTGGTTAAGTAGCAGGAACTAAGCAATGACCAAATGGTAAAGAATGACCTGAACTGAAATGCATCTTATATAGTTTTGTTGTATCTATCAATTTATAAGGGCGTTGGCTTACTCTCTAATGTATCTCAAAAGTAAAAGCTTTGCACAAAAATTGTTGCTGTTCCATTTATAAATATGACCAAATCATTAAAATAAAATTAAAAGTCACGCCTCTTAATGTCTCAATATCAGGGCCAAAAGCTCAAGACTTGTCAATGGGCCAAATTGTGTTAGCTAACTGCGCACACGCTATGCAAGCTCTTCACTTTGCTCTTTCCCCACCTTTCGCTGCAAATGAAAGTAAAAAAGTTCTCTCGCTGGAATGTCAAGGCTGTTGTTGCTGCACTTGACTGCACATTTCCCCCCGGTTTTGTTGTGATTTGCAATGCGTCTTTGACCTTAACTCTGAAACCGAAACCAAGTTTGTCACTTGCATGAAAACTTGTTTTTTTTATGTTCACGTACAGAAATTGTGATTTTTTTTCTTGCCATTTTTGCCGGTAACCGGTTTCAACTTGTTGCCCCGAAAAAGGTCTTTGAGGAACTTGACCACCTGAAACTGTGTCAATTGATTATCTCGCCATCTTTTGGCAAAATAGGAAAACAAAACTACTTTATGTATATGCAAATACTTGTTTGTTTGTACTTACACTTGGCTAGACCATATATAGACACACAACTTGCTTTGTGTCAACAAACTGTTGGCTGGAAGCAGCGAATGGAATCATAATCCTCTATCTCACGCTGAAATTGCGAATTTGGCTCACGAATCTTTTTTTTATTAATGAAATTTTTTATATTTTTTTTGGAGGCATAACAAATAACTTCCGTTCTGAGTTTGTTGAATTAATTTATTTAAATCAAGCGACTACTTCAGCTCTCCTTCTCAATTGAATCAACCTCAAGTACACTAGGAAATTGTTATTGTGAAATTTTCAAGAGTCTTGCAAAATCGTGAGAATGATAAGTCGCACAGTGAATTCTACCCTGTCGGCTTATTTCACAACAAAATGACAGTTTCTCTAAAGTAATTTTAAACAATTTGATAAAAGTTAATTATATGCTTTGAGTGCGACTGGATTTGACATGTAGAGCAATTATATGGTAACAAAAACAGTTAGGTTTAAAATAACTGTTGCAAAGTGAAATTATTACTTTATGTGTGTGAGTGTGGGTATGTTAATTTGAGTAGGAAAATTGGCAACTGCTATTTGTTTAACTTGATTTTATATTAACTTATCTCAGATCTTTGCTAGTGCTTGCAAGTAAAGTTAAAGATTTGTGAATCTTTTTTTAAAAGACTAGACTAGAGGAGAAGTTAACTTGCAAATGCTCGTTTTGACTGATCGTTTGGATAGATAGGCTTAAGCCTTACCACTTTTGACTTAGAAAGGACTATCGAAGAGTATAGTCAAGAAAATATCTAAATACATATAAGGACAAGATTAAATTGTATGATCATCGACCCACAGCTTAAACCGTAAATTTTAGGATTTTCAAATTTTGGCAGAAATTTCCAAATAGGTTTCCGGTGATCACTAAAAAGTCATTTTGCAATCCAACTCGCAGAACCACCCCAAAATTGATTAGATGTTAAAGGGCCGATTTCACATCTTCTACATAGACCTATCTGTCACATAAACTAACAAAGTAACAGAGTAAATTGAGTAATTATCTGACACATAGCCGTTATCTAGAAGATGAGAAATCGGAACTTAATGGGGAAAATAATTAAAAATGTAGTTCCTTGAAATACTTTACTTGAGTCTTGGCTGGTCTTTGCCAACGCATTGACTTGAATTCAAGCCCAGAATTTTTGGTTTTGTCTGCGACAGGCCACCGATGCTTTTTGGAATGTAGTGCCAATCTTCATGGTTATGGGAACCAGCAGCAAGTTGATATTAAGTTAATAAAATGACAGCTTAAGGTGAGTACTGAGAACGTTCGAATTTTCTTTTAGCTGTCAAATTCCACATAAAAAAATTATTTTAACAACTTTTTCCTTGCCTTATTTGGTTGTTTGAAATTGAGAACAAAGCAATACCGATTGCAAAAGTATAAAGAAAATTTTGACATGATTTGTCGAAACAACTAACTTAACCTAACCCGGCAATAAAGGGTTTTTTGAGCTAGTAATCCATATAAATAAATCTTTTGGCCCGACTTGCCACCTACACCCCAAACCGTTTACCCTAGAGCCTTAAAACTTGGCATAGACCTTCTTTTAGATAATTTAATTGCGCACTATGAAAGATTATTGGGAAATTCGATACCAAAGTGGTTGAAAGTGCCCGAAAATGTTTCATGTTCTAAACTATTCAAAAGTTTGTGCAATAAAAAATCATAAGATTTAATTTCTTAAAAACTAAAAGTTCCTTTTTAAGATGTCATTTGATACTTTTTCTAAATTTTCGTTCTAGCTGAGCTCAAAATCTAGAGTTCAAAGACCTCTGATATTTTGGAGAATGTTTGGTCCGGGGTTTCATTTTATTTATTTACTTAATAATTTCTTAGTGCCACAAGGATAACGTTTTACATTATTGCAATAGTTAGTCACAAACAAGGATTAGAGACCTTTATTGCTAAAAAATTACATTTTAGATGAGAAGGAAGCGATTAGCTTAGGAATGTATTAACAACATTAATTCTTCACCCTCATTCGTACCTCATTTCTTTACCAAAGCTTACAGAAGTGTCTGGACTTATAAATGGAAAGCTAGCCACAGGTTCAGCAAATAAACAAACTTAGAAGGTTCCGAAGATCATGAATATAAAATTGAGGGAAGATGTTGACCGAATTGACTCATTGACCGATGAGTTCAAGTTTTGAAATTTAAATCCGACCAAAACCTTCGCTTAAAACCCTCAAACCTCAAATTTTTTGAGCCTTAACTATTGGTAAAATTTGGTTTGAACTCGCAAGCCGGGGCTCCGAATAATTAGTTGGATTGGCAGCCCTGATTGATATATTGATATTATAACTGGCATCCCAAGTTCGAACCAGTCGTATGGTTTAAGGTTCAGTTCGCGGACTGGTTCCTTATCTTATCTTAAGGTTTTGGTCTACGCCTTGATTCAAAGCATCTTAACTCGTTGAATGATTTTTGCCTCAGTGGCGGCAGAGTCGCCACAGTCGGCTATGGTCACACTATCATGAAGCCAATCCTCCATTTTCGATAGCTTTTCCAGCTTTATTTTTGTTGAAGACGATCAAATTATGTGATACTAGATATGGACTATGGATGGTTAGGTTAGGTTAGGTTTGCGACGGTGGAAGCGCTGAAGCTTCTTCACTTATACCTAAAATAGGACCATTGTGATAACCTATAACCACAAAATCTTACTTTTAGACAGAAAAGGGAATATCATCCGGTTTAAACCACTCAAAAAGGAGTAGCAAAGCAATCTCTATTTCAGAGACTGCTGGAATTTCAGGTAGGAAATGCTGACCTAAGATTATGGATAGCCTCCTACTGAGCGCTAGACAGTGACGCAACAGCTTGTAGAGTAGTCATTGTCGTTCGCTGCCTATAAGAGAGTGTCTTGTGAGGATTTCACGAGTAGGCAGACATTCTGGCTGCCTAGACCCAGTAGTGTTATAGTTCTTTTAAAATTAAAAGTGGGTCAAGTGAGCTTAGGAATTTCACAATAGAGAATTGATCTCCAGCTGTTCGTGGCCATTTTGAGGGTAGTTTTCCTTACTTTTACTTTACAAGACACAATAGGCACCCCCATCGTACTCTTGGCTGAGCTGAGGTAGGAGCTGACAGTAGTGCCAAGACTAGCGAGCCGGTCGGCTATCTCGTTGTCCTTTATGTTGCGAAGTCCAGGCATTCATAAGAGACGTATCGACTCATTTTCTAAAGTGCTAAAGTGAGACTTGCAGCACTCAGTTATAATTTTGCATTGGTGCTACCTTGAAGAGGCTTTAATGCAGATTGACTGTCTGAGAATATAAATCCATTTACCTCTTGACCACGAGATCTTTCAGATTAGTAGCCTCCTAGATCGCTACAATCTGTGCCTGTTAGATGCTGCAAAGGTCAGGAAAGCTACTAAAGTTATTATTGGTATCAATCGAAAGTGACCAATAATTCCGAAGAGTGCCGCAGGTCCTAGTTCTGATTGCCATGTTACAACTTGACTTTGTCAATGTCATAATATCCCGAGTTTGTATATGATTTTCATTGAGAGAACATTAAGAAATTATTAATAACTCCTTCAAATAGGTAGATTTAGTTATATATTTTTCTGTACCGAAGCTTTACCAAGCAAAGGGGTTTGGTTTGGGTTCAGGTTCGGTAGGTCATAAATTCAGAAGGTTAAAATCTGTTCGAGGGACCCCAAAACCCAAACCGAACCGGTTTTGCGTGGTTCAGCTCTGAACAGGTATGCAGCCTTGGCTATCAACTTGGTTCAATAAACTTAAAACTTGGGAATTTGCCGCTTGACCCCAAAATTTACTAAGTGGTCTTGCGTGACAGGAACGAGTTTAAGATCCAGGGATTAGTTTTCAGTTCTCAACTTCTGCGCTTTGTTTGGGTCTCATATTTCTCACTCGCTCACTTAATTTCTAATTGTCTAACATTTTGTTCTTTGGTAGATTCCAAAGGTACAACGAATTCAAGTTAAGATAAGCACTTATTATCTGACAGCAAGCTGGCTGGTTGGCAAAATGACTAATTTTGGGAAAGTCATACAATTTTTTTTTGTTTATTAAAAGTCTGTTTAATAAGTAAAAGACTCATGCAAGATCATTATTTGTACGGTAAATATGTATTGCACTTTATAAGGGAAAAATGTATGTGTTCATCATGGAAATTTCGTTCAAAAGAAAATTCATCAAGTCCGTGAATGAAGTTAAAGGAAAGGATACACAAAAGTTAGCAGAACTTTAGCATCAAGTTTTTAACAAAATTTGATCACTGAATCATATCAATGAATAATTGTTGCTAATAATTGCACTCTATTTGCTCATATCTTTACACTCATAATTTCTTTGTGGCACACTCACCCAACTGCGGTTTGTCGAGATCCTTGTCAGTGCTCGCGCAAATGGCCTCCTTGGATGCAGACATTTTAAGTTTGTTTTTTTTTTGTTTTTGGTTTGATTTTGAACTTTCAAGTTGATTTATATACGTTTTACGCGTATATATCAGAATACTGCATGGATTGCATAAGCGACTTCAGTCAGTGGTTGAGGTAGACGCGGCACAATTTGTTAACTGAATTTTATTGTTTTGTTGGGTCAAAAGCACGTCGTATGAAACGGCTTTAAGTCATGTTTTTATTGTTGTTTTCTTTATTTTTTGGGGTAAACACTTGTCACTTGTTCTCGCTGCTGCTGCTGCTCGGCGGAAGGTACTGCACGCTGGGCAGCTTGAAATGTTCTGATTGACAGACGCTGAGACGCGGGCCTTTAAATAAGCCAGAGATGTGGGATTAAGCGGCAGGCGGTGCTCCGCTTTGCCTATTTACACGATTTATTTCGTTTTGTTTGTGTGTTGACTCGCTCTCGAGAGATCTGCGAATTGCGCATGCGTCCCGTCTGGCCCCGTCGTCACAATGCTTAATGCTGGGTATATTTTTTGGCACGTTCGGCGACGATCACTCGGCTGCGGCTGATCAAGTTGTTAATCTGTAAGCAGAACGAATTAGTCTGATAAATTTAGCTTTAATTGATTGGGCAAACGCTAAGTGAACAAATGCAAATTCAAGTCGTCTGCTGCCCCACGCATCACGTTTCAAATATTTGCGGATGAATTGACAAATTTATTTGCAGTACAGTTGGGCACCTGATTTTGTATTAACCTCGACACTGGGTTAAGTATTTGCATTCAAGCAACTCAATTATTTAATTGGCCTTTATTTTTATCTCTATGCAAATTCTGTTTCGGTTTCAGTTTCGACTTTCGCGTGATGTAATCTGTTTATCAAAAATTTTCTTCTTCGAGGCGAGTCAAGAAACTGGTTCCGATTTCTAGGTAAATCACTTATAATTCCGCCTTAATTCTATAATATACATAAATAATTTTCGAGCAAATAAAACAAAATACACAAGAAAACAAGAAAACAAAACAGCAATACTGTTTCGCGCTCACCTTTTGTGAGTGGAATTTCAATTGTTTTTTTGTGTTTTTGTTTGCGCGTCATTCGCACAAAATTTAATTTGGAAAGTTTCGCGGGGGTCTGTGGTTTGTTTACGTAAAGTCTTTAGAAACGATTGGGAGTTACATTTGTCTTAATTAGGCTGGCATACATCTTGGTGAATGGGTCGTCTGAAAGACGTGGTTTAGAACCATTTGTTGGAGAAACGTAATCGCACGAGCAGTTCTATGAACTCAACTAAATTGAGCTAATTTAGTCAGCTTTATGATTCACACGTTAGTAGAAAAAACGAATTAAAAGTAATCTTGAGTAATTAAGCGCTGTTTTAATGCAAAAAATGTAGTCGGCGGCGAAAAGAAATGGAACCAAAAATAGTTTCGAAAACATGGCTACCTTGGAAGATATTGTAAATTCGGCGCCTGGAAGCTACAAAGAAACATTTTTTTCTTTTTAGTCTGTGTAGCAAGCTGTAGGATCCTAAACTTTTGTTTAACAAAAAAAGTGACCCATTTCAAGCATTATGTTTTAAATAATGAATAAGAAAAGACTTTTTTTGACCATGTGATACACTTTTGTCTCGCATAGTAAGTTTGAAAATTAAAGTCAACGCATATTATCACTTAGCACTGCATACATCAAAGACTGCATATATGAAGCTGTATTAGTTTAGGTCTCTCCAATAACTGAAGCTGCAATCGCTCTGTTCTCTCCGCTAGCCGTAAAAACTGTGTGCTTTTCAAAGAGGACAATGCATGAACGCGAAAGCGAATGTTTTTTGCTTATTGTGGTGGTTAAGCGTAGGCGAGAGACAATCTGAGAGCAACACAAGAATCTTAAACAGTTCTGAAAGAGTTTTTATTTGCATCTATACAAAATGTTTCGAAAAAACCGCCTTTTTGGCGATTTGAGATTTGTTGGCGACCGCTGCTTATGATTTTTGTTTTTAACGTATTTTTTCCGTACTTACTTTCATTGGAAGTCAGAGGGACAAAAGCAGAAAACAATCGACATGGAAGTTTTCTTTTGACATACATAAAATACTAGGTTATACCCTAGACTTCGCTGGCATATACTTATTACTTGAATAAAGAATGTTTTGGAATAAATGTAAGGGTTCTTTTCAAACTATTTTTAAAACTTTTTGATGTTAGTTTTAGGTTGAACTGCCCGATTAACTCGCAAAATAAGTACAAAATATTCGTTCTTAAATTCCAGTAATTCAAAGACCCAAACCCAAAGACTTTATAGAAAGAAATAATGAGTATTTCAAACAAGAACAAAATATTCTTGGTTTGAGACGAAAAATTTCTTAAGCTATTCTCAAGCTGTTCTTTGTATTGAACCAAAGGAGGCTAGAAATGTCCAAATAAATTAACCTCTTTGGTAGCGCTACTGTAGGTCAGAAATTTACCATCACTCTATAACAAAAGAGTTAGCACCAGTTGAGAATTTTAGAAACAGAGTAGCTTAAAAATAATTCGCATTTGTCGTTGGAGCTTGCATTATAAGTCAATTTTGTGCTCAATCTAACAAATTAGTGGTATTTGATTTCAAGGATCAGCTGTTCACAGCTGCTTACAAATGGTGCAGTGCGCCCACTGTAAGTCAGGAATTGAGTGTCATACTAATTCATTTGAAATAATCAATTTTGAGGCTGATTTAGGTTTAGTTTAAATTTGATTTCGTTTTGGTATGACCGTTCTTTAATGGCGCGCTTGGTGTTTGCATGAAGTTTGCTTTGTTGAAATCATGGAGAACGTTGCAAGTTTTTGCATTTCATGTTTAAATAATTAAATAATTATATATTTAATGCATTTTAAACTGTTAACCATTTTTTCAATGCGACCCGCCTCAGTGAAAAACAGAAACAAACGCAGCACAAACTGTCTCTCTCTGAGCGGAACACTTTTTCTCGCACGTCATGTGTTTTCTGTTACGTGTGTTCGGTTGAGCAAAACAAACGAGTCGGTCATCCGACAACCTCCGACAGCAACTGCTTTGAGCAAGCGCTCACTAAACAACTGTCTTCAAATGAGTAGAACACAATAAGTGTCTACGAAAAGTGTTTTTGTTTTGTTTTTGTTTTGTGCGCTTAGTAGGCTGTTTGTATGTATGACGCTCGTTATACAAAGACACACACGGGCGCAACAAACAGTCACGCATACATACGCAAAAAAACAGTTTGGAAGTTTGCTCTCGGCAAAAGTGTCAGTGAATGACAGGAAAGAAACAGGAACGAAAAAAGGGTCTATGCTCTGAGAGCAACAGAAATGAGCAAAAACAGAACTAAAACTGTCTTTCGCTTGCTTTGTTTATTTGTGTCCGTAACCTAACTGTTTTTTGTTGACACGCTTAAAGTGTTGAAAGTTTTTTGCGAGCTCTGCTTTAAAGGGAAAAAAAGGTTAGTGCCCAGTTTTGAGAGCTTGTGCTTGATAGAGTCATAGATATTGTGGTCACAAATTATTTCACAATTTCATCCTGCCTTTCCCACTTGAGATCTGCCAAATTGCGTAAGTAACTTCAATTCACCGTAAACAAAATTAGAGTTACTTGAATTAACCTTTGTAAAATTGTGTACATACTTAAACAACATAATTATATAGAAACTACTATTGAAGAAGCTTAGAAGAATAGTTTTCATACTTTTTAAGCGTGTTTTTTTTCGGGCCAATGCTCAATCAGCAGTTTGGTCACACTGCCTGTTGCTCCCATGAACTAAATCAAATCATTGCTCAAAACGGGTCGCTTCATCAACTGATGTAGATTAGCTTTCACGAAATCTAAATGACTTTTAGGAATACCACTATTTTGTACTTGAACTTAGAATGCGCTTTTCTTGAACTTTTCATCTTACTGTAATTACAAAATGTTCTTGATTCAATAACGTTTGTTCTCATTTCAATAATAATAACACTCGGTTATAGGTTTTAAAATGTTTCGTACTCAATTTAGGTACACCCAAGTACGAATCGTCCAGGAAATTTTAAGAACAAATCGGTATAAATTCAATCCCGTTTGCTGTAGAGCGCCGGCAGCCGTTTTTTTTCTGATTATACCGAAGGTACACAGAGTATTTCAAGTCAGAAGCCAGAAGGCCTGAAGGTAACATCTCTGACTCTATAATATATATATATTCTTGATCAACAGCAACAGAAGAATCGAAATAGACATGTCTGCGGCACGTCTGTCTGTCCGTCCGATCTCCGACATCAGATCTCCGATATTGTAAAAGATAGAGATTTGACATGTATGGGGCATAAGCTTCTTATAATTCAGGCAGATCAAGTTTAACTATTTTCAATTTTCACCACGCCCCCACAATTTAGAAAAATTATCATATCTCCGGCAGTTTTATAGATAGAAGGTCCATACCATAAAGATCGGATGAACGATAGGCATTTTCCACCCCTAGGGCCCTGGGGTGAATCAGTTCAGAGAAAAACCAAATAGTTTCATACAACTGTTCTCTCCGCTTTTTCCGATCTTTCATCATAAGATAAAACGATTGCGAAACATTCGGTATCCTATCTCTTATGGTTCTGGCCTTGCGGCAGTCACCAGTGAGTCAGCTTGATCTTCTTTATAAATATATATTTAAGATCAGCAACTCAAATCAATCAATAAGGTATATTCCATTCTATTTATATTAGTCGTGCTCGGCCGTGTTGGACCGTATGTGTGTCAGTTTTCATCTTATTCAACATGCTAAAGGAGTGTAGAAAACGTATAAAGTCGTGCCAGAGTTTGCACAGATTCATCTTTTAGCTGCACACTGCTAATATGTCGGAACTACTCGAATCGGATGACTACTTCTTGTAGCTGTCATAGGAATGATCTGTTTCAAGAATATTAAGACTTCGTCACAGATGACATTTTCTTTTAGTATGATATTTAGATAAAATCCGAACTGCGGTAGGGTCATTGATTCATTGACCATTTTGCAAAAAAATTGATTGCTTCAGATCGCTATATTGTGACTTGACTTGGCCCTCGCAATCGTTGACTGAAACTCTTGCGGTTTATGAACTCCCAAGAGGTTCGAGTGCAACGTAATTATCGCACATTATGAGCTTATTATGGGTTAGGCTAGGATTCGTATACGTTTGCTAAGTGTATATTAATTTTTTACAGAAGTTTGCAAAGCTTGAAATAATTTTCATAGGAAAAATGTATGAAAAGACAATTGTTTTCAGGGCTGACAAATCACAAATGCAAGAATTGTATCTTCTCTTTTCTATTGTAGAGTATAACTCAAGTAAAGTAAAACTATAGCTTAAGTTTTTATAAGCAAACAAGCAAACGTTTATCAATTTATAGAATTAGCAAAGTTTTGCTTTCGGGTAAATACAAAGTGAGTCGCAATGAGTCTTCATTTTGCAGACTGCTAAACGATTGATCATAAATCGCATTCGCAGCGGAATAGTTTATCAGCTTAGCTCACACCAGAGATGATAACCAGAAATAGCTTCCTGAATTATTTATCTTTTAGTTATATAAATCAAGCTCTAAGCTTGTTATCCATTTTATTAGCATATAAATATCTTATTATAAACGAATGCAATTGCAGTTGTTATGCATCACAAAGCAGGTAGAAAAAAAGTACCTTGCGAGCACATTGCCAGGGTCTGAGGGATTTTCACAAATGAACTGCAAAACTTGTTATGACCGCTATAAAGATTTAAATTAATTCCATAAAACAATAAGTCAGATAAGTCTAAAGCAAATAATACGGGCATTAAAAGTGCATTAGTGTTTGTAATAAATTTCATTTCACATTTCAAAGAATTAAAGGCAATTATTGGGCGAAATTTATGAATCTAATCGCTAATCGTAGAAGGCTTCAAGTGTCCCAATGAACAATGACTAATTGTCGAGAAATACTGCAAGAATAAGTGAGCAAATGGACAGATTTATGGAAACAATTTCAGTGGGTTGCCATGAGGCCTATATTGTAAATCAAACAATACACTCTTATCTGAGGTAAGCTATTGAAACGTAGAGTACTCTTAGATATACTCAGAGATTAAACCCATTCTATTGTACAAATTCCAAAAGTAAGTTGAAAATAAGCCACGTGAGTGGGAATACAATTCCATTCAAAATCTGCGACGCAGGTATTACTTTGGTAACACTTAACTTCAGAGACTGCCCTCGAATTTAATTTTCTTCATATCTCCAAATGTTTTTAGCTTTTAGCCTTCTCACCATAAACAATCTATGGCTCTAATTATGAACTAATCAACTTTATCATGCCCATAAAAATCATTTATATGGGGCCTGACAAGACCTTGCCTCTACCTTTAAAATTTTCCACTTTTCATTGTTTTTTTTTGTATGGAAAAGCCATCACAATGAATTCCAATTTTAATCAAATTCTTCGTAATTTATTTTAATTTGATGTAGTTTTTCTTTTCATTTTCATTTGCTGAGTGTGTGTGAGTGTGTCATTTGGTATTCAGTGTTTTTTTATTTGTTCAAGTTCAAGTTCAGCCATAACACACACACTCACACACACATCCGTCTCAGCCGAGTGGCTCTCGATGTTATGTTTTTCCCTGCAAACAGTGGGAACATTTTTCAAGTTGGTGGCTTTGTGGAGTATTTGCCCAGCTTATCGGCCGGCTTGCACATTTTTGCACTCAATTGTTAAGGGGTTAATGAATTGGCAGTAAACTTGTGTCAACACTTGGCCTGCTAGCCATGGCTCTTAACGATTATCAGTTGTCATTTAACTTCCTGCACGAGTTTAATACATGCTTAACCGAAATTCCAGTAACTTACAAACACAACAATGAACCCAGTTTTTAAAAATACGCATCAGCTGTTTTCATCTCATTTTTTTTTTCGCACACTTTTAACAGTTTTTCTCTAGCTGATCTCAGCGTATGAAGAGACAAAAACAAAAAGAACTGATATCTGCACTCACTTGTCGTCGTCCGTCCAACTGTTGGTAGAAATTTTCTCCACAACTTCGCGCAATTTTCAACAACTTTCTTATTTTTCAGTAGGAAACTAGAGGAGAGGGAGCTGCCTGGCCGAGCGCTGACTCTGTAATGACTTACTACCTCAGCTAATTGAACGTTTTTATAATTCTGTTTTCCCACTCACATTTGAAACACTGGAGGCGACAGCAGAGGAAGCCCGAAGCTTCATTCATCAGCCGAGCAGAAAGAGACGAAGTCAACTACGTTTGATATGCCCGTATGTATGTTTGTATGTAGGTGATAATGGCAACGTTTTATGGGGGGGAGGGGTGGGAGTTATAAACAATTAAATGATGTTTTTATGACCAGCCGAAAATGCTGATGTGCGAATATCGAAGGGAGCTGCGTTTGCATTTGTTTTCGGTCTTTGTCTTTCACCGGTTGCTGAGCTACGCAGAGTAGGTTGGCTGCTGTTGCCGTTATTTCATCTCCCACTCTCTTCTTCCATTCATTCGCCTGCAATTCACGTGCTTACTGGCATATTCTGGAGACAGACACCTGCTGATTAGAGCTTTTTGTTTTACAATATTGACAGGCAAAAGATGAACAGATTTATAGCTACGCCTGCTTACGTCAAAGAGCGACGAGGGGGATTACGATACCAAAGTCTTTAGGAACAGTCTTATAAAACCTACCATAAACAGTTCTACGTTAAGAAATTAAGCAAAATCGTGACGCGGTGGTATGTATATTTAACTGTCTCTATGCGAAATGTTAGAAGTCTCTTAGTTATCGGAATGATGCTAAATTATATTAAAATAACAGCCGCTTCCAATGAATTTGTCAATAAGATGCTAAAGACAAGTTATCTTTGGAATTGCATAGTTGATATACCCTAGATCAAGGTAGGATAAGGGGTTAAACCTGAAATCCAAAGAGTTTTTCTTACCGAATTCTTTAACCAATCCTTTTTTATGGTAGCTTACATGTGGCCGGCTGGCTCAGCGGCTAGTGTGCGCGACCGGTCGTAGGTCTCGATCCCGCCTCGGAACATCTCATGAAAAAGTTTTTTCTTTGAATAAACTTGTTACACCCGGTCACCCCTCTCTGCTGTTGGCGCCAGCTTTGTAGTAATTAGCCATGCAAAAGCTTCTCAAACTACCGTTCGGATTGGGCGTTAAACTGTAGATCCCTTTCTCTAGTGCGAAAATTAGAAGCGCACAAGCCAAGAGATTGAGAGAGGCTCGGATTTGGCCCTTTGGGGCTGTGTCAAGCCATTTTACCATTACCATGGAGCAGCAGCTCAGCAGCATTCGTGTTGCTTTGGGCTAAGCAGTGCAGCTTTTATGAGCTGCATTCCCTTTTTATACACCGAGATTCAAAATTTTCAAATTTAAGCCGTACACTCAGAGAAAAATAGAGAATTAAGAGCGTCTAAGCCGCTGAACCGATCTTCACGAAATTTTCTCATCGATCAGGAAAGTATCATAGGCTGTTTCTCATGTCTGTGATATGGTAAAAAAAACCGAAATTGCAAAATTATACCGTTCATTTGGGAATAGTTGAACGCTTACCCGGGAAGGTTTCCGAGTTGAAAAAATTTGCGGAAAAACGGTCCAAAAAACCCGCGAAAATTTCAAAATTTACGTTTTCGCTAAAATTTTAAGAAATTGATCAAAGCTTGCCCGGGTAGGTTTCGAAGTAGAAGAAACCGCGAAATTTGCAAAATGTTCGATTGTTATGAAACTTTGGAGAATGTTTGGACGCTTGCCCGCGAAGGATTCTGATTTGAAGAATTGTGCAGGAAATAGTCCAAAAACCGCGAAAATTAAAAAACCATACCGTTCATCCGATTGCGATGAAACTTTGGGCAATGGTTGGACGCTTGCCCGCGAAGCTTTCTAAGGTCCAAAAACAGCGAAATTTGCAAAATTACCTTATGATTTTTTATAAAAGCGTTTAATGCTTATATTACAATGCCAGCGTTGGTAAATGGAAGCTGCAGATTACACGGTCCAAAATATTGCAAAATTTTTGATCTTAGCCTGGATTATTGTGAAGATTTGATAGTCAGCAACTGAAGACGGAGGTATAAACAAAACGGTCAAAAAAGTCACGAAATATGCAAAAGATTCATGAGTTTAGACTATCAGGAGGACGGGTAAATAGCCATCACTAACTTGAATATAATCGCTCTAATAAGAATCATAAGAACACGGGTGACGTCGGGTATTCAGCTAGTTTAATATAAAATTGCTCTTAGTTTTTCTTTATAATGAAGATGAATGAATTTGTACAAATGTCACGTGCGTAGCTGTGGAAATGCCCATAAGTGTTTTTTTGCATATCTTTAAAATCCTCTTATAAATGTCCCAAATATATGAAGTCGGATGTGTTGGCTTCGTCCATAAGTCGTCCCGTAGAGGAAATGGGATATCCACAGAAATCAGTTGACAACTTCCAAGGAAGGAGTCCAGACTAGTGACGGGCTTATTAGGAGACCAGAAGGCAATTGGTGAAGATGTACGGAATCACATGATTTAAAATGGACGACATTTCATTCTTAAAGACTACATCAATCCGGCATTGCCAAGGATCAATTCGAAGCATAATTTAACCGAAAGTCACGTAGATGGTATCTTAGGGTATCCATTGAAACTCTGAAGGAAAGCGCTTTTTGTCTTAGAAATCGAAAGTAAACAAAACTGAACCCTACCTTTCTTCTTGGTGATTTTCGGTTCGAAAGGAAGCCGGTTTGGTTTATCAGCTAAAATAAACGGTTTGGTTACGGCTTGATTCGGTTTGAATCGAACGAAAGAACGAAAGCTTTAGTTTTATGAATCTTTCTTTTCTCAAAAATCCCTTTTTTCTCTGGCCCACTGACAAAAAACTTCAGTCCCGACTCATTCTTAGTTTCTCTAGCTCATGATTCAAACAAGAAGCTCTTTCGCAATTCAAGGTACTGCTGAGCTGCTGTTGCCTTGTTTAGGAAGTGCAAACTGGACTTTGTCCCAGCACATGCAAATCAAACCAGTTGTGCTTCAAAACCCATTCAATTTTTGATAGCTTACTGAAGTGATAAGTCATGTGAGCTCTCTACTACGTTGTGATAAGGATATCTTTGATTCGATTAGGCAGGCGGCCTAAAGGAAGATGACACTTTAAATTGTAGTGCCATTTGCTGTAAGGCTGCAGTAACATATATTTAGAAATGCCTAATGCTTACTACTGATTAGTCAGCAGACTTTGCATATTTTTAAACAGATTTTAATCCGAGTAGGCCAAAGTTAATGTGCACAACATTCTGGCTGACACGATGACACGTTAAATTTTTACCGACAGTTTGTAGCCGCAATATTGTTGGGCGAATTCGACACAAACGGCAAATTCGGCAAACACAGAAAAAATACCAAAAAAATCTGAAATTCATTGAGAATCTAGTATTTCGGCGGATATTTTTTGGCATTTCACACTTCCTGTTGTTGACATCTCATTTAATTAAAATTGATAAATTTATAAGGGAATAATTTTAAATGTTTTAATGGCGCGAGGAATAGAAAATAGTTAATTGGAGTATAGTCAAATTCAGAAGTAGAGCGACCTGATCATGAAAATCAAACAACTAGCATGCAATTATAATAAAAACTGATTTTATTATCATTCAAATAATGAAATAGTTTGATTGCAAGGTGTAAAAACTAAAATTAAACTCATACATACACTCTTTAAGTTTAAAGGTGAAAAAATCTAACACAGCAGCCACAGAAAATTGCTCTCTAGCGACAATATTGAATCTACCCAAATCAATTTTGCCGGCTGCTCTCCGTACAGCAGTTTATTGTGCGGCGAACTAACAGCGTCTGTCTGCACCTTTCGATTTCAAGTTTGGTTAGTAATGGTTGAATGGTTGATACTAGGCGTTGTATTTAAAGAAAGTGTAGATCGACCCGGGTTGATGCTGATCAGAATATATATACTTTATAGGGTCGGAGCTGCTTCCTTCTGCCTGTTACATACTTTTGCACAATCTTAATATACTCTGTGTACCTCTAGTTCAGAGTATAAAAACATCGTATTTAATTTCAAAATTTCTTAAATTACATAAGCTTACAAAAAACGGCCACTTTTTAACCAGAGAAGTTAGCAAACGTGAATTCAAATAAATAGTCCGATTTGAACGACACATTTTTAGGTCCTGCAGCCACATTAATTAACCAATTGAACAAAGATCACGAAAAACGGAAACCAAAGTTTACTTATTTACATGCAAAAATACTAATTTTTCTGAGAAATTTCATTTATTCTCGCAAGTTCAAAAAACTCTTTAAATTTATTTACAATGGAAAAAAATCGCGAAATTAACTAGCTAATAGACCATTGTATACCCAATGTTACTATATTTACACTTTTTTTCATATTATTGCGCTTTTAGAAGTTACCCACCTACAATGTGTATATAATTAGAGAAGTTTTACAACTTTTATAATCACTTATCATTTTAATATAATCATTAGCCATACGTTTTTTCCGTACACTTGACCTTCGATAAAGAAAGTCTAAGGCGCGTGCATTTGGTGAACTATGTATATATATATATATGTATTATACGAGAGCGTAAGAAGGCTAACTTACTCGTATTAAACGGTAGCGATTAGCAGATTAACTTTTGATAATCGATAAGGTGTTCTTACTGAACAGTCGCCTCTATCAAAATGGTTTCTTATTAACAGGCTTATAAACAAGTTATAAAACATAATCTAGGGCGCACAGTAGCTATAACCAGACCATGGAACAAAAGTTTTATGAATGGGAAACATAGCAGAAAGCTTTGCTCGTGGCACCGAAGTGTATATATCCTGGTAAATCGAATGAAAATTTAAGTCATTATGGCTCTCGACCAAAGGCTTGCAGCTCAGAGCCAAGAGCCGAGTGCTTTGAGCTAATAGCAAGAGCTGGCTTTCGAGAGCTGCGTTCAAAGAGCGATTCAGAGCCCTGCATTATTTATACCTTAACGAACCATTTTTCTCTCCATGTGAAGCTTTCATAGCGATTTTAATCACCAGCAAAAGTTATAACATTATCTTTAAAATTCCACATTACATTGAAATTTTTACAACGAATTATCAAAACTTACTGTAAAAACCAATGGAAATTTGCCGCTTATATAAGAAATTTCATTTGGTAAACAATTCCACTCACCAGATTTGATCGCAATTCAGTTGAAAAGGGGTTGCAGGGAAGACCGTCTTATCTCAAGCACTTTAAAAAATTCCAAAAATTTTAAACATTTGAATGCGCAAAGTTTGAAATCTAGGGACTTATGTTACAGCTGACGCCAATATCGAAGTCCGTCTAAGAGCTTATCGCTTGTTACCTGCTAAAAAGGTTAAAAGAAGGCTTTATTGAGAGAGTGCAGTCTATCTAGTAAATACGTACCTCACGGTTTGATTGAAGTCTGTCACATGACTCTTGCAAAAATGTTTACTCTCTCTCCCCATAAGGGTATCAAAAAGTTGAAAAAGTTTATTGTCACATGACTTGGATTAGGATTTACCATGGGCCTTAACAACGAAAAAGTCGAAATCCCATGCTAATGCTAATCTCGGCCATTATTTGACAGTGACATTTTCAAGTGCTTTTCAATTGCCATATTATATATTTTCTAGCGTTCGGGTGGCTAAATCAATGTTGACTCTATCTCCATGAAATAATCTTATTAATTATTTATTTAACCAAAGATTTCGCAACTTGAGATAAGTAAGTTTTCGGATGTGTGACGACATTGGTAAGTGATGCGATGATGATGATGATATTTCAGCGCCATTTGATCCATTATCTTTTTAGGGTCTTTTATTATTTTGGGGCCTGGCCAGCTTGACGCAATTAACGGGATGTGAAGTGTGCGACTCTTTAGTGTTGATAAAGAAACGAGTTTATAATATTCTTGGTAAAGATAGGATTCTAATCGGATTGCACAAGAGCAAATGCGCAAATAATGATTATTGATTGTGTTGCTGTAGCGCTAACTATGATGATAAGAATATAGAAGTCTACACAAATATTATCAATGATTTTTTTAGCCTGTCCTGCAGTTCAACAGCTATTACAGTTGTGTACAAGCCACACAATCAAGCACTTGCTCATGTATTAGTGAGTTCCATATGCAAGGCTCTGTGAGAGCAGAAAACTTCCTGCAGCAGCCACTTTCTCTGAGAGTCATAAACAGTATGTGTGAGAGCAAAAGTAACTGCACTGGCAATTTTCTATTCCCAACTTGCATAATAAAAAGTTATAAAGAAACGCTTGTTAAACGCTGAACGAGCAAAACGAATTGTTTAGAAATGCCTTTTTATCAATTGTCGAGTGTGTCTATATTTGACACCAACTACGGATCCTTTTGAATCCAGCAAATAAATCAGTTCAACGTTAACATTATCTAAATGACACGACTAATACTAAGTAAATTTATTAGTGCAAATTTGTCGCAAATATGTCCATAAAACTTGGCATGGACTATATATCGATAAAAAGCAGTTGACTCAGCCCAACGACAATGATAAGAAACGTGTTGCGGATCGGCCGAGCCGGGCGCTCACGTTCACGTGAAGTGCACGACGTCCCACACAACAAAAACAATCAAGAACAACCGCAATTAACGCGATCAACAACTGGCTCATGTGCTAAATGTTGATAAATGTGGCTTATCTTGTCAACTATATTGGTCCGGACAGCCCAGAGAGAGAGAGACACATTTCTAAACAGAAAATGCAGCCGCCATTTATAGCAGTCGTCTGTCTGCCTGTCCTCTCTGCCTTAAATCAGTTTGAAATCATTTTGTTAAACAGGCAACAAAATTCAACTGGCAACTGATTAAATAGATAAATATGGAATACCGGCAAATGTTGTCTCGATTACGCATACGCCGTGTTGACCGACTGAGCTGACAGGCGAAAAGTAAAGTCTGATTAATTTCGACATGGCAACTAAAAGTATGCAATGGTTTGAGTTGGATTTGTTGTGATGTTGAGACGTATTACATACATACATACATACATGCAAATGGTGGTGCGAGCTGCTATTAACACCATTTATATTTCGGGTAGAGCAAATAATTAGAAACATTTTCAAATGAAAATGGCATTATTGGTTTTTCAAAATATTCTTCATGAAAATTTATGCACTTTTGCATCCAATCATCGAAGAACTTTTTCCACTCAGATAGAGGCACCTCCAAAACATGGACCATGCAGTTTATTTTTGATGTTTGAGAATAAATAGAGTTAATTTAGTGCGAAATCAACAAAACAAAGTTTTGGCAGGTCAAAAAGAGGCTTGTGTGACGTGTTGTGGGAAAGCTCGCACGGTCATGTTGGAAAATGATTTGTCTTCGGCGGTTGGTCTTGCCAATTTCTCCGAAGACATCCGTTAAACAAATGGTCGTGTTCCTCTCAGAAAGAAACAGGCGAGCATTTGCTTCGCAATGCTTTGTGCGTGAACCACTTTAGTGAGACTTAAAACACTCGTCTTGGAACACCCAAACGGTTGATTGCTGTTTTGTTTCCGGCTCATACGCTTATGTCCATGATAGGCTACCTGCAACTATCTTACAAACATCTTTTGAGACATCGTGATCGTATTTTTTCAGCATCTCTTTGCGCCAATCCAGGCGCGCCATATTTGAGCGGTTGGCTAACAATCCTTTTTTTCATAGAAAATCCTACATACGCTGCACACTGGGCCAGCCGGCCGAAATTTTGGTCAAAAGTCTCACTTTTTTGTTTGGGAAACTGGAAAAAACGATTGTCGGAAATGATTAAGAATACTTATAGCTATTTTATGGCAAAATTTGCAACATTTTTACAAATTGGTTTTTGAATGGTAGCAATTCAAAGTTGATTTTTCTTAAAATTGTTCCAAAAAACAGAAAATTAATATTCGAAAATAGGAAACAGCTTCTAGAGTTTGATTGTATATTTTCGACTACGAAAAAAGACTTAAATAAAAAATTATAAAAATGTTTCCAATTCTATTCGTTTTCATAAAAAATGGAAAAAATCTTAAATTTGGTGGGATTTTTTACTTTTGGCAACTTTGACTTTTAAGTGCCCACGAGTGCCACTGGGTATTCACTGGCAACATGACTAATTATTTTCTTTGAATATTGTACTATAACTGGAGGTAAGCGCTTTTGCGCGGTTTTGCTTTAGATTTTATTAAATCGCTTTTAAAAATGTATCCCCATTTGGCATCGAGCCAGTTTTATTTTTCAAGTCAGCCGAAAAGTATGCTTTTCTTTTTTAAAACATCGGAATTTGGACCATGAAGCCAAACTGTGAGAAGTAAGCTATTTTTATTCCCATGGATTAAAATGTGTAGCATACTTTTAGGTGCACGGAAATACGGTTTAAAATACATACAAAAATTATTTTTTAATTAATTCATTTTTTATATTTTATTTTTTTGTTTTAAGAAATGTATGTAAAGAACAGGTTAAATAAATAAAAATAACGGTTAAAGTAGTCAGATTGACTGAAAATCCTTGACAGGGTGGGCATTCAAAGTCAGTACTATTTCGAGTTAATAACTCATAAACGACTTACCGATCATAACAATTTTTTTTCTTAAAAACAATCTACACTTGTATATCCTCTCTGCAAAATTTGGCTTAAGTCTAACCACAAGTTTTGTTTTTTAAATTAAAAAATCCAACAAGTTGAAAAATTTTCCAACTTTGACTTGGATTATAAATATGTTTTAAAATTTCTTTATTTTTTTTAAAAATTATGTGCGTTAAGTTCAATCTTTTAAGAACGTTTCGTAAAAAACTTTAGCTTCCTACGCTACACAGCATTAATGGCAGCCAGGCCGTCATTCCAAGGTGTATATCAATTTGGCCGCCTGTCAGACAGCATAAATCTGTGCTTGGAAAACGCTACACCAGTTCGGAGAACGGAATGAGAGCTGTGTCGCAAGTTCTTCGGAGAAGATGCCTGCTCCTGTGCCTTCTTCCGTTTTCAAACCGTCTTTATAGACGGACAGCTCGTTCTCCTTGATGGTAAAGTGTTGCTTCCATTCCTCTCTCTCCGGGAACCGTATTCCAAAGTTGTAGTTCCATTTCAGAACTGGTGTGCAGTAGTCGCTTCCCTTTGCCCCTGCATTTATTTCTACTTACTGTATGATACTGCTGTGGTCTGAAGTAGATGCTTAAGAAGTTTTAGTTCCCGGAGTCTTACAGCACTTCTCGTAGCTTCATACTTTAGGAAAGTGTCTACTGGTTCCACGTTCAGAATTACATTGGGCCCGGGGGTAGATTGCAGGGATCCTGTAATACCCAGTCAAGCTGTTCTTTGTACCTTATGAAGGTTGTTTAGGTGGGCTTTGGTGTTGGCCGCCTTTTACCATACCAGCGCTCCATAGGTAAGGATAGGTCTGACTACCGCTGTGAATAATGTTTAATGCAGTGAATACGGTTGCAGTCGCCAATTCCTACCAAAAGTCTCATTAAAAATGGGAAAAAGGGATCATGAAGTTGTGCAAAACTATGTAACAGGAAGAAGGAAACATTTTCGACCCTATAAAATCTATATATATTCTTGATTTATATATTCTTGCACTTACTTGTTTGCTACAACCTTTGACCTTTCTTTTGACTTTTATTTATTTTACGATATCTTAGTCGGGATTTACACGATGAAGCACACTTCTTGAAGTTTTTTCAGAAGCCGTGAGAATCTGATGAGATTCTATACTTTTCGTTTATAAGTTCCATTCATTTTCCCTTGAATTTCCCGCCTACTAAGAAGTCAACACAAGATGTATCCTTAAAATGAAAACACTCGAAATAGTTTGCTTGCCTTTAAGTTTTATTGATCTGCATTCAAATTATTTTTCCACCTTCCATTCAAACATTTGCATTTTCCTTAATCCACGATCTCAAGGCACCCACATAGGTGTACATGGCGGGACGTCCCTTGGCCCCACAGCCAAAGCCCCAAGAGACCACACCAAATAGCTTGCCCTGCACTGTCAGCGGTCCACCCGAATCTCCCTGGCAAGCACTGACCTGTCCGCTGGGATGTCCTGCACAAATCATACGATCCGTAAGTCCCGGAATGTTTTGGCTATTACAATAGTCGCGACTCCACAACTGAACTTGGGCATGCATCAGTCGATTGGGCAGCTGCAGATTCTGATTGATGGCTCCAAAGCCGCTGATGGTGGCCATGGTATTTGCGGCATAGTTCGAATCAGCCTCGGCTAGTGGTATGGTTTGCACTGCTCCACCCAGGGGCACTGGACTGCTCAAACGGATCAAGGACATGTCAAAATCTTGACTCTGTGGATTGTACTGGGGATGTATGATGAACTGAGCTATGTTAAAGGTCTGTCCATTGCGAGCACTGAGGTCATTGGTGCCCAGAATGGCCTTCATCTGGCCCGGCTGTTGGCCCAAGGTGCAGTGGGCAGCAGTCAGAATCATGGTTTGGGAAATCAAAGAGCCACCACAATGATGACGACCATTTAGCTGCAGCGAGACCTGATGAGGATATTCTCCTGGGCGAGCAAACTGGCCGCCTATGATGCGACCTACATCCGGGGATTGGCACTGGCTGACTGCCAAGACAGCGAGTAGAAGAAAGACCGAAGTGGGCCAATTGTTGTTAACCGAAGACATGGCGAAAGTTGAGTGTATGGAAAATGGCAAGCTAGGAGGGTTTTTATAGGCCCCCGACGAGCTTATCACAGGGAAGGGTTTATGGCCAGAATGACACAATTACTTCACGCGCTTTTGGTAGTTTCAATTAGGTTTATAGTTTCTAGTGTTCTGATATTGATTCTTTATAACTAACATTTCGCCTTCAAGACTTTGTTTATAATATTTATGTACGTCATCTAAGAATACGCCCTTATGTACACAACCCTTCTATTTGTGTTTCCTACCGCCTGCTTGGCCTTATCAATTTGATATTCATTTCCGCATTCAGGTCAAAACCACAGCAGGGGCTTGGCTCAACCCAGTTCCATGTGCGAAATTCAAATTCTTGCCAACTTCACTTAACATTTAATTGCCTTAACCTTTATTCTACAACAAAACACAAAAATTTACTCATTTCTTGGTTGCACTGGTCTGATGGCCATTGCTTATCATCCACACATTCTTCCAGATCTCACGCTTATAGATATTGCGATAGTTTTGCACTGAAACCAGGAACTCTGGACCAAATAGAGTCTGGATGACCACATTTTCGGCAGCTAAGTTCTTGTTGGTAGCCGCATGGACAATCACCAGGGGAGTGTTGCTCTGCACATAAAACAATTCTTCACTTAGAAACTTTACTAAATGCTTACCAAATCCCACTTACCGGCATATCCTCACCCTCACTCTCGAAACGCTGATGGGGATCTACATGTATACAAAACCAGTTGGTAAAGGCATTGGGTATATCTCCACCCGGACAACCACATTTCTGCAAAATCACCTTTATGAGTTGTACTGTCTCTCTTAGCCATTCATACTTACACTACGATGCACCAGACCCAGTGGCAAATTCAGTTCCCCATGCTTCTGGGAATTGAAGGTAGTGTGTATACTCTGCACCAGATTGCATTGCTTGGGCGCACTAAACAGCCAAATGGGATCTTCGGTCGAGTCCATGCACTGCAAACGAAAACGCTGGCCATACTTAATGGGCTCTCCGGTGCGATCTTTGTCATCGCCACTGACAATGCGAAAGGAGTTGCGCACACAAGGACGCACCGAGGGAGCCACTGTCAACTCGCAGTCCTCGTTTATGCTCTGACTGGTGCGCACTACGCGCTCATTGATGACCACTGAGAGGGCAGCATTCAGTTCAGAGGTATCCATATCCGTAATGTTCATACAGACAGGCATTAGCTGTACCACAGCGCCAAAGATGATGCTCTCTTTGGGTGCAGCCAACACGATTTCATGGTGGAAGTTGTCGAATAGATTGCGTGCCTTCTCCACCAGAAGTTCGCCGTTATCGCGCATTTTCTTAAAGTTGCGAATTTTGTCCTAGAAGCGGAATGCATTTGCAAATTATAGGTTAGTTTAATGAGAATGTATGTGCAGTTACCTCCTCCAGACAGTTCTCCTCGAACCAATTGCCTATGCGCACCACAGGACGAAAACGTGCCGAGCCCGAGTGCAGAGCAGAAATCTTGCAAGGCATCTTGAAGTTGTGTGAGTGTTGAAAGATGAATTTTAATAGCGATCAGTTTTGGCTATGAGCTGGGTAGTAATATGTGAAAATTTTAAGCAGTTGTGTTTGACTTGAGCTACTTTTTGACCAAGTGATGTGTTGTTAAAGTCAAAGGGTGCTAGATGGAAATTAAATAGAATCAATAGAATAATTATAATTAAGGAATACTTTATGTAACGGAAGTAGCATGGATAACGGAAACTAAATTTATCTTTGGGCGCATTCAGCAGATAAATCCGACTTGGGATTACTGTTTATGATTGCCGATTTTACCTGCTGAATCAGTGATTGCCGATTACGAATGTTAAATTTGATAATGATGATTGTTGAGATGGAACTAAACAAAATGTATGATTTGTAAGACCGCTATACGGTCGTACGTCCAACCGTTAACCCCTTAACTGGAAATGAACTGACAAACTTACAGCGATAAAGGGGATTCTTCATGTCGAGGCTGTTTTTTGACCTTTCTTAAAAAATATCTTTGTTGAAAACGCAGAGTTTTTCCAATTCTTTTTTTATACCCTTGCAGAGGATATTATAAATTTGTCCGAATGATTGTAACGCTTAGAAGGAAGCATCTGCGACCACATAAAGTATATATATTCTTGATCAGCATGACGAGCTGAGTTGATTTAGCCCTGTCCGTCCGTCTGTCCGTGAAACTATCATCAAACTTTGCACGAAGTCTTTTGGTACAAATACGCTTAACACTTGTCGGAACCGGCCGCATTGGATGACTATAGCATATAGCTGTCATAGGATCGATCGGTCGAAATATTTAATGAAAACGCCTACAAACTTTGTATTTCTTAGTTTACTATTCTTTTCCATGATTCCACCCACCAAATTTGGTCGAGATTGGACATCTATATAGTATAGCTGTCATAGAAAAGGGGGAGTCTAAGAAATATTCTTAGAAAAATAGGGGAAAGTTAACTTCGGCTCGGCCGATGTTTTGTAAACCCTTGCAGTTTGTTTTTCTAAATAAGACAACTTTTCGGACATTACTTTTCAATGGGATCTAAACTATATAGATATCCGATTTCGACTAAACTTAGTGCAATCATGGATAAGCATAACATACTGTTAATTACGAAATTTGGAGGCGATCCCAATTAAAACCAAAAAGTTTTCTCATTATAACTTCTTTTTCGGCCGTTGATTCATACTGCAGCTACACTTATGTCAAAATAATAGGTGTGTTTTATTTTTCTTTTTTTTTTTAACTTTTTATTTCCAATTCATAGCTTCTCTAATTTCATCAAATAAAGTTTTTTTCAAAACTTTTATCTTTCAACAAAGAGTAAAAACAGTTTCACAAACCCTTTAATATACAACTAAATTAAATATTTCCTTAAATCCGCCAATTTTGGCTGGACATAATAATAGGTGTTCGAAGATACATGTTTAAATTAAATCAATATTTCACTATTTTTGGTCTTGTTTTATATTAAACTAAGTATCTGGCAGCTAATAATCGGTATATCTGCCATTATTTTGCAAGACTTTCGCCATTCGTCTTGGCATGGAGGATATTAACTTGCGACAAGTTCCAATTGGAATTTTGTACCATGCTCTTTGGACAATATCCCAAAGTTGATTATTATTTTGACAAAAAGTCTTTCCGACCTCTCTTTTGAGTTGACCCCAGAGATTCTCGATGGGATTGAGGTCCGGGGATTGACTAGGCCACTCAAGAACATCCACATTTTGCTCTCGGAACCAATACTCTACAACTCCAGAGGAGTGCTTCGGGTCATTATCCTGCTGGATCTTCCATAAAAGTGGCATATTATCCTCGGCATATGGTTACAGGTTAATGTGTTGCTTCATACACCTATTTTATTGACCAGCCGAGTTTGCAGGCTAACCAATAAAACAATCCACAATTTTTCCCAGAAAGCTTATTAATTCCGGGAATTCACCCAATTCGTACTGAAACTGTGTGACCATATTAAAAAAGTATAGCTTCCTTATTAAATGTTCTGTTAATATCGATTTAAATCAATATTTAAAAAAAAAAAAACTTCACATCTATTATATTGTCCATGAGTGTATATACATAGTATTTTTACAAGGTTTTGACAATATCGGAAGACTATTGCATACAGCTGCTGTATGAATGATCGGTCGAAAAAGAAATTCTAGTGAAAAAAACTTTTTGTTTTAAATAGAATCGTCTCCAAATTTTATAATTGTTAGTTTGTTATGCTATTCCATGATTCTACTAAGTGAATCTAGATGATTTTCGTGTGCTAAGCAAGACTGCGATTTCAGAAAGCGTTTTTCGGGGAATCTATTCTATTGTTTGAACTCTCTTCGATACCATCGGAAAGTACCACTCCTTAGCTTTAAAAGGATCCATCCCAAACAATTCTGAGATTTTTTTCAATGGAGATACCTCTTTTAGCACTTGTGTAAAAATCCAAAAATATCCTATTTATTGCTGGTGCCCCAAAGTATGCAATGGGTGGTAGAGACTCCAATATGTTTTCGTTTCCTAAAAACATTAAAAGTGGGTAGTCATTTGTAATAAACCAGCATTAAAATTCTAAAAAAAATCTCCTGTTAATGCTTAAAGAGAGACGATTACAATAAATTTCACAAACGAAGACCAAAAAAGGACAGATTTGTGAGGTTTTTTTAGTATTTTGTTGCTGGTTCATTACAAATGACCAGCCTTCTTTACTGTTTTTTGAAACGGAAACATATTCGAGTCTCTACCACCCATTGCATACTTAGGGGCACCAGCAATATAAAGTATATTTTTATATTCTTACACAAGTGCTAAAAAAGGTATATCTCCATTGAAAGAATTCTTTGGGATAGTTCATTTCAAAGCTAAGAAGTGGTACTTTCCGGTGGTATCAAAGTGAGTCCAAACAGTAGAGTGGATTTCCCGAAAAACGCTATTCAAAAGGGTCGAAATAGGCACTTATAGCAACTTTAAGCTCAAATTATTAAAAATCTCGACGTGATGGAGAAATTCTGAAAACGCAGTCTTGCTTTTTTTCCCTGGATATGAAATATTTATATTTATTTAAATATCATCTTGCTTACCTCACGAAAATCATCGAGAATCACTACCAACCATTCAAGATACTGGACCTTGTTGCCTAGTGTTATTAAGGCCAGAGTTGTTTAGTAAAACTCTAAATAGAATCATTATTGTGGAAGCAAAATTATACATTTTATAATAATATAGCTTACCCATATAATGATTACGGTCGCTGCTAAATGTTTTCACTCAAATAAATAAGCTTTAAGCTTTACGATTCAAACTTGAGTTACTTTTAAAAAGCTTCTCAGCTTAAGTGAAAGCTCAAAACTCAGATGTCATAGGGCAGTAAATAAGCAATGGAAAATGTAGATATGAAGTAGATGATGTAGCTAAAAGTATGCAGCACATTTATACTTTTACTGTGCATAAGGGTAAGCGGTAGGAAAGTAGAGCATCTTGTCGTATACTTAACTTACCATTTCAGATTTCCCCCCAACTTCTCCACTCAAAATTCTAGCAAATTTCTTGTAAATTTCTTTATTTGTAACGTTTATTTCTTGTTTCCTTGTACAATTTGTGTAATTGCTTAAATGGCTATCACTACACACCTAACTCTTTTATTATTGTTTAGTTTTTAGTTTGTTTAAACAAAAAAAAAACTTCAAAACTCATTCGTGACCACTTCTATGGCTTTGGGTTTTCGTATGCTAAAATTGAAATGCAGCTCAAAATCCAACGATCAAATCAAACGGTACAAAACTGTTACACATCTATTTGTATATATAGTAGTAGGGGTTAGCTTGATATCGTACTAGTTTTACATGTATATGGTTAGTGCTTCGATTCCCTCTTATTTACATGCGATATGAAATTTGACAATACGAAATATTTACAGTCAGCTCTAAACTAATCCTACTAGAGAGAGAGAGAGAGTTGATGTTCGTAATAAGTAGAAGGCACTATCGCATTTATTTGCTTTTTAGTTTTAAGAACTAGGCTTTACACCTTGACGGTGATATCCGTTTAGTAAGTCTGAAACTGATATTGGGTAAGTACTACAAGCTGGCTAGGATATGGTGTCATTTGAAGCAACTCTGAAGCAGTTAAATCTAAACATAATTTGGCATAAGTGTTCGCTATAAAAGTAAATAAGTACAATAAATAAAATCAAACCATTTTGGAATGCTGCGTGGCTATCACCAAATGCTTTCCCTCAAGAGAGACTTACGAACTAGGCAATATATTTGGAACGTGGCTTTTGCAAGGCCCTTGGATGTCAGGAGAGAATGCTTATACCTTAAATCAAATGTTCACACTAGTTTCTTCTCCTCATGGAAAATTGTGCTAAATGCAAAAATTGCGCTACGACTTCAAACTTAGCGTAATACAAAATCTTACTTGGCTACTGTACAACAGTCGTTCTCTTTCGGTGTGTGCTTACGTTTAGGAATTAGTTTAATAATTGGAAATTATGGTAAAATATATATATATATAAATGTGTGTGTGTGTTGCGTGTAGAATGCTTATAGCGCTTTCCGAGCTACAGAACATGGCAAATTTGATGATGCTGCTGCTGCTGCTGCTGCTACGCTTTCTCCCTACGGCTATTGCACAAATTTCGGGGCCATTAGATCTACTTCTTCTCCTTCTCCTCTTGCTATGCTCCCATCTCTCTTCTAAGTCGCTGCGAAGTGGGCACCAGGATATTGCCCTTCGCATAGAAATAGCCTCACAACTTGGAACTATCGTAGTTCTCCAGCGACCATTGCTGACGGGCCAGGTTTGGCTTGCATTCCTCCATCAGGAGTTTGTCTTTGCTCTCGCTGATGGCCAGACACTTGCCGGAGGTGCCATGATGCAGCTGTTTGGTATTCTCACGATATGTCCAGAACTGCGTATGGAAAAGATTTAGTAAAAGTATTTGAATAGTTTGATAAAATTTACTTTCGTTCTGTCTATTCTATTCCTTATGCCGAACTTGCTCACCTGATTGCCCTTGCCGCCATGACAGGAGTATAATGTCACTTCCTTGCCAGCATAATCCAAACAGGAATCATCGCGTCGAATTTCGCCCGCTTTGCTCAGCATCCAGTACTATATATTAAAGGGTGGAAGAGGAGCAGAGATCGGATATTAATACAAATTGTCAAGGCATGTCGCGCGACTCAAGTGAAAATATGCTGACTGCACACAAGTTGCCAAGTTTTGCCAGGCTACAAATCGCATAACTTATTACATAATAATGTAATATTAAATTAAATGCCAAAGCTGCTTTGCTGTCTATGTGGGTGGCTGTATGTGTGTGTGTGTGTGTTTGTCTGGGCTTTGTCTGAATGCGCGTCCGCCATGATTATTTATAATTTAAACCACGTTGCCAATGCCAGCTGGCCTGGCCTTTTGTTGCTCTTTGCCAGCCACAGGGCAAACGGACCATGACCAGAACCCAAGCAGGCCGCCATTTTGTTGTGTTACCATTTCCGTTTCCGCGCCACACCGTTGTCGCTCGGAGTGCCATGATGATGAACATTTGTTGTTGTAGTTAGTGCTGCATGCACATTTATTATTTTGTAGTATTTCATTGTTGTTTATATAACCAAACACCAGTGTCCAAAACTAGAGCAGTTAATGACACAATTTATTTAATGTGCAGATTATGGCCGGAAGAAACTCCAGATGTAAGCAGTTACTTAGTTTAGAATTTGTACTAAGCCTGAAAAATGGTTGTAGTTGCTCTTCTTCTTTTAGTTAAGCACGAAAATGAAGTGCAAATTCTAAGAAACTTTTCATTTATTTCATTAAACGTGCTTTAATTGAGAAGGGAAAAAGCTGCACTTTGAAAGTAGCTGTTCCCTTAAATTTAGCAACAGCTTATCGTTTTTTAGTTAAAGTAGTTTCATTTTGAAAGTTTTTGTATTTATCGCTGGCATTCTTCAAACAAAATGCATTGATGAACCTTATTTCTAATTAGTTAATGATTTTTACTGATTGGCTCACTGATTTCATATTCATCAAAAACGCACAGACCAAAAAGCAGGAGCTTTAAAGCCGAAATTTTGACGTTGGTAGATGCCATTTATAGAGAAAGTAAGTACTTAAACCGAGCATGTAAAATCAAAAATCGGAAAAGGGCGGCAGATTCTTACGCCACTACGTTTATGCTATGCTCATTTTGCAAATTCATTTCATGATTTGGGCACGAAAGTGCGTGCATAAACACCATTTCATGAATTCATCTTCATTTCATGAAATGATGTAGCGCAGCTAACTTAACATTGCGTTGGTGTTGCCAGATCGGTTATTTCTCATAAGTGCGCTGGTCATTTGATGAATTTGTTTCTGTTCCAATTGTTTTTGTTGACTCCGAATAGCTTGAGCTTGAGCATTGACATGGTTACACGCGCATTTTCTTCATGGATTTATTCGTCTCTCTTTCGTTCTAACATTTCTCATGTTTGTTGCTGCCTTTGACGTCCGTCTCTGTCTAACCACCGTGTTTTCCTATGTCAGCACGGTCAGCAAAGGGTCACCTAAATCACCTAGCGGTATGCAATATACTTAAAAACCTATTCTTTACCAAGCAAATACACACACAAAAATTTCATCCAGTAGTTTCGTAGAAGTTTTTTAACTAACATGTGACACGAGATTTTTATATAAGTATAAAAAAGATTACCCCTAATTCATTTTGAATACCAGGTCCGACAATCTGAGTGAATGTACAGAGTGGATTATGTATGGCGGTTATGTCAATTACTCATTTTAGCTGATCTATTTATATAAAACTGACTGGTGACCGTCGCACAGGACAAACCATAAGAGATAGAATGCTGAATTTTTTACAGTAGTTTTATCTTATGCTGAAAGTGAGAACTAAGAAACGGTTTTGGAAAATTCTGTCGGGAAATGTGGAAAATTCAAAGAAAACTGTTGTATGGAACTTTTTTGATTTTCATCCGATCAGGCTCAAATTTATTTTCAGAGATCTATTTGAAAATTTAACAATGACTGTATACTAATTTTCCGGAAAATTCACCCCCCTTGGTCGAAATTGGGTGGTAAAGGTTGTACGGGTCCAAAACTCATTTTCAAAGTTACTCATAAAAAAAAATGATCAACGTGACTTTCAACTTTTGGAAAGTCTACCCCAAAAGTCGGGAAATGGGCGGAAAACTGTTGTATGCAAATTTTTTGTTTATCATCCGATCGGGGTCAAACTCATTTTCAAAGATCTACATGAAAATTCAACAATGACTGCATACTAATTTTCCGGAAAATTAACCTTCCCCCCTTGTGGAAATTGGGTGTTAAAGGTTGTGTGAGTTGAATTTGAGTTCGCAGCGATTAGCTCCAAGCTCATTTTCAAAGTTATTCATTCAAAATATGATCAACGTGACATTCAACTTTTTGGAAAGTCTACCCCAAAAGTCGGGAAATGGGCGAAAAACTGTTGTATGCAAATTTTTTGTTTATCATCCGATCGGGCTCAAATTCATTCTCAAAGATCTATATGAAAATTCAAAAATGACTGCATACCAGTCTTCTGGAAATCTACCCCTCATGGCGGAAATTGGTGGGTAAAGGTTGAGTGGGTTGAAGATATCTGCATTATAAGGGTGGCCATGACCTGACTGAAAAATTATAAAAATATTCAGTTTTTCATTGTACTTGGTTGTGTGCGGGACCTGGCGGGACCTGGTTGTGTGCGGGATGGAGGTGGCCCTAGAGGTGGACATGGAGATGGTCCTGGAGGTGGAAAATGGTCCAGAAACGCCGTATTTGCAAAGTTTTTAATTTCAGTGAAACTTTGGGGATTGGTTAGACGCTTGTCTGGGAAGGATTCTAAGTAGAAGAAATGGGCGGAAAATGGTGCACAAACCGCGATATTTGGAAAATTTTTGGTTTTAGTGAAACTTAGTGGAATGGTGGACGCTTGCCCGGGGAGGTTTCTAAGTTGAAGAAATGGACGGAAAATGGTGCTCAAATCGCGAAATTTGAAAAATTATAGCGTTCATCAGATTGCAGTGCAACTTTGAGGAAAGGTTGGAGAATTGGTGAAAAATATCCGAATCCTTATTTTTGGGCCGATCTTTATCAAAATTTTGTTTGTAAGCTTTCATTTTTAAAACTCCACCGCCAAGATCGGAAATGCCAGGTGATATTTTTTTTTTACCGCGGGCGTGGCATAAGAGTTAATCTCTGCTTTCAGCCGATGTATGTAAGATACGGTCAAATATTTTCCAATTCCAATTCACCCCCAAGACGGAAAAGAAAAACTGATACCGATATCGCTTGAAATAGCTTTACTGACGGCGGCGTAGCGAAGCAAGGCGGGCTACTTGGTAGTATATATATAAAACTGTTCAACCTGACTGACTGACTGACATGTGACCATCGCACAGCCTAAACGGTAAGAGCTAGGAGCTGAAAATTCCACCCGGAAAGCGTCAGAAAGTTATAGGAAAAATTTTATTTTTCATCCGATTGACGAAATTCGGTTTGTAGGCAATTATGCAAATAATGGACACGTGTTTTCCCGGGAAAATCCGCCCAAAGGAAAATTCTCGGAAATTCGATATGCAAAAATCTATTTTTCATGTTGACTTGAAATTCGGTTTGTACGGATAGTAAGTGAAATGAATTGATTAAAATTTGACCTTGGGTCGGAAAACTCATGGAAAACTCAGCAGCCAAAAACCGATATTCATCCGATTGTAACAGCAACGATAACGATAGCGATAACGATAACGATAGCGATAACTATAGCTATAACGATAACGATAGAGATTGCGATAGCGATAGCAATAGCGATAACGATAACGGTAATGTTACCCGAAGCCGGTCGGAAAAAAAAACCTATATCAATTTTATGTGATGTCAGTATAAACTGACTGCGGCTTATCGAAGCGCTTCGGGATATATGCTAGTAATTATATAAGGAAATACAATTTTTATGATGATATTTTTTTGTGTATAAGCGAGATAAATATTTTATTTCATTTTCAATATGAATGCTAGCGTACTATAATGACATGTCTCATATATCGAACATTGTAAACGCAGTCTAAGTCATAGTTATAAACGAAAACCTAACAAGCTCAAAAAATGTTCTGATAATATGAGAAGTAGCCTATCTGAGATTTTATAATTCTATGACAGCTAACTCACAGTACGCTGAGGTATTCTTACACCATTTCATATACATATCAAATACAGCTTTAAACACTTTTGAATCCGACTACTACCGTACAGTTTTGTTTCAACATAATCTAGTGACCCAATTCTTTTGTCACTTTACAATTTGTAGAGATTTCCAAGACACCCCTGACTTAACCTGGTCACAGTTTATTATTTCCCTTAGAAAAGTTTCGCTAGATTACAGATTTTCTCATTTACATTTCTCTACTCTCAAGGACTCTTTCACTCTTAACTGTAGTTCTATTAAATATTCACCCTTGTATTTTGCATTTTAACAATTTGTCAGTTTCATGTTTTTTTTACATGCATTTCACATTTCCTTTTCTCGTCGTGATGCGTTTTTAATTATGTTTTTCTTTTATATTTTTCCCTCTTGGTTTTATTTTTTTTTATTTTATGCAATTTTTAAATTTTCCTTTTTTTTTTTGCGCTTGCATGAACAAATTTTGCTGCTGGCTGTGCACAAAACAAATTTTGTTGGCGTTTTTTATGAGTGTGTGGGAAAAATTGCTTGTCCACTAAACCGCGCCTTTGCGTTGCTTTGACAGACCCGTTTTGCCTTCGCTCCTCACATGCAAATTTTACGATGTGCGAAATTAAAATTTGCGTGCAAAAAAGCGAACACCCCCAACGTTTTCCCTGTCTGCACAAATGTTGATTATTTTATCCGCAGCCGCATTTCCGAGTGCAAACAACATTTGGAGGAATCTTTTGCTGGAGTTGTATGTTTTGTTTTTCAGGGGGGGTGGTGATGGCGATTTTCATGCTAGGGGCGCAGACAGTGCAGAACGAGGTCAACACTTTGCTGTTTAGTGTGTGTGTTTGTGTGTGTGTGTGAGGCGTGTACAAAGTCCTATTGTCTGTTGCAGTTCATTTGTATGTAGTTTTTGTTATTTGTTGTCGAAACTCTGGTTATTAAATGTTTCCAGCAAAAAATTGTCATAGTTTTCGTCGTTGTTGTTTGAACAATTGTTCTCTGGCTTGTAAAAGCAAATGTCCTGAGCATGATTTATCAGTTGAAATTTGAGTTATGATGGCGTTTTAATTAATTTTTGGCGAAATGGCATAAATCTGGGGCGGCAATGTATGTGTGTATGTAGAAGTGTGTGCGTGTGTATGCATCTTTTCTCTCACTATGGTTACTTTCACTTAAGCTGCTAGTTAGATTAATATCAAAAAAACACATTTATAATTATTTTAGCCACAAACTCCGTCAAAATTAGTGCTCAAAACCGCAGGATTTATCTTGGGGATTACTGAGAAGATTAAGCAAAATCAAGATTCAAAAAATTTCGAAACAAAATTCAATAATTTTAAATAACTAAAAGAAATGCTTAAGAATTAAATTAATAGGGTTTATACATAGGAGAGGGAAGATTAATAACGCTGACCTTAAAAAACAGTGCGAGTTAAAGAAGTCATATTGTGTTTGGAAAGATAAGGTTCATAAGTATAAAGAAATCCTATATTTTTGATATTATTGCGATTTTCAAAAAAAAATCTTAAATTTGGAAGAAAGTTTATTAGTTTTCTATTGATAAAATTAGGCAACAAGGTTCATTATATTGAAGACATGGTGGTGACTCTAGATCAGCGATGTTCCTCCATAGCCCCCAGGGGCCGAGCGCAATCGGCTATTTACACGCACACGAGCCGAGCGCATGCCGAAGTCGGGCATATGAGCGTAAGCAGCGCTCTCTTTGCTTGCATTCGATGCCCAGGGCAGTTCAGAGCTGGGCTGTGTCGCTTTGATATCGCACACCAATACACTCCCACTTTTTGGCCTCGCTCTTCTTGAACATCGCTGCTCTAGATGAATTTCGTGTGCTGTACACTAATCTGTTTTCCGAAATGGTCATCACGTCTAGATTTTTGGTAATTTCTGATAAAGTTTCTTAAAAATTCTTATTTTGATCCTTATTATCGCTAAGTACTATTTCTCAGCTTCAAAAAAAACTATCTTTTTAGCTCTAAGATTTATCAAAGAGAAGATATACTATTTTGAATACATGTGATCAAAATCACCACATTTTGTACCGTTCATAGATATGCAATGGATAATATTGAACATTCTTATTAGAATTCAATACCATTACACTAAAGGAAATTTTCCCATTTATTTGGCATAAACTCCTTTTGCAAAAGTGATCAAAACATAATCATTTTAGGTCACAAATACATCTATGTTCAATGTTGCATACCAGAAATCTTGATTACACAGAAACCTTTTGGTACACCAGCTGTTAAAGTCAGCTTTTGCTAACTAATAATAGTTGAAAATTAGGAGCTTACTTATCTGCTGCGACTTTTACAATTGCGAAAAACCAATTATAACATTAAATTGAATCAAATATTTTTGGTTTGAATCAAAACAATGTGGTATGTACTATGTGTTAGTACCTTTTGGTCTATAGAAATTAATCCCACAAAGGAAAGTTTTGTGAAGAAAATTCAACTATATTAAGCCCTACCAAAATTTTGCTAAGATTTGCTAAGGCTGCAACTTTTTGTACCTTGTGGAGCTATAGTTTCCGATCTACGCTCTTACGCTCTATTTGAGAAATTTTGACTTTAATAAGAAAACCTTAACTTTGGCAATGTTGACTTCAATGCAATGTGGAGGGATAGCTAAGAACAATATGATTGTGACAATTGGTTTCTGTGGTTGTTTTAATAAATAAATTTTATTCCTTTTATGACTGTTTTAATGACCTTTATACTGATAACTTGCAGTTTTTACTGGCTCGCGGTCTTGTTATGCTATTGGCATAGCTTTAAACAGAGGCACACAGCGAAACAAAGGAGGCTTCAGGTTGATCGGACGCGTTTCATAAGGGACTTCACTCATCAGCGATCTTGAGCCTGAAATGTCTATCCAAAGATCAGCCTCTCCATGCCAGCGACGGCAAAACTGTTTACCCGGGGTGTATGGGGCGTGGCGGTGTGGTTGTTGTTTTAAATTAAACATTTATTAAGTTTCGAACAACAACGCTATGCCATGCGTTTTAGAACTTTTATGACTGTTTTTATGACCTTTATACTGTTAACTTGCAGTTTTTACTGGTTATAGGTCTTGTTATGCTATTGGCATAACTTTAAACAGAGGCACACACCACAACAAAGGAGGCTTCAGGTTGATCGGACGCGTTTCATGAGGGACCATATCAAATTTTGCGCGCAAGCTGCCTTTGGAATTCCCAAACAGTTTTGCCGTCGCTGGCATGAAGAGGCTGCTCTTTGGATAGACATTTCAGGCTCAAGATCGCTGATGAGTGGGGATTTGGTCTATGAATGTGATAGATATGTAGTAAATTACGATAAAGAACCCACAGTTAATAATAACGTTCATGCATTAGATCTGAAATGACTTATCACTTGACCAGCAGAAAGTTTCTTATGATGTTTATTCTGATTGGTTTTTTGGTTTGAAGTGCGATTCTTTACACTCTTTTTCTCAATCTCTTTTCTCTAGCGTTTTCACGGAATGCATATTTAGATGTGCAGATGTGTTTCAGATGAAACAAATTTGTATCCAATCAGATTTTTTGTGTGACCAACCATTGAAAATATGATTCAACCTAAAATCCGATGTAATCGATGATTACTTTTAAATGTGGCACCACAAGAACTGTGTGAGGTACTACCCAGTGCAACTGTGGAGGCACAGTAACTGTGTGAAGGCTGTAGCGCCTGAAGAACTGTGTGTGAAGCACTACCAATAGCAGTTCTGGATTCACATGAACTGTTTTCAGTACTACCCAGAGCAGCTGTAGCGACACACGAAATGTGTGAAGACGCTGCCTTACTTTTCTGGACAAATTATAAAAATCTCGAATCTGTTTTTAAAATAAAGGTGTGTATCCAATTGTGAAGTAAACAAGCACTAAAGTAAAATTTTCATACAAAATAGTAAAGTAAATTTTAGCTCTGCTTTCCTTCTAAAATTTTTGTATGAAAAATCTTACTTTACTTCTCGTTACTTTCCAACTGAATACAAGGCTTAAATATCTAACTATGTAGAGCTTCTGTTAGCTTGGTTTCTTCCCAGCTACAGAAATAAAATCAAAGTCATTTGCAAAATATCATTTCTTACGTAGTTTTATGTCAACTTGTTAAGCATTGGAATGAGTCCGCACCTCGTTTTCTATGAAATGCTGATCATGTTATTTGGGTGTGTCGTGTGAAGAGTTTGTTTAATGGTGTTAATAATAAAAAAGCAAGCCAAAAACACTTTAAATCAAAATTGCAAACCAAAACTACACACAAAAAACCAAGCTCAAAGCACCAACACAAAATACAATTCGGTTTAAGCTAGCCGAAGGAGGGGGAGTGGAAGGAAAGGCCAGTTCCGCCTCCAACGTTATGTTTTTGCCATAGCCGCTGGATTGTTGTAGGGTTGGTTTGGATACCTGATTTCCTCCTTGGCCATGACACTCATAGATACCCATGGGCCCCTCAGCCTCGCCCCTGACTAACGCATCGAGGCACATATTCGAGGGCATATTGGCAATCTGTAAATTAAGTTTGGTAGACGGTTGACAAACGAGGAAACAAATTTCAAGGCAAGGGCTTTAAGTGCTGTAGAAGAAATGGAGGAGATTAAACCGCAGACCCTTTGTGGTTTTAGTAAAGGAGAGAAGTGAGTATCCCAACGGTTTTGTGCTTGACTGGAGTTTGTGGCGGTCGCAGGGCTGCCGTCTGTATAACAAACCTGATTGCCACCCTGACGATGGCAGGGATACGTGCCGGTGGGTTTCTTCATGTGCTTCTTGCCCACGGGTGAGTCCAAGCAGGTGCGACCGCCATAACCTAAGTTTCTGATCTGTTTACCAGAGAATCAATCATTTTATGGGTTAGTGTTTCAGTTAAGTGGAGGAGGGGCGTAGGACGGGGGGTAACAACAAGGGGGATTCAATTCTAAAACTTACCTCGCCATGGGCCACAGAATCACCGGGAATGAAGAGCTCGGGATACACGTTCTCCAAATACCATTTGAAGCTTTTGCACTTCAGATCCTCTCTGTCAGATAGTTAAAAATGAGAGCCATTCTGTTTTCAATTCAATTTGACTTACCTCAACTTCTTGCGATCACTGACATCACCCCAGTCTCCCTTGTCATTGCCAATCCGATGGTAGTAGTACTGAGCATAATCATCCAGCCAGACCTCAGCCAAACGTACCGAATTCTTCCTCAGAACATTCACACCCGAACGCCACTGCAAGGGGAAGATGTTGAAAGGGATTTATCTATTTGGTCCGCAAACATTTGAGGCAGCCCGTTGTACAATGGAGTTGGAGTTTTGGGTGCTGCAACCAGCCTAATTACCTGAATGAGTGGCTTTTGCTTAGTGGCGTCATGTGCTACACTCGAGCTACTACCTAGTGCCGGATTGTTTGCTTTGCTGTTCTGGCTTGTGCTGTTGCCTTTTGTGGTTAGACTTGGGCTATCTGTCTTTTTCAGCAACCGCCCTCCCCACCTCAAACACATCTGTTGTCCAACTATTTGTGTGTTTTGTTCGATGTGTGCGGGTGAGACTGTGTGTGTGTGTGTGTGTGCTGTGTGTTGCGTGAGGTTTTGTGGATACACTTGAAATGCGGGTGCACACAATGCACGGGTCAAGAGGGGAGGGACTTAAACACGAATATTATGGGAATTGTGTAGATTTTACAATTGGCATTTATTGAAATTACAAAGGAGCCAGATAACTGTTTGCCAATTGTTTTGATAAGCTGAGATTACAAAGATTATCTGAAGAAGAATTTACTTAAAATCAAAAATAATTGATGGAAACAAGACACAAAGCAAACAGAGTTAATAGGAAGGCAACATTATATAATTAGTTGTAAGCTTTTGATACAGCTGAGCCGATTAAGATATCAATCAGATTTCAGAGTTGCTAAAATCTACAGGCTTTGAGCCTTAGGCACTGCTTAAACGAGACAGAAACTACTCAGCAGCATGGCTCTCTCGCACTTCTCCAGTATATTGCTGCTGAGCTACTGCTGCCTTGTTGAGGCATGCCCTAGAAAAATTGACAGAAATGCGTGAAATGCCCAACAAAATTTGTATCATCAATTTGATATGCGTTGTCTCAAATTCAAACTAAACCCAGCATCAGCTTTTTGGTATAAAAATAATACTAGAAATTGTCAAATTGATATTTTGGGTATTCATTTGATATGAAAAAGTATTATTTTGCAAGTAAACATTAGGAGCTTTGATTGTAGACTGAACACATCAGTTACTCGAATAGGAAAATGCTCTGGAAGAAAGTGAGTTTTGGTCGGACACTCCCTCAGACTATGCGTTGAAGACAAGGTAAGTTTTAGCATCGCAAAGCATGCGGTATGAGAGTACAACGTTTCCCATAGTCAAGGGCAAGGTACAAACACCAGATTCATATGTATTGTAATGCTAATATATAGAATTTTATAGTAATTCAGAATAAACATACAATTATGGAATTTTTTAGTGGTACTAAATCGAACTGGACAATGTTGCAATCAACTTCAAAAAGAAGCCTCAAAATCAAGATTTCTTGACCACTTTGTGTCGTTTCGTTGAAGGGTAAACCATATAGGTTTTGTGTGCTCCAAATATGTCCAATTTTTGTGCAAACAAAACACAATTTGTGGGAATGTTTACTTTTCTGCTTTTATTTGAAGAAAAATGCAGCTAAAGGCCATGAAATGCTACAAGAAGCTTAAGGGGAACATGCTTCATAGATTTTTACAAGTGAGTTTTGGTATAGACGTTTAAAAAGTGGCGATTTTAATACCGATAACAAAGAGCGAACCAGCGGTAAGCAAAGATAGAAAAGCAAAAACTCATGGGCTTAGCGGTAAATGAGGATAAGACGAAGTACCTTTTATCAACAGGTAGAGAGGTTAAGCGCCTTGGACAATCTGTTGCAATGGGAGACTACAACTTCAAGGTTGTTAAGGATCTCGGAAAGATGATAGCCAGCGACAACAACATCAGTGTGGAATCAAACCGATGTTACTGCGGTAGGGCCAAGTAGGGAGTTCAAGAGCATAGCCGTCTTTCGAAAACTGAAAATTGCTCTATACTAGTCGCTTATCATCCCAGTCCAGCAATGCGGCGCAGAGGCAAGGACATTAAAGAGCGGATGAGGCGGCGATCGGCGTGTTCGAGAGAACAAGTTGGCGATGAATTTTGCACTCGGATGAACCGCGAACTGTACACCCAGAGAAATGAAGAACGAATCGGCGAGAACGAATTCTTCTTTGAATCAGTATTTTTCTTCTTGGTTTTTTACGAAGAAATCTTCTCGAATCCGAGAACACAAACATTCTCGAATTCGAGCTTGATGGCCAGGGAATTGCGGGGAGCTAAAAAACGGAGAGCGCGAGCAACAAATGAGAACAATTCTCTCTCTCGCTCTCCGCAATGGCTGGCACTGGCACCCTCAACTTATATAACGACTTATACTGCGTTTATGCTTGCAAAAAACCATGATTTCAGATCATGATTTTTCCAAAAAATACAAGCATAAACACATAAGCATGATTTTTTGCTACACAGAATTTTGACTATGGTTTTGGGAAAAACCACGATTTTATTAAAAAAACAGTCTGGCAACACCACTTTTAAAAACGCTGTTCTGTCGGTTCCAAAATATTGCAGAATGCACTGTATTCAAGACTTAATTAGTTTCCATAAACTTAATGTCTTATTTAATCATTTTTATTGATTCTTTTTTTTTTTTAACAGAACTTTGGCGAACTGGATAATCATTTAGTAAGTATTCATTTAGTGTTGCCTTAAATTAATTGTATTATGTTCAGACGTCTCCACTGTCTGATTATTAGTCCAGTAAGCTGGTTGCTCCAATTGCCTGAATGCAGCCAGATCAGGGTTCGGCTCGAATCTTTCTTTCCGCATTTCAACAAAATTGTGTAAAACAGCTCAAGCTATGGGAATCAGCCTCTGATTAATATCTATGAGTCTTTGAGTCGTCCAAAGGCATTTTCAACTACATTCTGGCTGAGCTCAGATAGCGTTGAACGACTCCTCTTCCGCAGTCAAAGTCCCGTATAGGGCTTCAGGAGCCAAGGCAATAATGGGTATGCAGGGTGACCAACAAGCATGTATGGCATTTCTACATTTCCCACCATTTTGGTCGATCCTGGAAAATACGGCTTTGCCTGAAAATGCCAGATTCCTTAAAAACAGTGGCCAAGATCAAAAATGAGTTCTTACTCATTCGAAAAATTTTCAACAAATAAATGCTCATTTTCTTGTTTTTGCATCAGCTTCCAGTAGGCATCGCTTCTAGGCCGTGCAAGCTCCGCATCCGCGGTCTATGCTCGCCTATGACAGCAAGTCCACAGAGTTGTTGCCCTTGGTAGCGTTTGCGCTGCTTCTCCACCGAAGATTGGCACTACTGACGTACGTTTGCGTTAAAGAAAAACAACGGTCATTTACTGCTTCAGGCGCATTAATTGTTGAGGCCAGTAAAACACCTAAGGCGTGGTGTCGTTGGCTGAGCGGTGGTGTCAGTGAGTGCAACATTTAATACTCTGATATCAAGAACGATCTTCTTGGTTTTTTCTCTGAGTGTATGAGCTCTAGGGACACTGATCTACTGATAGACTTTGGGAAAATATCCAGGAAGCTGAGCTGGGAAGACCAGGTAAAGAAAGATATTTCAAAGCTTGTAGAAAGGCGATTAGAGGGCATTAATAGCAGCGGCCGAGTCCGTTCAGCGGTTGTGATAAGCTTATCGGGCCAAGGAAGAAGTAAAAAAAGAGCGCAAAGAAAGGCCAGAAAAGTTTGAGGATGCCGAATTTGAGGCTATAAAGAACTCACAAAAGCATTGGGAGTGACCAAAATACTGTTGTAATCATGAAAATATCAAAAGGTGGTAAGATTTTTTCTCTTGGGCTGTAAGAACGCGAGCGCAAAAAAATCAAGGCCGCACGGCCAAAACGACACAAAGCCAAATATTTACGGTGGCAAGGTCATACTGTGTATTTGGTGAGACCAATTGGATGTAGTGTACTATGCGCTGCTACAACCGGGTGAAACCATCACAGAGCAACTCTACCGAACTCAATAGAAGCGCTTGAGCCGAGCATTGAATCAAAATCGGCCAGAGTACAAGCAAAGGCACGACAAGGTAATTTCGCAACATGAAAACGCTCGGCCAGTCGGGCTAGTCAAAACATACCTTGAATGCTGAAATGGGAAGTCCTAGCCCGTAAAGCTCACACTTACCACTTTCGACTACTATTTGAAGAACTCCAAAATTGGATCTATTCGTAAATCACATCAAAAGACGCAATGCAGTTTCGAGATGGTATCCGAAAATTGCCCGAAAGATGGGAAAAGTAGCTTCCTGCCATACTTTGAAAAATGAATTTGTAACCAATTTTTCACAATAAGGAGTCAAACTTAAGTAAAATTCTTTAAAACTTTTTGTAAGCCTAGTAAGTCTGGCTTTTAAGGAAAATTTTAAGAGAAAACATACAAAATAAATGAGAGTATCTAATTGATATAAAGTTTGACATTTGGAATATAAAACTGATAAGAACTGATATCAAAATGATACTTAGAAACAAATAAAATTAAATGATACATTGGGTCGTTCACTAATGCTCAATTTACTCGCCCTGATTGCTCAGCTGAGTTTTTCAGACCTGAGTGTCAAAAAGATCAGCGGTCAGTTCAATTTGAGCCGGTTTTATTACACCTAATCGCTCGGCTGAGTAGACCGACGCCAGTTTACGATACTCAGATACAAAACTCAGCTGAGAGATCAGGTCGTGTAAATTGGGATTAAGCAATTTCGTTTGATGATACGGCTGATCTTATTGGGAATTAGCAGTCAACTTCACACTTAACCGCTTTACCATTATATATTTGAACAGCTGATATAGTAAGGCTTGTTTGTAAAAAAATTTTGTTAAATTTTTTGGAATGTTTTTGTTTGGTGCCCTATCGAAGATGGAAGATCGAAAACAGCATTTTCGGTAAATTTTATTATTTTCTATTAAAAGGAGAAGATGTGTTGACTGGACGCCAATGCCAAAATTGCTTTGCAAAATTTCGTTCCGGCAATTTCGATCTTGAGGATGCACTAGTCCTGGAATGCTTCTTGAAGCCGATGTGGATATATTTTATCCAGTTCGTCGTTGGTCTATGCAAATCGTTGAATAACAACTCTACATATCATAGCTCGACAAAAAACTGTTAGCACTTTTTTCAATGCGACCAGCCATAGTGAAAAACAGAAACAAACGCAGCACCAGCGGTCTCTCACTGTGTTTTCGGTTGAGCAAAACAAACGAGTCGGTCATCCGACAACCTCCGACAGCAACTGTTTTGAGTGAGCGCTCACTAAACAACTATCTGCAAATGAGCAGAACACAATAAGTGTCTGCGAAAAGTGTTTTTTGTTTTTTGCGTTTGGTAGGCTGTATGTATGTGTGTTATGTATGTCCGCTTGTTATACAAAGACACACAAAAGCGCAAAACACAACCACATATACATACGCAAAAAACACTTCGGAAGTATCCCTCTAGTACGGCCGACCAACGCTGCATCAACGTTCCGTCGACGATTTTGTGACTGTCGTCGACCCACCCTTATACCCCTCACAATGTGTTCGACTGACGTATTTTGCAAGACGATGTCCGCTCAATACGTTAACGGCTCTCGAGGCACGCTAGGTCAATCGTTGTCGTCACGACGCATAACCGTACAAAGAGCAACGCTGGGATGACGAAAATACTGTGACTGAACCTAGCCATACTAGAGGGATGCTCTCGGCAAAAGTGTCAGTGAAAGACAGGAGAGAAACAGCAATGAAAAAACTGGTCTTTGCTCTGAGCGCAACAGAATTGAGCAAAAAACAGAACTCAAACTGTCTTTCGCTCCCTGTTTTCTTTGTGTCCTTAACCAAACTGTTTTATGTCGACACGTTGAAAGTGTTGAGAGTTTTTTTGTGAGTTCTGCAAGAGATTGCTGAAAAATTTCAATTTGTCTAAGGCAATGTAATAAAAATTCAGCATCAATTTGATATACTCGGCAGTATTAAAGAGCAAATGGTGTTCAAAAGTTTCAAATTGGTGACTTAATAAAGTCATTTTGATGATTATTTTTTGTTGTTTTCCCACTGACAAGTCTCAATAAGTGGGGTTGGGGAAGTATTTTTATGGCTGAAGAGAATTGAGCAGGTTTCCATAAAAACTAACTACCTTGAATAAAAATCGGTTTTATCGCCATGATTTTAGATTGTTATGTCTATTATTTGTATGCTAATCGAAGTCATTTACATACAATTTTTTTTTTTTTTTACTCCTTGTCTTCCTGTCATCAGCAGTCTCAGCTGGCCCTTAACCAACTGGTTCCTGTGATCAGCTTAGAGCATAGAGAAGCTGTTGCGGCTGTGACATTAAAACAGTTGCCAAACTTTTGTCAAGCGTAAACCGTTGATAATTGAAGCAGGCCCAAAGGAGCATACACACATTCTAAACGAGGCACACAGAGGGGGGACAGAGCGAGAGCCGCAATGCATGTCCATGTTCATGTTCATGTCCTATGTGGCTTGGAATGTGCTACATGTACACATGAGCGGGTGGAACCACATTGGGCCACTGTTGACCAAACACGAATCTCGACTGGTAGCTGGTGGCATACAACACGTTGTGTTGTGTCAGAGTTTAAAACTCTGTTAATGAGCCACGAGAAGTGCATAAATATTGATTTAGTCCAAATTGATGAAATGCTTACCTTATAGGGCGAACGCTTGCGAAAGATGTGACCCACATGAGAGCAGGGCACTATTTCCAAGGTGCCACCGCACATCCAGGTCTTGAAGGATAACTCCAGATTCTCGCCGCCCCAGATATCGAAGCCCGAATCGTAGGTGCCCAAACGCTCGAAGAACTGACGGTCTATGGAGAACAAGCCGCCTGCCATGGTGGGTGAGTAAACGGGTTCCGCAGAGCTCTGGAATGAGACAAATCATTTTATTTTACTAATTGAAACTCAAGTGTGGGTGAAAAACAGCAACTAAGTAAACTTTGTTGCTTTTGCTGTGCCCTTTTTGGTCACTTTCAACAGCTTGGCAAAAAACACTCGAGGCTACATTTTATTTAGAGTAAAATTTTCTCACTTTTCTCTCTGTCCTTTGCTCTGGGTGTAATTGAATACACTCTGTCTACGGAGCAGCTTAGACTCTGTCCGACTTGCGGCATGAAATTTGTGCATTTAATTGGAGAATTGCATTTTGTTTTCATTGCAATTTAATTACAACTTTTATTTTCTTATTTGCAGAGAAGCAGCAGCCGCTCGACCATACACAATAATTAAAAATAAATACATACAGTTTTTTGCAATGAAAATTAAATGAAAAGTAAATAAACAGAATTATTGCAAGTCCCTTCTGCAGTTAAAAATTATGAAAATGAATTCATGGCATTAAAAAAGTTTGTGGAAGAAACAGATAAATCAACAAACAAACAAACAAACAAACACATACATAAGTAATTGAGTTTCCAGCAGGGGTCAGGCAGGGAGGGAGACCTTTGAGTGGGAAAATGTTTGATTTAGGGCAACGCAAATGAAATTGTCACAAAAAGTAAGAGAAAGAGAGTGAGAGAGAAAGGAAGATGGTAACTAAATAAATGTTACTCAAATTCCACAAAGAATTGCCAAGCTAAGCACAGAGAAAATATACAACAATCCAGCCAGCGACAATTCCTCTATACAATTTCTCACATTTTTATTATCAAATCAAGATGAAAAGTAGCTAAGAAGGGTGTGGGAAGGAAAAGCTTTCAGATGGGCGAAATTTTATTATGGATCATGTCCCAAAGATTTCAAACAAGTCCTGTCAAAGTTGCTTTCCTTTGTCATATGTTTCATTACTTAAACAAATGGAAACCCAGCTTACAATTTCACACCATTCTCCATAGTCTACTTTTCAGCTGAAAAGCGTTTTCTTGGGGAACATAAAAACCAGAACAATCTCCAAAAGCGACAAGTGCCTTTGTGTTTTGGGAACATCATGGGGGACAACTGCAGGACAAATGTGGAGCAGAGCGCAGAGACTTTTGCCCGGCCGTGGGCGAATTCGCAGTGTGACATTTAATAAACGCTTCGAGCCTGTAAAAACACTAAGACCAGCGGGAGAGAGTGAGCGAGAGAGGCAAACAACAATGCAGGCAAATATGCGAAACATTTCAAGCAAAAGCTCTGAGAGCAAGTAGCAGGCGGGCGGCCATTTTTTGCTGCTGCCGTCGGAAGTGACAGAACAAATAGCAAAAGTGAAAGGCTTGGTCTTGGGACCGGGCGGGTGGGGGTGTTTTGCTGCAGGGGCAACAAGTCTATGCATGTGTGTGTAAAAGGATTTTATTGTTATTGTTGCGTTTTTTCTCCACTCGTCCCTCTCGTCCTTTTTTTCCGCCGGAAATGGAAGCAAAAGGCAAAAATACAAAAAATATAAGTTTCGCTCGTTTTTTTTTTTTTTGTTAAAATAAAGTGAAATGAAATAAAATTCAGAGCTGAATAACAATAAATAAACACAAAACTATATATGCATGTGTATGTGTGAGTGCAACTGAGTGAAGCGTGCTGCACTGTGGCAGTTTCCAGCAAACAAACGTGGCATAACTTTTCGCTTCGTCCTCAGCATTGTTTGCTCTGAACTGCAACTTAAATGATTTAAAATGTGCATAAATTTAATAAGTACTTGACTTGTCTGGGCCACAAGCAGAAATCTTCAAGGGAATTTCGTAAGAAAAGAACATTCAATTACAGTCTTAAAGGATCTGACTTTAATATAAAGGATTTTCAGTTCAGTACAGTTTAAATAAAATGAAAATCATGTTTTTTGGGTTTAACGACCTGGTTTGATTTTTAATACAGAAAATACTACCACGAAATGTCAAACGGTCTTACTGCACTGTGTTTGTTTACCTAGTGGGATTTTATTACAACTAAATTGATTTAAGTAATAAAAATGCAAATGCAGGAGTATTTGGATGAAATGTGAAGAGCAGAAGTCATGGGCAAACCCTTAGTTGCGTTTTATTTTTTTTTTTTTGCTGCAGGCTGCAGCCACTGTTGACATCATTTAGCAAGGGAAACTTGCTAAATAATTGCAAATATTTTTTTTTTGCTTCTATCTAGCTAAACCAATAGCTATAGCAGTCAGCTTTTAGGCGGTCAAGGTGGCGGCGCCACGCGTTTTTGCTTGTCTGAGACCAGCTCAAGCTAAGAGGCAAGCTAAAAGTTTTAGCAACCCTTTAGCTAGCTTTTTTTATAGGAGTTGACCCCAGCTAAATCGATTTAGCTTGTCTGAAGTACATAGCTTTAGACAGAGTCAGAGATAATCTCAAACCCAAATACTTTTCATTAATGAAAAAATAGGGGAAAGTTAACTTTGGCTCGGTCAAAGTTTTGTATACCCTTGCAGCCTCCATTGAAAACAAAAAAGTTTTTCTAACTAAGACTTATTTTCGGACCTTACTTTTCTATGGGAGCTATACTATATAGATTTCCGATTTCGACAAAAGAATAACAAACTAACAATTATGAAATTGGAAGGCGATTCCATTTAAAACAAAAAGTTTTTCTCACTAGAACTTCTTTTTCGAACTACAGCTATTTATATGCTATAGTCATCCGATTTTGACAAAACCTTGTAGAATTGTGTAACAGTATATAAAATAAGTTTATGCCAATGATAATGACGTTTTCATTGAAAACAAACAAGTTTTCTCACTAATACTAGTTTTTCGACCGATCGTTCCAATGACAGCTATATGCTATAGTCATCCGATCAGGCCGGTTCCGACATCTGTGCAGCGTGTATGTACCAAAAGACCGTGCAAAATTTGGTGAAGATAGCTTTCAAACTGACGGAGGAGATAGCATGGAAACGGACAGACGGACCTGGCTTAATACACTCAGCTCATCGCGTTGATCCAGAATATATATACTTTTTGTGATCGGAGATGCTTCCTTCAATGCGTTACAAACCTCCGGACAATTTTAAATTAATAATTTGATAGAAAATTTTCTTATAAAGGGTGATTTTTGTTAGCTATTATCTTTTTGGCAACACTGGTTTAAACAGCTCACGCACGTTTCGTGTTTTGTTTCACTGTCAAACATCTTCAGTTTGGTCTATAATTTAACCATGAATCGTCTTACAAACGAACAACGCTTGCAAATTATTGAATTTTATTATCAAAATGCGTGCTCTGTTAAGAAAGTTCATCGCGCGCTTCTTCCATTTTATGGTCAGTTTAATCGACCCACTGAAGCGGCTATTCGGGCTATTGTGACTAAATTTCGCACCAAATTTACATTGTTGGACATTAAACCACCAACACGCTTACGTAGAGTGCAAACTGAAGAAAATATCGCAGCTGTATCGGCCAGTGTTAATGATGACCATCAATTATCGATTCGTCGCCGTTCGCAGCAATTGGGCCTCTGTTACTCAACAACGTGGAAAATTTTGCGGAAGGATTTAGGTGTGAAGCCTTTCAAAATACAGCTGGTGCAAGAATTCAAGCCGAACGACCTACCGCAACGTAGAATTTTTGGTGAATGGGCTCTTGGAAAGTTGGCCAAAGATCCACTTTTTTACCGAAAAATTGTGTTCAGCGACGAAGCTCATTTTTGGCTCAATGGGTACGTAAATAAGCAGAATTGTCGATTTTTGAGTGAATATCAGCCAGAAGCATTGCAAGAGCTACCAATGCATCCAGAAAAAGTCACAGTTTGGTGCGGATTATGGGCTGGTGGCATCATTGGACCGTACTTCTTCAAAGATGATGCGAATCGTAACGTAACTGTGAATGGTGAGCGCTACCGTTAGATGATATCCAACTTTTTTTGCCCCAAATGCAAGAGCTTGACTTGCAAGACATGTGGTTTCAACAAGACGGTGCCACATGCCACACAGCACGCGCAACAATGGACTTATTGAGAGGCGAGTTCGGTGAACATTTTATTTCACGTTCGGGACCGGTCAATTGGCCGCCTAGATCGTGCGATTTAACGCCTTTAGACTATTTTTTGTGGGGCTATGTTAAAGCTCATGTCTATACAGACAAGTCCGCTTCAATTGACGCATTGGAAGACAACATTGAAGCATTTATTCGTGAGATACCGGCCGAAATGTTGGAAAGAGTATGCCAAAAATTGGACTAAGCGGATGGACCATTTGGAGGCGCAGTCACGGTCAACATTTGCATGAAATACTCTTCAAACATTAAATTATATGGACCGTACTATCGATTCAAATAAAGATTTTATGCATTTTTCTGAATTTTATGTTTTTTTTTGAAAACTTTCCTATAGCTCTTAAAAATCACCCTTTACTTGCAGGCAGATCAAGTTTATTTTCAATTTTTTCCACGCCCCTTCCGCCTCCGCAATTAAGAAAAAACGTCATATCTCCGTCAGTTTTATAAATAGAAGGTTCGAACCTTTGGGGCATATTTTAAAGTCAAGATTATTTTTTGGATCCGGATGAACGGTTATCGAGTTATAAGGAAAACAAACAATTATGGGCAGCACTTCACAGATACAGAGTATATTATAGTCGGGCTTGACCGACTTTCTTTCTTGTTTTTTATTATCGATTGAGTAAGGAAAGAGCATTTGCTCTTTGGTTGCATTTCTGAATTCGGCATTTATCTTCGTCTTTGGAGCATCTGATTTTGTCGTGGCAGCATCGTGCGGCACTGCGACTTTGAACAATGAATGATCACTTCCGTCTTCAAAGTAGGGGAAATGGTCAGATTTTTAAAAAAATGTAAATTTATTCGCAAAAAAGATTCAAACAAGCAAATCAAAAGTTTGATGCTACAAGCCTAACCATTCCATCAACACCCACTTTGAAAATCTCTTAGCTAAGCCTCGTAAGAGCAGCTGTTGTCAGCGATTGCCACACACATCTGGCCCATACCTGACTTCGCTTGCAATGAGACACAAAATTCTCTACCTTGTGGCATTTCTTGCAATTTTAAAAATTTTTGGAAAAAACTAGTGGTTGACATAGTTCAATGTTTTAACGAGCGCAAGTAACAATTTTAAAAATACTTTTGTGTATTGCTTTATCTCCTGAGAACCAAAAAGCAAAATCAGGCAGGTAAAAATTCCTTAAGGCCCTTTTCTGGTCTAGGAAATTGGTTTTTCAAACATTTTTTTTTTATTTTTTTTTTTTAGCATAGATATTCAAAAATATTATCCCAAAAGAATTTTCCAAAATTTGAAATACTTTCGGAGTTATAGCCATTTACCAAGGAGACAAATTTAAACTGCAACTTTAACCGATTTTCTCGAAAACCACGTTTTTCAAAATGGTGCCCAAGTTTACGAACCGATTTTATGATGTAGGGCTTTAGGACGCAGAATTAACGAACTACGTCTATCAATTTTGAGAAAACAAGTTTTACTATTTTTTGACAATATATTCAAATAGAAACTCATAATCCGTTCTGGAAAGGGGGTGGAATATTTTTAGAGCACGCCCCGATACACCATACAAAGTAATATTTTTCATAAGAAGTACAACCAAATACAAAAAACAGAATTAAAAAATCTTCTCCCAATTTCTTTCCAAGAGTTTTTAAAAACATGTAAAATTTAGCCCTCTAGACCAGAAGAGGGCCTTAAGTATTTTTTTATATGGAATTTGCCAGCTAAAGGAGTGTATCCAGATGTGCATTAAAGAAAGGTAAAGTAAAATTTTCATACAAATTTTGAAGCAAACTTTTATTTCAGCTGTACTTCGGTCATTTTTGTACGAAAATTTTACTTTACTTCTCGTTAATTTACATCTGGATACAGACCTTTAAGGAAAATTCAAACTTTTCTCATATTTCAATTCTCTCAGATATCGTTCAATCAATTGTGCTACAAAAATATCGATACTTGAGAAAAAGTAAAAAATTTTCTCACTTTTGCCCCTCCCTCTTTCTCTCTATGTTGCAGTCTTTGCCTGTGTCTCTGTCATAACAAGTTATTATAAAGTAAAGGCCTGTTCCCAGGAACAATAAATTTTATTATTGTCACAATGCTTCGTATGAATAAGACAGTTTTTCAAAAGTTTTTAGTTTTATCAGCTGTGCAATGGTGTTCTATTCATATAAAGTACTGTGTCAAAAAATAAAATTTATTGTTCCTGGGAATAGGCCTTAAAAGACAAACTTAAACAGAATGAGAGAGGAAAGTGTTAAATAGAAAGTCTTTTTGCCACTTTAAAATATATGGAATCAAATTTGCTAGAAAATGTTTTATTTCCCAATTGTTTTTAAATTTCAGCTTTCAGCACTGCTCTTTCTGCCCGTCTTCCCCCTTTTTATATCACAAGCTTGACAATATGAAGATGCATGAGAATCAATTCAATTTTCCCCCCAACAAAACAACACAAATCTCCCAAGAGCAAATCCTTTCCGGCTGCTGTCATGACAACAACACAGCTCAAAATGCCAACATCAAAAGCAACTGTCTCGCATTTCTCATGCTAGCTTCGGTGTGCCTATTTAGATATCAAAATAAATCTGCAAGCATTTATAATGTTTAGCCTTGGAAAGTAACAATAGGCGGTATGTGTGACATATATTAGGCTGAAAAATGTATGGCCATTTGGTTGCCAAAGGAAATCCATCAAGAGAACGAGAAACAGAGAGCGAGAGAGTTGCTTAGGAGCTGAGCAACTGGCGGAACCCCTACGGAGGCAAACCGCAAATTAAGCCAGCACAGCCCGTAGGGGATTCAATTTTAAGTCCACACCCGCTATGTAAATAATGTGCGAAACCTGCGGCTGTCGCGGCAAGGCGCCTGAGAAACCTCCTAACATTTGGCTGCCGCATCCACATTAACATCAAATAAAACAGTCACGTAAAGCGGCAGGAGGCAGCCGCAGAAAAAAAAATATGCCCAGAAATATCGTAAATGTCAGAGTGGCATTATATGTGAGCCAGAGGTGAAGCCAGCAGGGTAGCCGAAGGGTCTGTGCTCACAGCGGGCGCTTGAAGGCAGCAGGCGATGATAATGTTAACAAAAAGCATTCAATTGAGTGGGAAACGACGAAGAAGATACCTAACTTGGAATGTCAAGAAGGAGAAATTGGGGTAATTATGTGAATGTACCAAAGAGGTACAGAAACAGCATAACAGACAGATATATTCCCTACAAACGCTTTCCGCGCCTCAAGTTAAGCACATCCATGTCTGTTTGCTGTCGAAATGATTCAGTTTCAAATTGAACAAAACGCTTATTACTTAAAGATGAACGGTCTATATCTGAACGAGTTAAGTAGTTTTTGATAGGCTTATCTTCTTCACTTCTTATATGTCTCATTCAATCTACTCTCAAGTTACCCTCTAAGTAAAAAATTGTACACTAAACCAAAAAATATAAAACATGACACAATAAGAAAGACATCGTCGTTGTCGTCTTCGTCGGAAGGAAGGAAGGATGAACGTAAAAAACGCTGCTTGACATAATGTGAAGTTGACTTTGACAAGTGCAGCCAGAGATGGCTCCTCCTCCTCCTCCTCCGACACACATGTGTAGGGATTGAGTGGTAAAGTGGCAACTCAGCGGGACAACTTGAGAGTTTTGCAAGGCCTCGCTTTTTGATATTTGCATATGTGAGTCAAGCGCTAAAAGTCGCTATTGCACTCAAAGTTAATAGTTGAGGCCTGCTTGAGCAGGAGATCTTTGGGTAAGAATTTGGCTTATGGCTCAAGTGGCTGTAGGCAGATGTAGGAAATCTCTCGCTTGGGCTCTTAACCTGCTTAAAAGCGTATTTAAATGTTTAATGTAGCGTGCAGGCACACAAACACACACACACACTGGCACACACATAAAAGGTAAAAGTAAAAATTAGCATAAAAAGTTGTTTCAGTGCTTTGCTGCTGATTTTGCTTTGATTACCAGTTCAGTGGACCGTTAGCGAGTGCCTAGCTTTTAAGGGTGGAGAAGGCCAGAAACGTAGGCAGAAATTGTTGACGGGGCAAAGCGTTTCGCCCCTTTCCGGACCACGCCACTGTTACACCATAAAACGCAGCACAGATTTTCATGCGCAGAAAAAAAAAGAAGAAAAACTTTGTTCGTTTTACCACGCAGCAGCGCATCCTCCTGGACTGCAATAAAAGTGAAGTGCAACTCTGCGTATTAAGCAGTAAAATCTGCGAAAAAGATATTAAACTGCGAGAAGATTAAAATAAAATGCCCGTCTTGCGCTCTGTCGCTCTCCCTCCTCTCCATCTAGGTCTTGGCTCGGCTTGCTGGCAAAACAACTTTAAATTAAGCTGTCAAAATTCCAGCCACAAGCAGGAGCAGCTACACGTGCCTCCAGGCAGCGTTCAAGTTTCCTGTTTATTTAATTTAAATGCGTTTATACTTAAATTTAAGCTGACGCGCCAAGTGAGGCACCAGTCTCCTGGGCCTGATCCATTATATAATTAAGCAATGCAATCGGCGCGGCGAGAGGCAAACTTTTGTGGCACGTGTTCCCTTACTAATTTTCGGCGCGCCCAATTTGCATGATTGGCGCAAACTGCGAGGAAAGGTAGTCGAAACTACACCCAAGTACGTGCTTTTTTCTGCTTGATGGCCAAATATGATGAGAACTTGGTTAGACTTTGAGCTTATGGTTTAATGTAGCGCATAAATTATGCACCACAATTTGTGCAAGCTTGAGAATAAGCTAGGTGAGAGAGAGAGAGAGAGAGAGAGGGCGGGAGGGGCAGAGCTATTGAGACTTTATGTTCCACTTACAGCGAAAGGTACAGCCTTGAAAGGTCGTTGGGAAGCTCAGCACTTTTCACACGTACTTTCATAAAGCCTTCTCAGCAATTTGCCAGGGCAATTTCTTGGCTTTTCCTCTTTTGAAGTATTTAAAAAGCATTTACTTTAGAGCCTGGCTGTGGATTTAATAAACTTTAACTGATATTTGTAACTCGCAGTGGGAAAAAGCATTTCCAAACCCACGAAGCAAACACTTTACAGCTGATAAAGTCCTTACCGCCCGTTCTTAAATACAGACGGTCATTGATTAGGAGAGTTGAAATGAAAAAAATGTAGTCTGCTAGATAGACAAAACAAGAGAGGGAGCAGAAGTCGAGTGCCCCGACTCCAAAATACTTTGTTCCCTTTATTTTAGGTGTGTTGACAGCTGACGAGCTGTACCCCCGCTCCATAGAGCAAAATTGTTTTATACATAACTTCGGTGTTTTTGATCAGATCTCAATGATCTTTCCAGAATAGATATACGGCCTTTTTGATATATATTAAGTCACGAGGCTCTAACTTAAAAATTATGTATTTCAGACATGCTCCGGTTTTCCCTTAATTTTGTGAATAACGATTTAAGCAAATTCGTACGATTTCAATTCAGAGCGCTGCGAGATTCGCTAGTTTTTTTTATCGATAATGTTTCATTCCCAACTTGTTTTGCGTCCTTTCACATAAAATGGCCTAACGCCAGCCTTGGCTAAATTCTTTTTTTGTATGTTTTCACCCAAAATTGTTTGTCACTTCACATAACAAAAACAGCTGGTGATCTTAGCGTAGAAATTAAAAAATAAAAAAATGTTCACACCTATCGATAAAAGTGACGCTATTTTGAAGCACATTCACATAACAACAACAGCTGATGAGCGCCTATCGATATACCTCTGCCAAATCGCTAATTGTGATTATTGTGAGCAGTTAAACCTCTTGCTCAATTTCGTGTGTCTATATTAAAAAATTGTTAAAAATATACCCTTAATGCGAAATGAGTAGGAGACTCCGTAAGAATAATCTTAAAATGTTAAACTAAATAAAAATAGTTCCGTGGAGAGTCTGTTTGTGCATCAACCTATAAATTTTCCTTTGTTTTCCATTTCACGGACTCGGATGTCGCCGTTTTAAAAACGTCAAATCTTTGCAATTTCCAAATGTCGGAGCACCAACTTTAACGATTTGGCGATCAAATCGCAAAGTTTTTTCGAACGCGAAAATGGGAGCATGGTTGTTTCACAGTTTTTTGAGGTTAAATGGTGGAGGGTGAAAATGTTTTCAAATCTGAAACAAACTTGATTTGGGTATGGTATACACCCTTCATATTCTTTCTTCCTTAAGGAAACGCTTCACCCGATTCTTATATACTAGGGCAGGTTAATTTGTATGGATGAGAAAAAATTAACAAAGCGTATAGCAGAAACGTAATCTACTGTAAATTCTAAGAAAATACTCCCAAGAATCCATAGGTCTAAAATGAATTCCTAGGTCCCGCCTAGCGAGGTCAAAATTATATACATAAAACAGTTTTTAGTGAACCAAAAGACTGTGTTTTGTTCCACTAACATTATTTATTTAATTACTTAAATAGTTTGATATAACTTATCGGAAGAAACCAGCTCTGAGCGCTGGCTTCGCGTTCGCTTGTCTTGCACACCCTGACTCCCACTGGAGATGCTGGAGATGAGAGATGATAGCTGCGTCATAGTGTGACCATAGTCGCCAGAGTAGTCGATAGTCGTTCCAGGCTAGTGATGGCAGAGTCGCCACAAGTTCAACAAATATTTATCGTGACTTGTCCAACATCCATGAATTTGGTTTATTGTCATCCAAAGTTTAAAGTTCCCTCTATGCACATAAATTTTCAAGCGCAACATTCCGTTCAAGATGGCTTTTTAATAAATTTTGAAAGTGCCATCTTAGGTAACTTTTACTACTTTGACCATCAAAAACTTGATGCGCTAGAGAAATTTTGAAAGATGACTTGTATTCAGCTTAAAAGCCTCTGTCGAACGGTACTCGAACTTCATTCGAGTGTCAGCCATGACCCCATATTTGTTGAACTGTTTAATGTATATTATTTTGACCTCGCTAGGCGGAACCTAGGAATTGATTTTAGAAATATGGTTTCTGGGGAAAATTTTCTTAGAATTTACCATAGATTATGTTTCTGGTCTACGCTTGGTCGATTAAAAACTTTGACCCACCCTATTATATACACCTTTATTTTCTGAGTCTTCTCGATATCCAAACTATGCTTAAAACTCGACAATACATGTAATCCATACATCAGGGTTCCCCAAGAAGAGAGGCTCTCTCCGTCTCTCTATAACACTCAATGATGCATTACTTCGGCAAGCATTCAGTGTGAATTTCCGAGTGTGTTCGGCTCCCCGAGGCATTTCTGGCGAACACTGACATATACGGAGGTATCCCAGAAATCTCTCCCAACCAAATTCCAACCCAAAACCAATTCTCGCTGTCCTAGAAATCTCTTTCGGTTGGTTTCAAACCTCTCTTATTTTGTTAGGAGATTTGGAGAAACCAACCAACGACAATAAACAAACCAATCAAAACGACTTCGCGAACCTACGCCAACTTAGCAAAGACACAAACAGGACTTGCAAGTCTGAAACCATCAACATAGCTATACCTGTTTTTGTAGTTGGACCATAATCTTATACACACACCTTCTTACTAGGCTTTCTAATAAGAAAATGAAATCTCTCGAAGTTCTGGGATACCGACGTATTTTTCGAGCGATTTGCAAACCAACCGAAGCCAAAATCTCTAGAGATTTCCAGGACACCCCCGATATAAACAAACATATACAAATATTAAATATTCTAAGTTCTATGTGCAATAGCATCAACTGTTCTTCCCCTTCTTATACGTTTATCAAGCTTACATACGTTTAAGGATTGCTTTGCAGTAAGGAAGAGGTAACTTGATCAATTTTTAAACAACAAGCCAGAAATTCGGACTCATTGGGACTTGGTCAGTCCGGTTTCACAAAAGTTGGCCTTGCATTAGGAGATCCAAAGTCCAACTTTTTGGAAATATTATTAGAGTTCCTTTTCTATTATAGAAAAGATAAGAAAAATCGAAATTCTCTGAGGACGAACACAGTGGTTCAAAATCAAAAATGTAAACCTTTGTCAGTGTATTTGTCAATGTTTTTAAGGTAAAAGAGAAAAGAAGGTCGGTCAAGCCCGACTGTAATATACTCTGTACCAACAAAAGTGTATGCTCAGGATGTATTTTGTTGCCGCAGCAGCAGCAGAAAGCAGCGCTGCTGATCGATAAATAATCCTAATTAACTACTATTTATGTCCAGAAGGAATAAAACTTCTATCTACAAAACTGCCGGAGTTATGACGTTTTTCTAAAATTGGAAATAGACTTAAGTCTGCCTGTAAATATAAGAAGTTTTTGTCCCATACACGTCCAACCTCTATCACTTATCATCTCTGAGATATGTGCTTTCATACGGACAGACAGACAACGGACGGACGGACAGACGGGCATGGCTATATCGACTCGGCTGTTGATGCTGATCAAGATCCAAGAGCGAATGTATTGAACCAAGTATGAAATTTTGATCTCGTTTTTCTTGATCTAAGAGTTTTAATACTTGAACCAGGTTCGAAACATTCTTAAATCAAGTAGAAAAATTCTTGAGTCAAGATTGCTCAATCTTGGAAACATTCTCAATCAACTAAAAGATACAAAGTTTGGAGGCGTTTCTATTAAAAACAAAAAAGTTTTTCTCAAGAAAACTAGTTTTTCGACCGATCTTTCCTATGACAGCTATATGCTATAGTCATCCGATCCGGCCGGTTACGACAAAAGTACAGCGTATTTGTACAAGAAGACTTTGTGCAAAGTGTGGTGAAGATAACTTTAAACTGACACAGGAGATAGAATAGAAATAGACGGACGAACAGACAGACATGGCTAAATCAACTCAGATCGTCATGCTGATCAAGAATATATTATGTGGTCGGAGATGCTTCCTTCTATGCCTTATAAACATCTGCACAATT
>JAEIFV010000620.1:0-191567 GCA_018904265.1 Lordiphosa collinella | reverse complement strand
AATTTAAGTTTGGGTTCTGTTGTTGTAGGTATGCTGTAATTTTTTTCCTAAATGACTGAGCGTTTCTAATTGCCTTAATTCATTTTGACAGTTCATTCCAAAAAAACGAATAGCATGACAGTGACCAAAACAATGACTAATGCCCTTGTTCCACTGGCACATTCTGTAGGTCAGTCACCGGATGAGCTAAACACCTCATTCTCTCCTGTGAATTTCCCCATAAGAGATAAATATCCATTCGACAGGTCATCCGCTGTGGATGATCAAATCACTATTACTACATTTGACATTCGCACGGGGGATTCCCTAGCTTTTTCCGCTAAAAGACTAGATTTTTATCGAAAAGTCCAAGTGTCATCGATAGAACATCTGATTGCGAGTGGGAAAAGTAAGCGGCAAAACTTGAATTCTTTATCAAACAATAATATGATTATTATTATTAATAAAGTCTACTTAATAATATTTGTTTATTAGATGAGTAGAATCCGAAAACAGTCTATTACAAGGGAAGATTTTACCGACCATGGAAGTCGACATGCCGATCAACTCGCCAATTGTCCGATATCCGGCTGAGGGAGCTATCTTAGACAAGGCATTTGCAATTCGCTAATCTTAAGAAATAGTCATCCGGAAGTTCGTGTCCTGCTTTGCTACTCCTTGTAGACAATTTATCAGATATTTGTTTACTAGAATTTAACTGGGCCCATTCTTGTGTAACCGTGATAGACATTCTCCGTCAGTGGAACAATAAAAATCACTTTTGGAGAATGGACACCAGAATGTGCCAGTGGAACAAGAGTATAAGACTGTGTCCAGAACTGTGACCAAAACAGTGAACAAACAGTGACTAAAACAGTGACTGACACAGTAGCTAAAACAGTGACTAAAATAGTAAAAAGTAACCAAAACAGTGACCAAAACAGTGACTAATACAATGACCAAACAATGACCAAAACAGTTAATTAAAAAGTGAAAAAGAAAGACCAAAACAATGACTAAAACAGTAACTTATACCCTTGTTCCAATGGCACAAATGGTCATAGATAAATAAAAGTAAACAAATAAAGGTTTTGTATTGCTTTCGCAATTACAAATTGAAAGTTTAATTGGCTCCTTTAATAATTCACCAAATGGATTTACCTGCATTCCTGCATTTGCGAGAAAAATCAAGAGAGCAAGAGTGCGAGTGAGCATTTCGATGCGTTGATTATTGAGTACCAACGGAAGAATAAAAACCGAAAATCACACAATTTGTAAGTTTATATTATTCTAATTAGTTGAATTTGTTTTAATTTAAATCTTCCATACGTTCTAGAAGCGATATGGCGTGTTTTGGGGAATGAGATGTAAGCCGAAAACTCAGACGCATTTTGGGGGAGCTTCATGTCGAGAGACAACTTTAACGTGCTTAAAAATTGTCTTCAAGGAATAGCAAAGCAGCAATGGACTTGTTCACGCATGGCTCCTCAGCCGAATATCGGACAATTGGCAGGTTGATCGGCGTGTCGACTTCCATGGTCGGTAAATCCTCCATGTAATGGCCAGTTTCCGGTTTTAATTCATCTGATAAACAAATATTATTAAGTAAAAATTCATTTATGTTAATAATTTATTATTATTTGAAAAGAATTCAAGTTTTGGCGCTTACTTTTCCCACTCACAATCGGGTGTTCTATTGATGACAATTGGACTTATCGATAGAAAATCTAGCCTTTTAGCGGGAAAAAAGCTAGAAGTGCCCGTGCGAATGTCAAATGTAGTAACAGTGATTTGCTCACTCACAGCGGATGACCTGCCGAAGGGACATTTATCTCTTATGGGGAAATACAGAGAGAATGAGGCCATTTAGCTCATCCAGTGACTGACCTGAAGAATGTGCCCAGTGCAACAAGGGCATTAAACTGTGACCAAAGCGTGACCAAAACAGTGACCAAACAGTTAATGAAACAAGAAAGGCAGCTAAAACATTGACCAAACTGTGACTTAAGCTGTAACCAAAACATTGACCAAACCAGACCTAGTTTTGTAATATCTGCGCCTAAAAATATAGAAGAACCATTTGGTAACATTTTTATTAAAGCTGTGAAACAGTGAATCGATGATTTCATAGTGCAAAGCTTATAAATCAATGTTGAATGCCTACAGAAAATGTCAATAGATGGTCAAAATGGGAATTTCATCAACAATTTCTTTAGTTAAAATGGTAAATGTCAAAAAATATGTAGCACTTTTGATGTTGACCACTTTTATATTTTAAAACTCTCGATGGTGCCAACAATCGATGTTTTACTTTTATGCTCTTATTTTAACAGTTCAAATTGTAAATTTCATCGATGTTTTACTTTTATGCTCTTATTTTAACAGTTCAAATTGTAAATTTCATTTAAAACTCAATCCATACGGATGTAACCATACGAAACCAAAACTACCTTATGTGTAAATGGGTTTTATAGATCTATTTTTATTTAAGTCAAAGCGCTTGTTAGCCGATCCAGTTCAAGGATTGATTATAACTGTATAATCAATAGAGTCAACAAAGACTTTGTTTCGAAAGCCTTCCGGCAACTTCTCATCTGTAAGCTTCAGCGCGCTAATCAGATTATCCCACGATAAGAGTTTCGCTCGTACCGGGTGTTCCACGACGCCCATTCTTTTTTTTTTGGAATTTATTAGGTAATTTTGGGACATTCAAGGCCATAATTTCTTTTGGGTGAACTTAAAAAAATAATTATATATTAAGTACAGCAAAAAGGAAATGGTCGAAAACTATGAAATATCGTTAGAAAATGTTAAAAAGATTTACCTTAAGCTGAATATGAGTTTAACGACCTGTTTTGATTTTAAACAAAGTGAATGTTAACAGGCTTAAGGTAGAGGTTTGATTATAGTTCAATAATCAACCAGAAACTTTAATAGAGAATACAACATGAACAGTAGCTGTGTCTGTGTAGACGGCCGTTTCGCGGAGCTTAAAGCTAGTTGAAAGTTCGTGCAATTTGTGCTGTTGGAATTCTTAACTCGTTATTTACCGACTGGGTAATATAAATAGGATTTGCATATGGCTTGTGGGTGTGACAGAAACTGAAAGTGTACTAACGAAGGCTTTGCCGAGGCGGCAGCCGAAACGGCCGTCTACACAGCCACAGCTTCTGCTCATGTACATATGTATTCTCTGTTGAACTTTCTGGTTGATTATTGAACTATAATCAAACCTCGACCTTAAGCCTGCTAACATTCACTTTGATTTACCTTAAGGATATAATGGATTCAAATTAACATTTTGTAAAACACAACTTCAACTGCTTAATTTCTAATTTGCATTTTTGTACTGGAAATTGCTTCATTATTGTGCCAAAATGTAAATATGTTATTTATAACTTTGATTTGTTTTTTGATTCCGCATTTAAGTACATCTATTTGGCTATTATTGCTTTTTGCATATGAAACTCAATTTTAAGCTTGTTGTGTGTGTGCTTTGCCACAGTGTTGTCTCCATATCAAGACATAAGCCGATTATGAGGGCAATTTCTATACCATCTATGCGTGTGTGTGTGTGTGTGCGTGTGTACTATACATAAGTATAAATTTACGTTTACGTTGTTGTTCCCAAGCTTTGCACATGAACTCTGCCTCATGTCAATTTTTGCCTTTATTATTTTGATTTTGCATTGCGTCCTCGGCAGAAGTTGCTTCCATGTGCCCTGCTGAAAGTTGGCTTGTTAACATGCTAAATACTTTTTAATTCCAATTTATGAACGATGCGAGAAGATTGCAAGAAACGACTAACACCTGCATTGGCAGCTGTTGATAGGCGTAGGGAGAGTTGAGAGCGTAATTTAATTGAATTTAAATTAAAAAAAATATCTTCAGCCATTAATTTTCCATCAACTCTAGTTCAGGTTAAAGCTTTCGCAGTGCCACAAAGTATGCAATGCGTTTGTTCATTGTCACTGGCTGATAAGACAACGACAAAATTCCACAGATGAAACGACGAAGACGACCGGGACCACCAGGACGAAGACCATTTATAACACAGCACGCTTCAAGCTGACATGGAGTCAGAGGAGTTCCTCCATTGTGTGCTGCCTGCTATGCAAGAATTAATGCACATTGCATCCCAGGGAGGAGTTAGCAGGGTTACGGTCGGAGCATACCCAAAGCGGTTGTCACACACAAAGGACTCTCGTTGCAGCCCGCCCAGACGGACGGAGCACACAAAACAAACGATGTGGTTGCAAATTAGTAGTAAACCACCAACTACATCAAGCGTGCGACTTTACCCTCCTGGAGTGCACTGCTGGTCAGTGGTGGACTGGGACCTAGGTGCAAAAAAATTTGCAGAAACACCCACAGCTGAAGCAGCAAAACAACTGAAATAAGTCAGTCAGCCAGTCAGGCAGGCCAGAAACTGCGGCAAAACTGGGAAACTGGGAACTGATGAAAGGAAACACACACACATACACACAGTGGGCTAACAAACAGAATTATTTCGTGCATCCTGCAAACGGATGCATGACAGTCTGAGGCAGTAGGTCTACAAGAAGCAGGCATATTTGAGAAGTGAATTAAGACAAAATTTGGATGCCCTTAGCTTAAGTGAAGACTTACTTTTCAAATGATCAAGAGAAACTATTCTAGAGCCAAACATCATAAAAAAGCAGTTTTATCAGCCATGCTGTCATATCTTTTTTCAGGACTTTTTCTGAAACTACTTGCAAGAACAGTTTCAGAAACTATAATCGAGGAATATTGCCAATTTGGCGAATAGATGTAGTTGAAAGAAGCCAGAGAAAATTCAGTGATATTTGCCATCCCAGGCGGAGTTCTTCGCTATCAGCAAAGGACGAACCAACAGAAATGAAATATCATTGTTGATATGCAGGTAGGAATAAGTGTGTATAGACTGCGTGTCTGGCCCATTGGCTTCGATGGAACCAAGGAAGGAAGGTGAAGGGCTTTCAGGATATTTTTGATTGAATTAGGAAAATCTCTCCATGCGGACCGAATTTGGCCTATATATAGCCAATAGAGGATTGTCGAATTTAACCTAACCTAAGTCCTTATTAGTTTCTCTTAGATCACACCATGAACAAAAATTTCTGATTACTTGGCGTCGATTCTGATATCCCAAGAGATTTTCCTCTTGTTGAAACACTTGTTAGATCTGCTTTTGAGAACATTTTGGTGCTGTCGCTGGTGAGGACCCAAAAACTTCCAACTTTTAAATACCGACTACACAGAGAAAAACAAGTAAGGGAGCTGCAGTCGAGTGCCCTGACTACAAAATACCCTGTTCTCTTAATTTCTTGTGTTTTCATACACATATACCCACACTCACACACACACAAGCCACACACGCACATACGCACGCGCACCGCGATACACGACAACGACAGGCTCAGGCCTCCCTCTCCAACAAAAAATGATTTGTACGTTTTTTTTCGTCCTTTCTTATTTTTCTATTCTAGAAAAATATGGTGCTGGACCTGGCGGGCGATCTAAGCAATTGTGGTGTCGCCAGAATTTTTTGGCTTTAAGAGGGGGAGGGGGAAGGAATTTTCCAAATCTGAAACCAACTCGATTTGAATCGTAAAACCTACCTATTTACATGCAAAAATTTTTGGCAACTCTGGTCAACATTGACATATTAATTTTTCGACCGCAGCTTAAATTGTTTTTAAACGTATAAATAATTAGTTGTTTTCAAACCAACGCGCTCATATCACTCAGTGAGAATACAAACAATCCATTTTTACTCACCAGTCATCATAGTTTGTGCAAAACACCCTTTTTGCACCCAAAACACAAAAAAGGCGCACAAACACACAAACACCTACACATTTACACTGCAAGTGACGGTCTAACACAAGCATACACGACACTCAAAGCTGCTCCAATACATTCAAATAAAATGGGACTACCAGGTGGTAAGCGAGCCAAGCCGGACAAGCCTGACTTGAAACGTGGTCGTCCATCTGATGCCTCCGTTGATGCTCCATCGCAAATGCTTTTGGAAGCCATCAACAGCCGATTTGAGGAGCAGGCCAATCTCATAAAAGAGTCAATGCATGAAGCAGAGAGCCGCCTGCTGGGGGTGCTCCACGATCGTATCAACGGAATGGCCATGGAGATGAAGCTGATGGCTGACCGGATGATGCAGCTCGAGCGGGAAGTTGGTGAGCTTCGGTTGCTGAAAGACCAAGTTGGGGGGATGGAGGTCAAGTTGGAGGCACAACACAACATGAAGAATGCATGCGATGTACGCATACATGGTGTTCCCTTCGAGGAGGGCGAAAAATTGCGGTCCATGTTCAACTCTTTGTGCTTTGCGGTAGAACTTGTTCCACCGCCAAGAGTAAGAGACATCTTTAGAGTCCGCAAAACACAAAACACAAATGTCGATCCACCAATTATAGTAAAATTGGAAACCACGAGGGAGAAAATCGGCCTTCTTCGCGCACTTGGTGATTACCGGCGTAAAACAAAGTCACTACTATGCATTGGGCTGCTGGGATTTAAGTCGACGGCAGTTTTCTATGTAAATGAGCAGCTATCCAGAGAGAGCTTTCTTATCTTTAAAGAAGCTATGCGCTTGAAAAAGCATAAGTCTCTGTCGGCTGTGTTTACTCGCCGTGGGACTGTGCATGTCAAATGTAATGGGAGTGACGATGTTTTTCGCATTGAGCGAATCGAAGAGTTTCGGTCGCTCTTATCTGCTGAAACCCCTTCTTCAGCTACTGAGTCACACCTACTCGACTCCCACCCTTCTCCTGGTTTTCTCCCTGATGCTCTCTCCGATGCTCTGCCTGATGCTTGCCCTGGTACTCCTGATGCATCAACTGAGACTCCAGCTGGCTCTGGGGCTTCAATTGATAATTTTCGTTAATCGCTTTGTTGTTCTTGTAATTGCTCTCTCAGTCAATGAATCTCTTGTAGTTTTTAAGAGTATGTTTAGTTTTAAGTGTGCCTCTTTATTTATTCAGCGTGCGTTCCCAATTGCAACTTCTCTTTATAACAATGCGGGTCAATACAAATAGCTTTATAGCGAGCAGTCTGATAAGAATTTTAGATAAACAAAAGGAAGGTTTAAAATTAGTTCACTTAAATGCTCAAAGTTTAGGCAATAAGATGGATGAGTTTAGGCAAATATTTGTAAATTCAAATGTAGATATTATATGTGTGTCCGAAACATGGTTTGTGTGTAAGTCTAGTGATGTCTTATTTCAGTGTGATGGTTATTCGTTGTACAGATCAGATCGGGTGGGCCATGCCGGTGGTGTGGCTATTTATGTCAATACAAAACTCAGCTGTAAACTCATTCGCAGTAATCCGGTAGAAAGTCCAGTCGAGTACTTGTTTGTTGAGGTAACAAACAGAAGCTTAAGCATTCCAACTTTAATTGGATGTATTTACAGACCTCATCAAACGACTGATTTTCAAGAATTAATACATGTTGTGTCCGAGATTTCTATGTCGTATCCCAATGTTATTTTGTCGGGTGATCTAAACAGCAACATGCTCAGCGAAAAAATCATTCTGTCCGAAATGGAATCATTAGGCTTATCCTTGGCAAATAGTTCTGAACCCACTCATTTTACTAGAAATAGCAGCACCCTATTAGATATATTCCTTGTTAGTGACCTAAGTAAAATTAATCTTTATGACCAGGTGCCAGCCCCAGCTTTCTCCAAACATGACATGATTTTCCTGACTTATGAAATTCCTGTGGAATATGTAAACCAAACAATTAATTATAGGGACTTTAAATCTATTAACTACGATATATTACTGACTGAATTTGACAACTGTGACTGGGCTTCTATTTATGACTCGACGACTGCGCAGAATCAACTTCTGATATTAAATTCAAACATTTCTTATTTATTTGACACTTGTGTTCCTTTAAAATCAAAAATACTTAGACCAAAGCAGCAGTCATGGTTTAGTGCGCAAATTAAAAATCAAATTCGTATGAGGGACACTGCTTTTAAACGATGGAAACGGTATAGAACCGATGAGATGCACAATATTTATAAACAGCTAAGAGCGAAAGTAACCAGCATGATTGCAACAGCTAAAAGGGACTACTTTAGTGCAAAATTCGGCAATGCAACAACTTCTGGCCAAATATGGAAAGAATTAAAGAGTCTTGGTGTGGGTAAAGTTACCTCAAAACCCAAATCTGACCTTGATGTGGAAGACTTAAATAAGAGATTTGTTCTAGCAGACGTAACTGAACCAGCGCAAAACATGTACCTAAACTCCGTACCCATCTGTGATAATAGCCTAAGTTTTGTCTGTGTTAGTCAATGTGATGTACTTGAGTGTATATTAAAAGTTAAGTCTAATGCGGAAGGGCTAGATGGAGTGAACCCAAAATTCTTAAAAATACTCTTACCACGGCTGCTTAATTACGTTACGCATATAATGAACACCGTGTTTACAACCTCAGATTTTCCTGCCTGCTGGAAAGTTGCAAAAATTCTTCCCATACCGAAATCTAAAAACGAGTTCAGGCCAATCTCTATCTTGCCTTTCCTTTCCAAAGTGTTTGAGAAATTGATGGTAACCCAGATGCAAAGATTTCTAAACGAAAATTCGATGCTCAGCGACAAACAATCTGGTTTTAAGAAGGGAAAAAGTTGCACAACAGCAATTTTAAAAATAGTTGAAGACATTCGTGGACAGGTAGATGATAGTAATGTTACTTGCTTAACATTATTAGATTACAGCAAAGCGTTTGACACTGTAAATCATAGGATATTAAGTACCAAACTGAGTAAAATTTATAATTTTTCGCCAAACGCAACATGTTTAATAGACACTTATCTTAGTAATAGGAAACAGGCAGTGGTTACGGACACACGTGTTTCCGGGTTTTTACCGCTTTCACGAGGAGTTCCCCAAGGCTCAGTCCTTGGACCGTTATTGTTTTCCTTATATATTAATGATCTTCCTCAATGTTTGTCTGATTGTAATGTCCATCTTTATGCTGACGACGTACAACTTTATGTTAGTCGACCTTTATTCAAGCTTAATGAGTGTATTCAAATTATGAACGATGAAATTTTGAAAGTTAGCAACTGGGCGAAGTCAAATGGCTTGTGTCTAAACCCCAATAAATCAACTTGCTTGCTTGTTTACAAAAAGCCTTTGAACGTCAGTGATCTTCCAAGAGTCGTTGTCAACAACACTGAAATTGCATATGCTGAGCAAGCCACAAACCTTGGAATTCAATTTAACTCCACTCTTACATGGAGTAACCATGTTGCAAAAGCTACTGGGAAAATATTTGGAACTATAAGACAGTTGTCTCTCACGCAAAAACTCATCCCTCTTAATCTTAGACTTTTAGTTGCAAGATCATGTCTAATTCCAACCCTTTTCTATGGAATTGAAATTTTTGGTTCCTGCGATGCTGGTAGCATGCAGAAACTAAAAGTGGCGTTCAATTCCATTGCAAGATATGCTTTTAGTCGCGATCGAAGAGATCATATTACTAGCTATGCAAATAAAATTTTCGACTTAAGCCTGGAATATTGGATTAGACTTAGAATATTAATAATGCTACATAAGATTTTGACAACTAGAGAGCCAAACTATTTATTTGAAAATTTACAGCTTGTGTCATCAAGAAGGACCAACAATTTAGTTTGCAAGCGTGTCAAACTCGCGAGTCAAGACAAACAATTTTTTATACAGGCAGTTCGCTATTGGAATGATCTACCGCATAGTATTAAGAGCATTAGGAGCGCAGCGCATTTCAAAGATAAATTATTTGAGCACTTACAGGCACATTTTAGTTCTAACTCAATTTAATTTAATCTATTTAATTTATACCACAACATCATATATAAAAATAACCAAATTTAGTCTTAAGTCGTATTATATTGTAATTAACTAATTAATTGATAATTATATTGTAACACCTTTTGTGACCAATGACTTCATTTATAAGCTATTTGTCTTGTGTCATTGATAAGGTTAAAGCAAGACGGTACACGGGGTATTGTTTGGTATGAGTGCCATTATCGCCACAATCTTCATCATAAACCATCAATTTTTCCTGATTGATGATTCTGTATCAAGAAACTGTATTTACTAAAGATTTCAAATCTCTCCTTATTTTCATGTTTACAGAAATATACAGTCATGCTCCCATTTCCACCTTACTTTTGCGATTTCAGCATGTTGAACACTTGAATTTACAACAAATGTTCGGTGGTTTATATGGAAAATGGCATTTATATCTGTGGCTACTAGATGTAGACTACCAAAATTTGAAAATATTCTACGAATTGAAAACGGCAACAGTGATTGCCGTGATTTAAGTGCGTACAACTTCATTAGACTTTATCTAGTTACCATAGAACTTTATGTCACACACATATAGTATATGCTTGAAAAATTTGAATGTGAAATTTATGCCGTTTGCAAGTCCAAGTCGTAAAATTAAGGTGAAAATGGGAGCATGGCTGATAATCTTTCTTTGTGGAAATATTTTCGAATTAGGGAGTAGATTTTATAGCAACCTTTACGAGTTAATACAAAACTGCTAACATTCGCTATATTTATACAAAACTTTATTATTAATTGGTATAATGCGAATTTCTAAACGAAATGAAATTTTCTTTCAAATCCTTTACACTTTTCATTAATCCAATTTCTCTTAGCCTAATTGACAGTGAGCAGTTACTTAACACCAAATCGTCTGCCTCGCTCGATTGGAAGCATTATAATACTTTGGATGAAATTGATGAGTGGCTTGATGAAATATTGTCCACTTATCCAAATGTCACTGAGGGAATTGTATTGGGTCAGTCGTTTGAAGGACGCTCAATACGTGGCATTAAGATTTCATACCAGAAGGGAAATCCTGGTGTGTTCATAGAGTCCAATATACATGCCAGAGAATGGATCACTTCGGCCACGGCCACCTGGTTAATCCAGCAGTTTCTTACCTCAAAAGATGACCTAATACGAGAGTTGGCTGAGCAACACGATTGGTATATCGTGCCAGTGCTAAATGTAGATGGTTTTGTATACGCTCATGAAAAGGATCGCTTGTGGCGTAAGACGCGTCAACCTTCGCCTATATCAAGCTGCATAGGTGTGGATCCAAATCGCAATTATGATTCCCATTGGATGGAAAATGGTGGTGCTTCCGATGATCCCTGTAATGAGCAATATGCCGGACCGTTTGCTTTTTCAGAGCCCGAAATTCAAGCCATGTCCAATTATGTGATCAGCATTAAGGAAAAGCTAAATGTTATGTTGGCTTTTCACTCCTTCTCCCAGTTAGTGCTGTCGCCCTATGGACACACCAATAAAGAGTATCCTAAGAACTATAACGATCTAATGGCAGTGGCTCAAGCCTTTGCTGAAGCTGTGGAGAACTTACCCTATGGCACTTTCTACAAATATGGATCCTCAGCTGGAATGCTATGTAAGTGAAAGGCAACTTTTGGGAAGTTTTATTAAACTTGGCATCCATTCCAGATAATGCTACGGGTTCCACCATGGACTGGGCCTACAATAAACAGGACATACAAATCTCCTATACCATCGAATTTCGTGACACGGGACGTTATAAATTTATACTGCCACCCGCCTATATCATACCCAATGCTGAAGAGGCTTTGATTGGCATTAGAGCTTTGCTGAAAAAGTGTAAAGATTTGGGTTATCTAGAGGTTAAGTATTCGGAGTCAATTGAACAATAAAGTCATAAAAAGATTAGCGAGAAATAAAACGTTTGTGTGGCCTTTAAGTAAGAGCTGAAAGGCTTTAGAAATCAGTCGATCGACACAATGAATCTGTTGTGGTTCTTTGCCAGTCTGGTGGTCCTGGTTAATGCAGGATCATTGAAGGATGCGCCCAAAAAACGCTACGATAACTACAGTGTTTATAAGCTAAGTATAAAGGATGATAAGCAACTGGAGTTGATCAACCAACTAAGTGAACGAACTGACAAGGTGAGTGCAAAGTGGAAAAGAGCAAAGTTCGTTGAGCTACGAGCGTATTTTTGTATGTATTCATTGCTTTAGTTTAACATTTGGAAGGACTATGACGAGCATAGCAAGGAAATTGATATAATGATTAGTCCCGAGGAGTTGAAGCCTTTCCAGGAGTTATTGAAGCTTAATTATATCAACGGAGAAATGTTCATTGCCAATGTACAGGAGTAAGTACAAAATCTATAAGTGAAAGTAAATGGATTTTGTTGAAACAGAACTAAAAAGAACTGGTCACACTTACATTTTATAAGCTTTTACGTGTTAACCCATTGGTAATCCTCTTGCCAGTGTGTTCCGTCACTGTCATATCATAATCCCCTTAATTGAATGCGATTAGTTGCCTCGATTAGCTAGCGATTGCCTTACTACCATAAACTTTATGATCAATTAACCCATATTAGGCTTATAGATGAAGAGCAAATTACTGGCCGCGATAGCCCCACTAACTTTGGTTGGAAAAAGTACTAAGAACTGGCTGAAATTGAGGCTTGGCTGGATGGCATACTGGCCACTTATCCCGACAAGACCGAAGCATTTGAATCTCTCATAATGCGGGTAAACCGGGCATCTTCATCGAGTCCAATATACATGCACGCGAATGGATTACCTCGGCCAGTGCCACGTGGTTTATCAATGAATTGTTAACCTCCCAGGAGCCAAGGGTGCGAAATTTGGCTGAGAACTATGACTGGCATATTGTGCCGGTGTTCAATGTGGATGGGTTTGAGCATTCGCATCGTAAGGTAAGTTTGGAATTGTTGTTAAGATAAAGTTTCTATATATCTTTTTTTTTGTCAGGATCGCATGTGGCGTAAGACGCGTCAGCCACATGCCACCAATTCCTGCATTGGTGCCGATGCCAATCGTAACTTTAACTCCTACTGGATGGAGAATAACGGTGCTTCCAGTAATCCCTGCAGTGAAACTTATGCGGGCCATTCACCCGAATCTGAACCTGAAGCTAAGGCTTTGGTGGAGCATTTGAGAAAGGTCAAAGATGAGTTTAAGATGTACATTTCCTTCCATTCGTATGGCCAATTCTTGCTCTCACCCTTTGGGCATACTAGGGAGGAGTTCCCGGAAAACTATCCTGATCTTTTGGATATAGGAGCAGACTTTGTTGCGGCCATCAAAAGTCTGCCTTATGAAACCGTTTATTTTCATGGATCCACTGCTTCTGTACTCTGTAAGTAAATTTTTGATCAGAGTATTGAATACTTAGTATCGAGTACTAAGCATCGATTTCTGAATGAGTGGTACTGAGTATCGAGTTTTGAGTATTCGAGTAGTGAGTATGGAGTACACAGTATTGAGTTTTGAGTATAGAAAACTTAGTTTCGAGTATTGAGTAACGTCTAGAATATATTAGAGTATCGAGTACCAAGTACCAAGTGCCATAGTATCGACTACTGACTATTGAAAACAAACCATCGAATACTGAGTATTGAGAGTTGAGGTTGAAAGACTGTGAAGGGACTACTAAGAAGCATAGTATCGACTACTGAGTATCGAGAACAGATTATGGAATTCTAAGTATTCAGAGCCGAGCATCGGTTACAGAGTATGAAGTACTGAGTATCAAGTTGTGAGTAGCAAGAACTGCGTTTCCAATAGTCAATATTTACTAGAGAATATAAGAGTATCAAGTACTGAGTATTGAATACCAAGTGCCATAATATACTGAGTATCTAGAGATGAGTACGGAGGACTGAGTATGAACTACCAAGTAACATAGTATCGACTACTGAGTATCGAAGACGGACCAGTATCCAGTAGTGAGTATCTAGAGCTGAGCATAGGTAACTTAGTATGAAATACTGAGTATCGAGTTGTAAGTATCGAGAACTGAGTTTCGAGTAGTCAGTATCGAATACCACGTACCAAAATACAAAGTATGGAGTATCGAGATCTGAGTATCCAGGTCAGAGTATGGAATGTTGAGTATCGAGTGCTACTGAGTATGAAGAACTGAGTATCGAATTCTCAGTTTCGAGAACTGAGTTTCGAGCAGTTAGTATCGACTAGAGAACAAGAGAGAGTATCGACTAATGAGTATCGAAAACACACTATCGAATACTGAGTATAGGAAGCAGAGTATGGTGTACTAAGTATCGAATACCAAGTACCAAGTGAAAGAGTATCGACTACTGAGTATCGAAAACAGATTATAGAATTCTGAACTGAGCATCGGTTGCAGAGTATAAAGTACTGAAATTCTAGTTGTTAGTAGCGAGAACAGCGTTTCGAATAGAAAGCGTATCGAGTACTGAGTATCAAATACCAAGTGCCACTATATACTGAGTATCGAGAGATCAGTATGCTGGACTGAGTAAGAACTACTAAGTACCATATTATCGATTACTGTGTATCGAAGCCAGACTATCCAGTACTAAGCCTCTAGAGCTGAGAATAGTTTACTGAGTACGAAATACTGATTATTGAGTACTAAGTCTCGAAAACTGAGTATCGAGTTGTCAGTATCGAATACCACGTACCAAGTGCCAAAGTACTGAGTATCGGAAACAGTCCATCGAATGCTAGGCATCGAGAGCTAAGTATGGAGTTCAGAGTATCAAGTACCAAGTACCAAGTTCCGTAGAATCGACTACTGAGTATTGAAAGCAGTCAATTGAATACTGAGTATCAAGAGATGAGTATAGAGGTTAGAGTCTCGACTATCAGGTTCCAAGTGCTATAGGATCTTCTGTTGAGTATCGAAAACAACCTCTCGAGTTTTGGTATTGAGTATCGAGAGCTGAGTATTGAGTGCTTATTATGGCGTATCGAGTATGTAGAACAATTTGTCATAGTATCGACTAGTGAGTATCAAAAACAGAATAAATGAGTAACGAAAGCTGAAAATGGAGTTCTGAATATCAAGTACCTAATATGAAGGACCAAGTTTCACGTAACAAGTACCAAACATCAAGTTCCAAGTACCATAGTATCGAGTACTGAGTACCTAAAGCTGAGTACTGCTTCCTTTGTTTGGAGTATCGAGTACCAAGTACCATAGCATTGAGTACTGAGTATTAAGTACGTCGTATGGAGTACAAAGTAACTTGGTATAGAGTTCGAAGTACTAAGCACCGTAGTATCGAGTTCAAAGTATCGAATATTGAGTAGTTCAGGGTATACGAATATATATTATATAGTTCTGATTTCTTTACCATTAAATTGCAGATGTTGCTTCTGGCTCCTCGGTGGACTTTGTATTCAATGAACTGGACAAAAAGGTGGGCTACACCATTGAGTTCCGCGACAAGGGTCGCTATGGCTTCATCCTTCCCCCCGTGCAAATCATACCCAATTGTGAGGAGCTTATGGCCGGCATGGTGGCTATGATTGACAAGACGCAGAAGTTGGGTTATTTCAATTGAAACTAATTACATTTTGTATACAATTTATTCAACATTCAGTAATGTGTTTTATATAGGAGGTCAATAGATCATCCATTTTATAGCCTTGACTGGTGCTGCACAGCAATTTGGAAGCTCCAATCATATTGCCAAAACGTATATGAAAATGATTCTTTCCCGAGCTCCACATACCCAGCTGGGAGTAGTCGTAGCTAAGAAGACTCATCTTAGACTTGGCATCCATGACATGAAAACCCATGACATGAAAACTATCAACAGATTCTCAGGTAGCTGCTCATCATTTAGTTGTTTCACCACAAAGAAGGTAGAGCCAAAACATGGCTGCTTGCTGAGTTCTTGCAGAAACATCAACTTGGCTTGCTCCTCCTCCAGCTGTGGATGTTGTCTTAGATGTTGTCGAAGCTGATGCTGCCATTCGCTGGTGGCTTGTAGCTGTAACAAATCCTCAGGCACCAGACGCAGCAGATTTATGCCATAATCCTTGGTCTCAGCTTGATATATCAAACCCGCCATTAGCAAGGCCTGCTCGCTTTCAATGGCATAATAACCTTTCAAGTATTTATGCAACTCCTGCGGATAGCTAAAGATTAAGTCACCCTGAGGATCCTCGCCTGGTTGATTGTTTATCCACAGCTTGCGCATGAAATGCAGCTGATAGTGCTGACCCTCACTGGCCGAACGCAAGGTCTTCTGCTGACGCAGCCAGTAGAGCAGTTGACTGATGAAATCGAACACAAACTCCGTCTCGGGCATGGCATACACTCTTTCGCCGGTCTTCAAAAATATGCTGTAACCCAACTGCGACTTCAACTCCAAGCGTTGAGCTATTTCCTTGATCAACTCAGCTCCGCGAGTATGCGATTCTATTTCAAACGCCTCCACAGTGTCATCCGGGAAATAGATTTTATGATAGATGAACATGCAACGTTGTTGTATACCCTCCACTTCTATCAAATGTGGCGCCTGCTTGCGCTGACCATGTTGCAGGGTACGCTTGAGTCGCTTCAGACAGTTACATATATTCACTGCATTCAAAAATATACAGAACTGTTAAAGGAATCTATAACGTTGCCCTCCATAAGAAGTTTCTTAAGTCCGAAGTAGATAACTATAGTGTTTGAGAATCATATCTTCTCATCAACACCAAGCACTTATGTAGATCTATTGTTTTATCAGCCCAACTGTAGCTTATGAAAGTCAGACTTAAAGCTTACTTCAGCTAACTTCTCAGGTTATAAAATGCTTTCAAAATAGATTTCCAATCATTAACTTCAGAAGGTTAATATTCTCGATCGAGCCGAAAGTTTTCGCATTACGAATATCTTACCATTATATCAGGACATCTATTTTCTACACTTTGAACAATACCTATCTATATAAATAACAAGCTAAAAGTTAATGTTACTCCATTTGGCCCCAAAAACTTAATATACTAAGTGTTCCTTTGTTCCTGTGTTCTTTTGGCAGTTTAGCACATCGCTTACTTTCTTCAAGACTGTTATTACTAAAAATAAACCATGTCATGAAAATTTAAAGTTCTTGATCGATCTTACCCAGCGAAATAAATTAAAGTTTGAGTTAATCTTGTAAAATATTTTTTAGTCAAAGTGAATGTTAGCAGGCTCAAGGTCGAGGATTGATTAAAATTCAATAATCAACAGAAATTTCAACAGAGAATACATATAAGATGGTCCCTGCATGTACCGAGGTGGCATCCCTGTTAAGGCGATAGACGTTATTATCGATAGGTCGGCAGTCACCGTCATCAGTCGTTCAGCACCCGCCGCAGTGATCAGCAGACTTCAGCCGTCAGTCTTAAATCAGTCGAAATTAAGCCGTCAACTAAACTTTATACACACTCTCATTTAATCTGATTATTATATTACCTAACTAACTACACGAATATCTATAATAAAGACACATATTTATCTTACATACATATGAACATTACCAGAAGCTGTAGTAGACGGGGCTGGTAGACGAAGAGGTGTGGGGAAGGTATATAAAAGGTGATGTAAAAAAGTGTGGGGGGTGAAGGTGTGGGGTGGGTTGGGGGGAGTACGGTAGGTACCGTAATATGTCAAGACAGAGTGGAAACATTGTTTGTTAGTATCTGCGGCAGGCTTTGCTAAGTGCTAGTGTTACCGGTTCGGTTCCTTGACCGTTTTGATGTAAGCGGTGCTGAATCGGTGGTGTTTGCATATGAGGAAGCATCTGCTGAGTTGGCTGGGCTGGTTGCTGCTGTTGAGTTTGAAAAGCTTCAGGGAGATGCATTTTGAGCATTGTAGGCTTCGCGGCAATTTTACTGGCTTCTTCATTTGAATGGTATCGAATTCGGTCCCAATACTTCGCACAAGCCGTTTCATAAGTTTTTACAATCGGATTCACTCTCAGATCCTCTCTAATCGTGCGAATCCTGACATACCAAGGAGCATCCGTAATGGTCCTTAAGATTTTATTTTGCGCAACTTGAATTCGGTGAAATTGGGACTCACAAATCAGAGAGCCCCAAACTGGAACTGCATACTGCCAAATCGGTGAGATTAGCTGCTTTTAAAGGATATATTTCATATTTAGGGGCAGCTTACTGTCGCCAGAGATCATCCAATATAGTTTTTTGGCCCTATTTTGCAGTTTTCCAACAGTAGACGTTACGTGTTAAGTAAATAGCAGTTTCTTGTCCATCCTCACACCAAGATATGGAAGAATACTTTCAGTAACCAGTTGCTGATCCATTACCCTTGGTTAAGATAGGATGAACGATAGTTGAGTTATAAGGAAAACAAAACAATTATGGGCAGCACCAATCGAAACGTTGATGGGCATCACTTCACAGGTACAGCGTATATTATAGTCGGGCTTGACCGACTTTCTTACTTGTTGGACTTGCTCTTGACAAACCCTAGAATAAATGACATGTCAAAAGACATGTGCGGCAGTTTGTTGGTCAGCTTAGGACATCGGACATTGCGGTAGCAGTTGATTCTTCTGGAATAGCGGCCACATTGGTAAAGGGATGTCGTACAGCTTATAGGGCGTTAAAATTGCCGTTATACCTTTAAACTATTGAACAACCGACATGCAAAATTTCAAAACACTGTTTAATGTAATAGCATAAGCAAAAATCATCATTTGGGACGAATGCACAATGGCGCACTAAATCGCATTGGAATCAATTCACCGAACATTAAAAGATCTTCGCAATGACTCGAGATGTTTTGGAGGCGCAACGATTTTACTATCTGGCGATTTCCGCCAAACACTGCCAATCATTCCAAGATCGACTCCAGCCGATCAAATAAACGCTTGCCTCAAATCATCCATCCAATTTGCCTCAAATCATCCAATTTGAGGAGCTATGTGTAGAGACTTCAGCTGTCAGCTAACAAGAGAGTTGCATTGCAGAACGATTCATCGCTCACTATTTCTCCAAGGAATTGCTGAATATCGGTCGTGTCTCTGTCAGTGAATCGGATTGATTTCATTTCCTCCGAATTTTTGCAATTTTGTCAATTTTGTTCCCGATCATCATCGCTTAAACTTTGTAGTTTAGAATCAGATCATTGGTAGTCTGGATTCATTCAAATCTATCGACTGTGTAACAAACGAGGACGATGTTACCCACTATTCAACAGAATGTGCCGCACAATTTGCAACTAAAGGTTGGCTCGGAAGTCGTCTTGACTCGAAATCTAAACCAACCAAAACTATGCAATGGAACGAAATTAAGAAAATGGATTACCAATGTGATTCACGCGGCGATAATCTAAGGAAAATTTAAAGAAGAAGAAGTTTTCATTCCGAGGTTTCCGATGATCTCAGCCGATGTGCCCTTTGGGCTTATACGAATTCAATTTATAATTCGCCTTGCACTCGCCATGACGATTAACAAATCACAAGGCCAGTCCTCAAATGTTTGTGGCCAGAATTTGAAAAATGAATATTTTTCTTATGATCAATTGTACGTGTCATGTTCACGTGTCGGCAAACCCTCTGCTTTATTTATTTTTGCCCCTGATAACAAAACTAAAAAATGATAAATATCACAAGGTTCTTCAATGTCGTCTTCAGTCGTCTAGACCACAAGAGGGCCTTAAGTTAACTCATTACAGTCATTTATTGTTAGGCGGTACGAAGTTCGCCGGGCCATATAGTAAGTAATATAAAAATTAAAGTTTACACAATATTGAACACGATATAGCGAATATATGTTTATCATTCAGGCGTGTTCTCAACTCCGCTACGTTTTGAAAAGTAAACGAACGCAATTCCGTTTCGGTTTGGTTTTGTAGTTCTCAATTCCGAATGAAATTACTTACGCTCTATTTTTGGCCAACCACGGGCCAAGCGAAATCGGCACGAGGAAATGAGAGACGCTCACTTTTACTTTTCCTTTTGGCTGGCACAGTCAATTTCGCGAGACATTTAACTTAAGAAAAATTATTTTTAAATCAGTTAAAGAGTTAAAAGCAATTGAAATTACTTAATTTAGTTCTAAATTGATCACAGAGTGTAGGAGTAGGAGTGTGTAACTTGCCAAATACTTTTCATTTCACCGGCCAACATGCATAACTTTTTAAAACGAAAAACGCGAGAAACTGAATCATTTCCGTTTCCGAAATGTGGCAGTGGAATTGTGAACGTGCCTGATTAGATCAAAAATCGTGTTTTTTGTGTGTTAAGAGAACGAAGAGCTTAACGAAGCCTACAATGAGTAAAAACTAATGAGAAGAAGAGAAGTTCAGGCAGGATCACAGCAAATTTTTCGTGAAACGTGCTAACTGTCGATATGCACCGATCATTGATTACAATACAAAACATTAAATTCGGTCAAAGGTCTGTCGTTTGTCAGCATTACAATGCAGCTTATTTTGAGAAAGTCCGACCTGGATAGTGTTGCGCTATATTGCTAGAGTGGCTTCTAGTTACCACAAGAGCCAACGCGCAAGCTGCTTATCGTAGTTAGACTTTCAAAGTTTTTGGAAAACGGTTATGTTCTTAAATGTTCTGGTCTTAAATGGACTTGATTCGTAATGCGGTTCGGTTCATGGTTTGCCTCAAGAATGAGATGTCCCAACTAACATTTTCAGTGTCCCTGGTTAAAACCTACCTTGAGTATATGATGATAGATGACTAAGGCCTGCTGATAGAGCTGCGGTTTGGTACCCAAAGATTTCAATAGTGGAGCCTTCAGTGGTTCAGAGTTGTACTTCCATAGTGGTGTCTGTTCAGAGCTGCAAGTGAGTAGAAAAATTAAGCATCATGCCTTCCAAAAACTCTTTGATAAAACTCACTCCAAGGCCTCCCTAAACTGATTCTCAGCCAGCTGAGAAATTAAATGTTGACGACGTCTAGTAATATTGGTTCTAGGTTTGGGCTTGAGTGGCTCCACCAGTCTGCCCTCCTTGAATATCTCTTGCAGCTTTAAGCCGGGTCGGGTAAGTGTGGCCAGCAGACGTACATTTCCGGCGGCAAACTGTCCCCAGGCACCTTCCTCTACACATCCCTGCCAAAGGCTTTGAGCGTCTGCGTTTAATAATTGGGCACCGCTGATACCAGCTTGGAACTGCACCAGGTCGCCTGTGCTTAGGCTAAGATATGCCTCATCCTCGGGTAGAAAGTCCACCAAGGCCACGCCAAAGCTAGAGCGTTGTTTGAGATTAGTTAAGATAAAGTTGATTAGTTCAGCGGCTTCTGGGGCCTCAGTGCAGTGCAGTATGAAGTTCTCCTGCTGCACGGTGAGGATATGCAGTTCCTGTGGCGGATCGGCCTCAACCTTAAGCAACTAAACCTCACGTTACTTTAGAGGTTTACTCATTTTTGTCAAGTTGGGGAAAATAAATACGCGCTGGCACGTCTGTGCCTTTTGAGTCTTGGATCAATTCTGTTTATTCAAAAATAATTATTAAGGGTCTTGGCCCATACATATTCTTATATTCTTATATATAAAGCCACTGCTGGTTATGCCAACAGCGGAGCGGCTAAACATTATATATTTTGTATATAAAGAGAGGGAGAGACGTATGTCTGCACATGTGCATGAGTCTTACAGCGGTCAGCGTGAGAACGCTGACTTAGCATTGCTCATAAGTGGCTGATCATATTTCATGCCCACTTGACTTGGTTTGTTTAGATACAGCTACAAAGTATCGCTGTTATGCAAGCAATAAAGTATTGCTGTTTATTATGTTTATGCCAAGTACAGTGCACTCTCAATATACGTGCATACTACACCTCCCCTCCTTCGAAAAATAACGTAACTAGGTGAAGTTATTTTAGATATATATATTTAAAAGTATGTAAGTATATTTATGAAGACTTTTTTTTTTTTTTTAATCTTTAAAATAAAAATTTTTTTTTTTTTTGTGTATTCTTATGTATAAGTATATTTGGATAGAGATGAAGAATGAAAATGTTTTTTTTTTTTTTTTTTTATTTATTCTTTTTTTTTTTTTTATACTCTTGCGTACTCATTGTATTAAGAATGAAAAATTTTTAGCCTATCTTTATGAACTGTATTTTTTTTGTTTTTATTTCCTGAAATTACTATATTATCATTATCTTCTATTTTTTCTATTCTATAGGGCCCTGTGTATTGAGATTCTAACTTATGACCTACCTCATTTTTTAGTAAAACTTTATCTCCTATGGATAAAATTATATCTTTAGCTTTCAAGTCATATAACTCTTTGTTTTTATGCTTATGCATATCGATCATAGTTCTAGCTCTTTTATATGCTACTTCTAATCTATACTTGCTTTCTCTAGCATAATCATCTATGTTATATATAGGTTCTATATTATTTATATTATTAAAGTACTTTGGTAGATTACTAGTCCGTCCAAATACTAATTCATATGGACAATAATTATGTGCCATAGAGGGTGTAGTGTTGAAACAGTATACGAAATATTGAAGCCACACGTCCCAATCAGTTTTGTCAACCGATATGTATGAACGTATAAATTCATTGAAAGTTCTATGACTTCTTTCGACTGTTCCAACTGTCTGGTGATGGTGTGCAGTAGATGTTAAGTTGTTTATTTTCAGATACTTGCACAAGTCATTTATTATTGAATTCTTATATTCTGTTCCCATGTCTGTAATGAACGTCTTCATTGGACCGTACTTCAGAATAAATGATTCAAATATTGCCTTAGCAACAGTATTGCCATTTTTATTTGGTATTGGAACTGCTACTAAATATTTAGTTAAGTCACATATTAAGGTGACTGCATATTCATTACCATTTTCGGACTTAGGCAGTGGACCAATGGTGTCCACTATAACCCTGTCAAAAGCGTTTACAGGTGTTTCTGTAATTGTCAAAGGAGTTTTTATATGTTTTGTCACTTTTGATTTTTGGCATTTAGGACATTTTTTTACGTACTTAGTAATGTCTTGAGACATTCTTTTCCAGTAATAATATCTTTTGACCTTGGCCAAGGTTTTTGTAATGCCTGTGTGACCTCCTTGAATTGGATCGTCATGAAATGTAGACATTATAGCTTCTTTTTCTTTTTCATCATTTATTTGGGTCACCGGGATGAGTAGCGCTACTCTTAATGTATGTAATATTTTATTGCCCATAATTTTAAAATTTTCAATTGAAACTTGTTCAAAGAAATTTTCCCACGGTGCCACTTTCAGTTGGCTGATTTCATATATACCGGCTTGCGTTTCAAGCCTTTGGAAAAATTGACCTAAGTCAAGAATTCCATTAGTATACAGATCATCAACTCCATATCTTGCAATAATTTTCTTTCCATGTTTAAAGAAACATATCAGATTTTTCATTTGCAAGGTCACTACTTTACGTACTTCGTCATTATTAATGACTTCATATACGTTGGGCTTTGAAGCTTTATCCAGATCTTGCCTAAGCAATTCTGTTTTTGTATTTGTATCTCCTGCGCAGGATTTTTGTCTACTTTGATATCGCGTAGTGACTTTTAGTATATTTCTGGTTAATTCTTGTAGATCTTTGATGGTTATTCTTGATAACGCATCTGCTACATAGTTATCTTTTCCCTTCAGGTACTCTACATCAAAATTGTATTCCTCTAGTTCTAATCTCATTCTGGTAAGCTTCGAGCTCGGATTAACCATTGAGAACAGATACGTAAGCGGTCTATGATCTGTTTTGACCGTAAAGTGTTTTCCGTAAATATAGGGTCTAAAATACGTTATAGCCCAATGAATTGCAGCCAATTCTTGTTCCGTTGTGCTTTTATTGCTTTCACCCTTTGTAAACATTCTTGATGCATACGCGACTGGCAGCTGGAGTCCATTTTTGCTCTGAGTTAAAACTGCTCCACAAGCCTGCTTGCTCGCATCAGTTATAATGCAAAATTCTTTGCTGAAATCTGGGTATTGCAATAAATTCGGATTCATCAATGCTGATTTTAGATGATCAAAAGCATTTTGACATTCAGTTGTCCACTCAAATTTAACGTCTTTTTACATAATCTAGTTATGTGACGGGAGTATTCGGCAAAGTTTTGGATGAAACGTCTATAGTAGTTGCAAAATGCAATAAATCGCCTAGCGCTGTCTGCGTCATGTGGGATTGGATAATTTTTAATGACGTCATACTTTTTATCATCCGGTAGAATTCCCTTATCAGTGCATTTGTGTCCCAAAAATGTGACCTCATGCATGAAGAATGAACATTTCTCAGAATGTAATTTTAGGTTGTATTTTCTACATTTTTCAAAAACGTCAGTTAAGTTTTTAATCATGTGTTTTTCAGAACAACCAATTACTATCAAATCGTCCATATAAAGGAAAGCTTGTGTTGGATCTAAGCCGGAGAACGCTATTGTCATCATTCTTTGGAATGAGTTAGGCGCTATTTTCAAGCCAAATGGTAATCGTGTGAAACGATATGAACCATTGCTTGTCGAAAAAGATGTAATATCCCTTGAACCTTTTTCGAGCTCAATTTGATGGAAACCAGACATTAAATCCAAGCATGAAAAATACTTTGCTCGTCCTAGTTGATCCAAAATATCATCAATTCTAGGAAGTGGAAACTTATCCGACAACAGTTTTTTGTTAATTTGACGGTAGTCAATCACTAATCGCCATTTTTTTACATCAGATCCGGGAAGAGACTTCTTCGGAACTAATAGAAGAGGGCTATTATACGGAGACACTGATGGTTCCACTATTTTATCATCAATTAATTTCTGTACCTGTATCTGAATTTCGTCTTTCTGACTATGAGGGTTTCTGTAGTTTTTGATGTATACTGGTTCATCATCCGCCAATCTCAGCTTTTGCTTGTAAAAATTATTCGACGTTATCGGTTCGGTTTCAAGACCGAACACATCACTATACTGTGTGCATAACTCTGTGAGTTGTTTATCAAATTGGGGGGGAAAATTTTTCCTTAGTCGAGACATTACAGCCTTTGTTCTTAATTCGGGATTAGTTTGAACTACTTCATAGTTCGAAAGTGATTCAAATTTTAAATTTTTTATACTTACTACTTGGTCTGAATTGGTTGTATTCAGTAAACAGACAAATGCATTTTTGGTTGTTGCTATGGTGTTTGCAACATAAATGCCATTTTGAATCTCTTGATTCGGAATTAATACACTGTGTTCATTTGAAGACAGTTGTATTTCTCGGACTACTTGGGATCTTGCTGGTAAAACTATAGAGTTATTACCAGAACTGTAAGTTATTGGAACGTAAATTGGAAATTTTAAATTTGCGGGCCTGATCATGAGCCAATCTTCATTTGGTTTAAAATCCAATTGACAATTGAACTTTTTCATGAAATCGACACCCAATAATCCGTCACATGGAATTCCAAAATTTGAATCCACTAAGTGAAACTTGTGAGGAATTATATATTTTCCTGACTGTATCTCAACTGAAATCAATCCCTTAGATAGCATTTGCTCTTGGCCTATGCCCTGGATTGAAATTATATTATTTTGTTGAATACTATTGAAAGTATCCGAATTTTCTTTTAAAATTGAAATGTCTGCACCAGTATCAATTAGAAATGTTAAGTTTTTATTCGTTTCTACATTAATAAAATTGACGAATATATTCATGCTAAGACTGACAGTGTGAACCTTATGCTCTATTCTTGAGCACCCGAGGGTTGCTGGGAGTTTCCCGAATTGTTTTGGGCTACTCTCACATTGCTTTGGTCGTAATTATGTTGGTTATTGCCATTGTTATAGTTTTGGCGTCCTCTGTTTGAGTTGCCGCTTCTATTGGCATTACCACGACCCCTTTGGTTATAGTTTCTGTTTTGGTTATTATTATAATTATTATAATTGTTATTATAATTATTAGAGTTATTTTGTCCTCGATAATTTCCATTGCCCCTGCCTCGGTTATTTCCTCTGAAATTTCCACCCCGGTGGTTCTGACCACCTCGGGCATGCAGTATGGCATTTGGATTACCAGTCATCTCAGTACTACACTGTATGTACTTTGAGATGACTTCATTCATGGTTTTGAAATTTCCTGCCTCCAAAATATTCCTAAGTCGGCCATGTTCAGCATTTTTAATCATTGTGCTTATGGCTTCTTTAGTACTAAATTTGTCGGCGTGTTCGGCCGGTAAACCTTCATCGATATAAGCAGCTTCCAAAAGCTTGCGCAAATTATTTATTTCGGTAGTATATTTTTCGGCTGTTTTGCCTTTTTGAAGGGTCTTCAGCATTTTTGCTTTAATCAGGTCGGAAGTTTCACCGACTATTGTGTCTTTAAGTTTTTGGATGATTCCTTTTATAGTGGTTTCATCTTGTACTTTATATAAAGTGCTTCCGTCAATTTTGGATTTTATAACCTCCACGGCTAGTTCTTCATACGAGCCTTTGGTAAGGTCTACCAGTTTCAATGCTGTGACAAATTTCTGCAATTGCAGTCTTTGTCCATTGAATTCTGGTATAGCACTTGAAATATCTTTGATATATGCCCTTTGGGCAGCTGCTGCAACCTCAGCTGCTGAGTCCACCATTATTAAATTATTTTCGGTGTCCTCTTCGCTGTCAGACAAAATATCTTTCGTATCTAGAGTAATAACAGCTGGCACAGTAAGATTATGTAAATCTTCTTCTTCTATTTGGATATTTTGTTCCTGCGTTTCTTGGTCTTCGCCAAGTTCAAATTTAACAGGAGTATTTAATATAGAAGGTATTAATATATTTAGTGAATGCTTTTCTTTGATCACTTGTAGATTGCTTTTGAGCTTTGTAAGCAAATTAGATGTTTCTAACCAATGTTGGTCAGTTAATCTCTCTTTATGCTCATATATTAATAGTCTCACTTCATTGAAAGCTTCGACCAGTATATAGGCATGTTTTTCGACAGTATCTATATGTGTCGGTCTGTTTTGAATCAGACATTTATAAGACTTGTCAAATCTTATTTTAATATTTCGGATTAGCTCAGTTATTTCTGGCCATTCCATAACACAAGAGATTTTACATTCACTTTTTTTTTTTAAAATATTGTTTGTTAATGATAAAGTCTTAGATTTTATCGAGGTCGTTACCTCTACTAATATACTTTTTCTTAAGGCATCTGTTGTGCTCCCTGTAAATTTTGAAAAACAAATTTGCACACATGATGACAACAATGACAATCAGTAGGGTTGTTATCATACCCGTACTTTCTACTTCTACTTTATTAATTACATTTGCAGTGGAATCCACTGTTTTTGTATCTACTAAACCCATGGTTATTTCGGGTTTTTCTAAATGTTTTTCTATTGAATCTGTCTCTATGAAATCTTTGCTTATAGCATTACTATTCATAAAAAAAAATATTTTTTCTCTAGCGATGAATTTTCACTAAATAAATTTCCGCATTCCCTAAAATGGGATGTTCCTCAACAATTGTCTTTATTTTGACATATGGCAAAGTTGCCAGAATCATTGCTTTTCCTATTTTACTGAAGTGAATGAGAGGGCGTATAGCTTGTATACGAAAGTTTATGTTTGTTCTATAAAATCTATCTACTTCAGCGTCTAGCATTTCTAAAGAGTAACGCAAGGTTTAAAAATTTCTATTAAAATTTTTTTTGGATTTTATTTGCAACTGTTTGCACAGTGCCAGAGACGTGGAAAAAGTGTTAGAGGGCACATGACTGGCTTACAATTTTTATGTATATAATTAAAAATCCAGTCATATGGTTTTAGTAAAAGCCTATCAGGTTGAGTTAGTAAGATTTTTGGCAAGCGCTTTCGCGCAGCTGCACAATATGTAATTTAAGCTAGCGTTTTCACGCATATGCTTGTTTAATTCTAGGCAATATTTTTTTTTATTACGAAGTTTTTTATTGAGGGTTTTGATGCCTCTCTCGTACTCTGCACGTTTAGCTGGTTCTGCTTCTTTGTTGGCCAGTTCCTTCATTAGTCGTCTCTGCTGGAGAAGTTTCACTTTCCTGCCGCTTCTTTTTTTCTGTTGTTTCTCCTTCGGCGCGTTCCTAGCCCGGTACTCAGCTAACGTGAGTGGGCGCGGTCCCGCGGTTGGATACACCTCAAGAGCTTCTTGAAGAGTGGGTGTATCCCTTTGCTCGACAGGAGCAGAACCCTGAAAGTCACTTCGACTTTCTTCCATCGACGGCGCAAAAGACGGATTGCCTTTCGCACTTTTTACCTTTTGTTATTGTTGTCCGGGGCCTATGGGCTCAGGCGGTGCCGGTGCTGGTCATCGCACAGGCTCAAAAGTATTTGAGGAAGTTCAATTATTGCTGTCCGGGGCCTTTTGGTTTCAGGCGGTGCCGGTGCTGGTCATCGCACAGGCTCAAAAGTATTTGAGGAAGTTCAATTATTGCTGTCCGGGGCCTTTTGGTTTCAGGCGGTGCCGGTGCTGGTCATCGCACAGGCTCAAAAGTATTTGAGGAAGTTCAATTATTGCTGTCCGGGGCCTTTTGGTTTCAGGCGGTGCCGGTGCTGGTCATCGCACAGGCTCAAAAAAAAATTTTTTGGCAAATTCAGTTGACTTTTTTTCTTTCTCCCGTACGAACTTGGAGCTTTTCCTTTCAGTAGCCGCTTTTAGAAGGCAACTACCACACTGTTACACAGATATTTTTAGTTTTTTTTTTTTTTTTATTTGTCACAAAATTGTTCACTTGGCAGGCCCGGACTTATGTCACGGTCGCCATATAGTAAACCTCACGTTACTTTAGAGGTTTACTCATTTTTGTCAAGTTGGGGAAAATAAATACGCGCTGGCACGTCTGTGCCTTTTGAGTCTTGGATCAATTCTGTTTATTCAAAAATAATTATTAAGGGTCTTGGCCCATACATATTCTTATATTCTTATATATAAAGCCACTGCTGGTTATGCCAACAGCGGAGCGGCTAAACATTATATATTTTGTATATAAAGAGAGGGAGAGACGTATGTCTGCACATGTGCATGAGTCTTACAGCGGTCAGCGTGAGAACGCTGACTTAGCATTGCTCATAAGTGGCTGATCATATTTCATGCCCACTTGACTTGGTTTGTTTAGATACAGCTACAAAGTATCGCTGTTATGCAAGCAATAAAGTATTGCTGTTTATTATGTTTATGCCAAGTACAGTGCACTCTCAATATACGTGCATACTACAAAAAAAAAAAAAAAAAAAAACACCCCCCCACCACCGCCCACGGAGGGAACCAAAAAGAAACCAAAAAGGAAACGACAAGGATTGGGTAGATTAAAAAATAGGTGGGGGGGGGGAGGAAAAAAGAAAAAAAAAAAAAAAAAAAAAAAAAAAAAAAAAAAAAAAAAAAAAAAATCAAAAAAAAAAAAAAAAGGGGGGGGAAGAAAAAAAATAAAAAAAATAAAACACCAACAAAACAAAAAAAAGAAAAAAATGCAAAAAAAAAAAAAAAAAAAAAAAAAAAAAAAAAAAAAAAAAAAAAAGAAAACAAAAACATAATTCTCCCCCTCTGTGTGTGTGGGGGGGGGGTCCACCCCCGGGGGGGGGTTTTTTTGTTCCTAAAAAAAAAATTCCAGTTTTTAAGGGGGTGGCGGCTGCGGCGGGGTTGCAGTTCCATAAGAGAAGGTGGCTCCGTGCGTGCACCATTTAGTAAGGTACGTTCCAGTCGCTGCAGGGCAAGTGTGGCCTGCAGCTTGGAGGTGCCCAACTTCATGAAGCTACGCAAATGAGGCTCGAAATTGGAACTGGGTGGAAAGCAGCTGAGACATAAAGCCAGCAGTAACCAGCCGCGGGAGAGTGAATTAAGACTGGGATTTAGGTAGAGTTGCTTGCAGACTTGGGCCAGGATTTCGTCTCTGAGGGGAAAAGTGATAAGGCTTGGATTTAGATTAATTAAGGGTGGTTTTACCTCAGATTCTCCTTTAAGATGCCGTGACCTATGATGAAGTGCAGCTGATCTAGAGGTGTGTTGCCGCTGCTAAGCCAATGTTGATAGAACTCCTCAGCCTTATTGTGTCCCATAGGCAAAAACTTAGTTTGAGGCTTTGAATTCTGACGCGGCGCGGCTTGTGGGTAATACCCTGAGTCGGGCTTAGCAGTTGTTTTAAGTCTGACATTAGTTGAGCATTATGCGTTAAGGTGGGTGCTATATCTGGCAGATCACCCATAAATCGTAAAATGGTCAACCAAATGGCCTGGGCATAAAAACAGAGTTTAAAATGGAATACAAAATTGTTATTTTCAATGTTTTTCTCACCCTTGCCGCCATTTCATCCTGTGGCAACTCATGCTTCAACAGCGACTACTTCAGCGGTTTCCTTTCATGCTGAGCCGAGACTCCTCCACCAAAATAAGTTGAGGCAAACTTTAGATAACTGAAATCCGAGGTATCCACTTCTTGGTTTATGGCTTTGGGCAAACGTATGGTGCCACCCGTACTAACTTCATTCAGTTTCTTCAGCTTTATCTAAAACAACACAAAATATGAGTTTCAGACCACAGTTCCCTTTCCACTCTAGTCTCAAGTTCATAATTCAAGCGACTTAATTATTTCGACAGCAGTAATCTGTGTGCCACTTATCAAGTAAGCTTTTCCAGTAAGCTTTCAAGCAAACAAAAAATAAATTAATATATGGCACCTCAAAGATATGGCCCCGCGATAGGGAGAATTCTGGCGATTATTTACAAGCGGAATTTTATTTAATTTATCATTTGGTTTAAACTTTTGCCGCCGCTCCCAGTGAGTTACTGATTGGCATTTGTTTTCTTCAAATTTAGTTGCTGACTAAACACGAAGGGGTACGGATCTAAGTTCAAAGAAGCGGCTGTGGGTGCTTTTTTTTTTTTAGTTTCTAATAAAAATTGTTGGTGTTTTATGGTTGTTTTATTAAGGAGGAAACTGTGCATTATTAAGGAGGAATGTATTTATGAACTCTCAGGAATGTCTAGAATACTTTTAAGCAAGGTAAGTAAATCTAGAAGCAAGCGTGAAATGTTGAAAATTTAATTGAAAGCCTTATAAATAATGGACATCTCATCATCTCATCTCATATTACCTCCAAGTATCACTTCAACCAAAGTGTCATCAAATATAGTGCATAACTTCTTTCAGTTCCTGTCTTCCGAAGTGGCAGCGGCCGAGACCGTAAAACGATTGTGATGATTTTAATACCATCAAATGGCCAAAGAAGAAAAAGAAACACTACTAGACTTAAGCTAAGGTCCCACACGAAAACAAAATTTGTACACATTTGCCAACAAAGATTTCCTTGAATTGTAAATGTTTGCGCAAAAAAATTTGGTGTTTCCACATGACCAAATATTTGCTCCTAAAAAGTTTGCGCAAATATTTCCCTTCCGCAAATTATTTGTGCTTGTGTTCCCACTGTGAGGGGCAAATATTATTTCACATTTCTTTGCCCAAACTGTTAAGTTGACAAATCAAGTAGACTAATTTGTTTTAGCAAACAATTTGATATTGTTGAAACAACACAACGAAAAAAGTATAACTTGGATGGCCACAAAAATAAATGCTTAATAATTTTATGCTGCAGAGCTGCATATTCATGAACACTCGATCAAGAAGAAGCGAAAAAGAATCAAGACACGGCCTTTACGCCACGGCCGTAAAGCCGCGAAACCGAGTTTTGCTGCGACAGGCTCATTAATAAATTGCGATCGGAGGTGTGCACATATGTATATGATACATATATACATACAATTAGGCAGCAACAACTAAGCTGCCTAAGCATAAACAAGGCAACAACACTTTGTTGTTATGCCAATACATAACGGCGACTTTGTCGCGGCGCAGCTATTGCTAAGTGTCAATGCGCTCTTCAAGTGCAGACGAAATATGATCGTCTTTGATAGCAACGCCCGCCTTTCGGCCGAGTCAGCATGCCTCTCATGCTGACCGTCCTCAATACATACATACATGTACATGCATAACACTCTCTGCCTTCAGCAACGTTTCCGTTGCCTTATGTATAAGCTTATATACAGAACATGTAAAACGGCTGCAAGGCTGCCGCTTCTCAGCGCTCAGCCACAAAACAGAATGAATTCAAATAAAGTACTCGAAACAACAAGACATGCTAACTCCCCGTCGTTTCAATATTACATGGCGACCGTGACATGGGAGGAAAAATGCGAGGAAAATTAATTAAGCGCACCGCGCAATAATCACAGCAATAACAATCATATTGCGACGGTACACACCGTCCACCGTCAACTATATCAATATATACAACCACCTCTGCAACCTCAACCGTGCTGCATCTGCATTATGGCGCAACAGACGACTTAATAACTACAACGATATCCACTACAACTACAACCACTACAACAAGATTACTACAAACCAAATATTTCATGAGCGACGCGGGACTACAAGAAGCTGCTCCTGTCGAGCAAAGGGACGCACCAACACTCCAAGAAGCTTTGGAGGTGCGCCCCAACGATGGACCTCGCCCACTCACAATAGCTGAGTACAGGGCACGCCAGGAAAGGAACACCGCCCAAAAGAAGAGGAAGCGGGGCGGCTGGAAAATAAAACTACTGCGGCAGAGACGACTAATTAAGGATCTGATCGACTGCGCAACAACCCCCACTGAAAAGGAACAGCACAAGGCAAATTTAGCCGTGCTAGAAAAACTACTTCGTACAAGTGCGAAGAAACGCAGCGAAGGCCGCTCTCAAGAGCACAGGCCGACCTGCCACTAATTATAGTCCTAAAACAAGCAAGATGCACTAACGTGCTGCTTGAAAAACACTAATCTCTGTTAGGCTTTTATTAACAACATCTGTCTGTACAAGTAATTGTATAGATAAAAATTGTCAGACAGACAGATGTAAACTAAACACACTAACTTTTCCTTTTCAACGTCTCTGGCACTGGGTATGTTACCCACTGCAAATAAAAGAAAAATGAATTAAGTCAAAACTCATATTTTTCAATTCAATCAAATTCAATTCCATAAAAATTTTTTTGAAAATTCAATCCAATTCAATTCAATTCAATTTTTAGGGTCAAAATAGACAGTTTCTATAGAAATAAATCAGATTTTCGTATGCAAGCCATACAAATTCTATCCAAAATTTTTTTTTACAAAAAAAAACTAATACATGCGCAGTAATAGAATAGATAAATATAATATTCCAACCACAATGGGGTTAATTGACACTAAGACAGTGGATTCCACTGCTAATGTCATTAACCGAGTTGAGTCTTCAAGTGTAGACCTTGGTCTCACTAATACATTACTTATAATAATAGTAGTAATTATGTGCGCAAATATGCTATTTAAACTCTACAAATTGCACAACAAGTGCCTGAGAAAAAAATATCTTAGCAAGGCTAATGACCTTGATAAGATATAGAAGTTAGCAATGACTAACGTAACTTCATCTATCTTTTCCTTATTATGGAATGGACAGAACTTTTTGAGAGAATCCAAGAAATAAAAGCGAGATTCGAAAAATCCTACAAATGTCTATCACAAAATAGACAGACACAAAAAGAAACAATAGTTAAGCATGCCATAACATTGGTCGACTGCTTTAATGAAGCTCGATCACTTATATATGAACATAAAGACGTATTAACCAATGAACATTGGTCAGCAACGTCAAGGCTGCTATTAAGATTTAAAAATAATCTCCAAAACATAAAGGAAAAGCACAAGTTAACCTTGTCAATACCTTCTATCTTGAATACACCAGTTAAGTTTGAACTTGAAGAAAATCAAGAATCTCAAACTATTCAAATAGAAGAAGAAGATTTAAATAATCTTACCATCCCAGCAACATTGATGTCTGATCACAATTCAGATTCGGACTCAAACACAAGTGTTATAGACCTGAAAGAAAGTACTATAAACACAATGCCTCAAACAGTTATAGATTTTATCAAAACAGCCTCGTCCATTTTACCGGACTATGATGGCAAAGCGGAAAATCTGCAAAGCTTCGAAGACGCATTGAATCTAGTAGATTCACTTAAAGGCGAACATGAAGTAACCGCAATAAACCTAATAAAGACAAAACTCAAAGGTCATGCCAGGAACTTGATAAGTAATGAAAACACAATTTTGGAAATCATCTCAAAATTATCAAGAACCGTTAAAGGAGAATCAGTTGAAGTCTTATCGGCTAAATTACTGAACCTACAGCAGAAGAGCAAAACTGCCAACGCCTATACACAGGAAGTTGAGCAACTTACAAAAGCCCTACAAGGTGCTTACATTAATGATGGCCTAAACTTCGATTTAGCCACCAAATACAGCACAGCTCAAGCTGTAAAGGCAATGACTAAAAATTGCGCTATTGATAAGGTAAAACTTATCATGCAGGCAGGCACATTCAGTAACATGAATGATGCCATATCAAAATTCGTTGATAGTTGCACGGAAGCAACTGGACAACCAAATACAGTCCTATTTTGCCAGAATTACTCTCACCGCGGCAGAGGCCACGGTAGAGGTAATAATAGAGGCCGACCCTTCAACAGAGGAGGACAAAGAAATAACAACCATAATAATTATAATAATGCTGGCAGAGGTCAAAATAGAGGAAACTCTAGAGGCCGTGGCTACTCGAATCGAGGCCACAACAGCGGAAATGTGAGAGTAACCCAAAATAACTCGGAAAACTCTCAACAGCCCTCAGAAAATCAACAATAAACCCCAAGGTTCACACCATCAATCTAAGTCTCAATATTTTCGTTAACTTTCATAATGTTGAAACTAACAAAAATTTTGTATTTTTAATAGATACTGGTGCAGATATCTCATTACTAAAAGAAAGTTCAGATATCTTTCATGAAATTAATCAAAATAATAAAATTAATATTCAAGGAATAGGTCAAGAATTGATCCAGTCAAGAGGACTGATATCAATAGAGATACAAACAGACAAATATATAATTCCACACGATTTTCATTTAGTAGATTCGCATTTCGCAATACCATGTGATGGAATAATAGGCATTGATTTCATTAAGAAATACAATTGCCAATTAGATTTTAAACCAAGCGAAGATTGGTTTATACTAAGACCAAATAACTTGAATTTCCCAATTTATGTTCCAATAACATACAGTTCTGGTAACAACTCAATCGTCCTACCAGCAAGGTCCGAAGTTGTCCGAAAGATACACTTATCATCAGATGAGGATAGTGTATTTATTCCCAACCAAGAAATTCAAGAAGGCATTTATGCTGCAAACACAATTGCAACAACCAAAAATGCATTTGTCCGATTACTGAATACAACCAGTACCGACCAAATAATAAATATTAAAAACCTAAAACACGAATCACTTTCGAACTACAATATAGTTCAAAACAATCCAGAATGTAGAGAAAAAACTGTTGTATCTCAATTATCTAAAAATTTTCCACTTCAATTTAAATCTCAATTGACAAAATTATGCACCCAGTACAGCGATGTATTCGGACTTGAAACCGAATCGATATCAACGAATAACTTTTACAAACAAAAACTAAGATTGAAGGATGATGAACCAGTTTACATAAAAAATTATAGAAATCCTCATGGTCATAAAGAAGAGATACAAAAACAAGTCCAGAAATTAATCGACAACAAAATAGTCGAACCGTCTGTATCTCCTTATAACAGCCCACTATTGTTGGTTCCGAAGAAATCTCTTCCTGGTTCCGACGAGAAAAAATGGCGATTAGTAATTGACTATCGTCAAATTAATAAAAAACTGTTGTCAGATAAATTTCCACTTCCTAGAATTGACGATATTTTAGATCAATTAGGTAGAGCGAAATATTTTTCATGCCTAGACCTAATGTCAGGTTTCCATCAAATTGAACTCGAAGAAAGTTCAAGAGATATAACGTCCTTTTCAACAAGCAATGGTACATACCGCTTCACGCGATTACCATTCGGCTTAAAAATAGCACCAAATTCATTCCAGAGAATGATGACTATAGCATTCTCCGGTTTAGAACCTTCCCAAGCATTCCTTTATATGGATGATCTTATAGTCATAGGTTGTTCCGAAAATCATATGCTTAAAAACTTAACTGATGTTTTTGAGAAATGCAGGAAATACAATCTAAAGTTACATCCTGAAAAATGTTCATTTTTCATGCATGAAGTCACATTTTTGGGACACAAATGCACAGATAAAGGAATCTTGCCAGACGACAAAAAATACGACGTCATTAAAAAGTATCCAGTCCCACATGATGCGGACAGCGCTAGACGATTCGTTGCATTCTGCAATTACTATAGACGTTTTATCAAAAACTTTGCCGAATATGCTCGTCACATAACAAGATTATGTAAAAAAGATGTTAAATTCGAATGGACAGCTGATTGCCAGCATGCCTTCGAACACCTCAAATCGGCACTAATTAATCCAAATTTGTTACAATACCCAGATTTTAGCAAAGAATTTTGCATAATCACCGATGCAAGTAAGCAAGCATGTGGAGCAGTTTTAACTCAAAACAAAAATGGACTCCAACTTCCAGTAGCTTATGCATCAAGATCATTCACAAAGGGCGAAAGTAACAAAAGTACAACAGAACAAGAATTGGCAGCAATTCACTGGGCAATAACTTACTTCAGACCATATGTTTATGGTAGACATTTCACTGTCAAAACAGATCACAGACCATTAACGTACTTGTTTTCAATGATAAATCCAAGCTCAAAGCTAACACGCATGAGACTTGAGTTAGAGGAATACAATTTTACAGTTGAATATCTGAGGGGCAAAGACAATTATGTAGCAGATGCGTTATCAAGAATAACCATCCAAGAGCTACAACAACTAAACGGATCAATAAAAAAAGTCACTACCAGATTTCAAAGTAGACAAAATATCCGCGCGGATAATAAAGAAATAGAGTTGCCTAGGCAATCTATCGAAAAAGCTTCTAAGCCCAACGTATATGAAGTCATCAACAATGACGAAGTACGTAAAGTAGTGACCTTGCATGTAAAAAATATGCTATGTTTCTTTAAACATGGTAAGAAAATTACTGCAAGATATGATGTTAGCGATTTATATACCAATGGAACTCTCGACTTAGGTCAATTTTTCCAAAGGCTTGAAATGCAAGCCGGTATAAACAAAATCAGCCAACTCAAAGTGGCACCGTGGGAAAATATCTTTGAACATGTTTCAATAGATAATTTCAAAAATATGGGCAATAAAATATTAAAAACATTGAGAGTAGCGCTACTCAACCCGGTGACCCAATTAGAAAAAGAAAAAGATCAAAAAGCTATTATGTCTACATACCATGATGATCCAGCACAAGGAGGTCACATAGGCATTTCAAAAACCTTGGCCAAGGTCAAAAGACATTACTATTGGAAAGGTATGACTCGAGATATTACTGAGTACATACGTAAATGTCCCAAATGTCAAAAATCCAAAGTGACAAGAAATACAAAAACTCCTTTAACCATAACTGAAACTCCAATACACGCCTTCGACAGGGTCATAGTGGATACTGTTGGTCCACTACCCAAGTCAGAGAATGGAAATGAATACGCAGTCACATTAATTTGTGATCTTACTAAATATCTAGTTGCGATTCCTATTCCAAACAAAAATGCTAAAACGGTAGCAAAGGCGATATTTGAGAATTTTATTCTGAAGTACGGTCCAATGAAGACGTTCATTACGGACATGGGAACAGAATACAAAAATTCAATAATAAATGATTTGTGCAAGTATTTGAAAATAAATAACATAACATCTACCGCACACCACCACCAGACAGTTGGAACAGTCGAAAGAAGTCACAGAACTTTTAACGAATACATACGTTCATATATATCGGTTGATAAAACTGATTGGGACGTTTGGCTTCAATATTTCGTATACTGTTTCAACACGACACCCTCTATGGCACATAATTATTGTCCATATGAGCTAGTTTTCGGTAAAACAAACAATTTGCCAAAACACTTTAATAGCATAGATAACATAGAACCTATTTACAATATAGAAGATTATGCTAAAGAAAGTAAATATAGGCTAGAAGTAGCTTATAAAAGAGCTAGACTTATGTTAGAAAAAGCCAAGGCTTATAGGAAATTAGCTTATGATAAAAAGATAAATGACTTAGAATTAAATGTAGGAGATAAAGTCCTGCTCAGAAATGAGACAGGCCATAAACTAGAAAACGTATATTTAGGACCATATACAGTAGAGAGAATAGAAGATAATGATAACATCTTTATTAAGGATAGCAAAGATAAGAAGCAAAAAGTGCATAAGGATAGGTTAAAAAGATATAATCAATGAAACGTTTCACAAAAAAAAAAAAACAATTGAATTGACATGAATGAATTAACAAAAAAAAAAACAAGAAGTTCGAACTATATATAAAAAAAAAAAAATAATAATAAAAAAAAAAAAAAAATAATAAAAAAAAAATGATTTTATAAGCTTTGATTACATTATTTTTCTTTTATATAAAAAAAAAAAAAAAAAAAAAAAATTTTATAAGAGACAAAAAAAAAAAAAAATTTTTATTTTTTACTCCTTTATATATAAAAATATATTATTTTCTACAAATTAAATACACTACAAAAATAGTATCAAAAAAAAAAAAAAAAAAATATATACAAATAACTTACAATTAACAACAAAAAAAAAAAAAAAAAAAACACAATTTTAAAATAACTACATAAATTACGTTATTTTTCAAAAGGAGGGAGATGTGGCATGTGCACATATGTATATGATACATATATACATACAATTAGGCAGCAACAACTAAGCTGCCTAAGCATAAACAAGGCAACAACACTTTGTTGTTATGCCAATACATAACGGCGACTTTGTCGCGGCGCAGCTATTGCTAAGTGTCAATGCGCTCTTCAAGTGCAGACGAAATATGATCGTCTTTGATAGCAACGCCCGCCTTTCGGCCGAGTCAGCATGCCTCTCATGCTGACCGTCCTCAATACATACATACATGTACATGCATAACACTCTCTGCCTTCAGCAACGTTTCCGTTGCCTTATGTATAAGCTTATATACAGAACATGTAAAACGGCTGCAAGGCTGCCGCTTCTCAGCGCTCAGCCACAAAACAGAATGAATTCAAATAAAGTACTCGAAACAACAAGACATGCTAACTCCCCGTCGTTTCAATATTACAGATTTAAACTTTTCCCCGGGGGTGTTTTTGTTTTTAAAAAAAAGAAGAGAAAAGGAAAAAAAAAAAAAAAAAAAAAAAAAAAAACCCTTAACCGGTTATCAATAAAAATTTAAAAAAAAAAAAAAAAAAAAAAAAAAAAAAAAAAAAAATTTTTTTTTTTTTAAAAAAAAAAAAATATATAAATAAAAAGAGAGAGAAAAAAAAAAAAAAAAAAGGGGAAAAAAAAACAACCCCCCCGAGAGAAAATATTTTTTTTAAAAAAAAAAAAAAGGGGGTGGGGTGGGGGCGGCGAAAAAAAAAAAATTTTTTTTTTTTTTTAAAAAAAAAAAAAAAAAAAAAAAAAAATAAAAAACCGGGGAAACGGGGTAAGTGAAAAAGCAAGGCCCCCCTCTCTCCCACAAGCAAAATTGATGCGTATATAACTTCGGTGTTTTTCGTCCGATCTTATTGATCTTTTCAGAATAGATAGATATTGGGCCTTACTTGATATATGTAAAGTTTGGAAGGTCTATCTTAAAAATTGTGGCTGTGACAGTTTTTTGCGCTTAAAGGGGGGAGGGGGAGGAATTTTCCAAATCTGAAACAAACTCGTATTGAATCGGGTATACACCTACCTACATTCAAAAATTTGTGGCTCTAGCTCTTATAGTCTCTGAGAAACACGCGTTCATACGGACAGACGGACGGACAGACGGACAGACGGACGGACAGACGGACAGGGCTAAATCGACTGGGCTGTTGATGCTGATCAAGAATATATATACTTTATAGGGTCGCAAATGTTTCTTTCTCCCTGTTACATACTTTTGCACAACTTCATGATCCCCCTTTTCCCATTTTCAATGGGAACAGGGTATAACAAGTAAGGGAGCTGTAGTCAAGTGCCCCGACTACAAAATACCCTGTTCTTTTAACTTCTTTTCATACAAATTTACGCACACTCACACTTACACACACACACTCTAACATACGCATTTCTTGAAGCGTAACGCAAGGATCGGTGCTAGGTACAACAACGCCTGCCGCTTCCTGATGGCTGTACAATAGTGGGATTCGCTGATGACATTGCAGTCATCTCAGTCGCTAAACATATGGGAGAAGTCGAAGCCAATACAAACGCCACCATTGAATTTGGAAGCTGCTTGATAAGATCGAAACCTGCCATTAAGTACCTGGGCCTAATACTGGACTACAGGTTAAACTTCAAGCAACATCTTGAGTATGTCGGCGAGAAAGCAGCCCGGATCTCAACTGCTTTAGCGGGAATGATGTCCAATGTTGGAGGACCTCGTCAGCGAAGTAGGATGCTGATCGCAAACGTGGTGAGGTCAGTCATACTCTACGGAGCACCGATATGTGCAGCTGCAATGGAGGTACCCTCGTACAGAGTGTTGTGTGCTTTCCGCACCGTCTCTGAGGACGCTGCGCTTGTCCTAGCAGGCATGGCCCCGTTAGATTTAATCGAAAGAGAAGCCTGCAGAAGAGATGCGCCCCCTGATCGCCGGGAAGAGACTCTTGCACACTGGGAGAGAAGATGGAGAACTGCTACAAGCGGATAACGGACATGACGGATTATACTGGACTTACGATCGTGGGTTTGCAGGACGCACGGGCAAATCGACTTTTACGTGATGCAAGCACTGACGGGACATGGATGTTTCAAGACCTACTTGTTTAGGTTTAAGCATAAAACGGATCCTTTTTGCACACACTGTGCAGGGATCCCAGAAGACGCTGAACATGTCCTTTTTGTCTGTCCTAGATTTGCTGCTGAACGGGAAGAACTAAGGTTAGAGATTGGGAGACCATTCATAAGTCATTGACTTGATGGGTATTCTATTTAGCTCGCAAAACAATTGGTCTGCTTTTAGCAACTATGCAGCACAAATATTCATATCCTTGCATCGCACTGAAAGACAGCGCAGAATGACTTCAAATCCTAGATAGGAATCTAGTGGAGGCTTTCATGCCAGCTCCCCCTCGAGAAGTAATACTTTGCGGTGGTACCGCCAGAGGGAAACGTAGATTAGGGGTGGTTTTAGTGGGTGAGGCAGTCCCAAGTCCCACACTATCCGGCTTTCAATGCTTTCCCCCATATAAAAAAAAAAAAAAATAGGTGAAAGTTAACTTCGGCTCGGTTGAAGTTTTGTATACCCTTGCAGCTATCTTTGAAAACAAAAAAGTTTTTCTAACTAAGACTACTTTTTGGACCTTTCATTTCTATACTATATAGATATCTGATTTCGACCAAACTTGGTGATCTCTTGGAAAACATAATGCACAGTTAATTACGAAATGTAAAGGCGATCCCATTGAAAACAAAAAAGTTTCTCTCACTAGAACTTCTTATTCGACTGATCATTCGTACTGCAGATATATCCGATATTGATAAAATTTTTAGAAATGTGTCAAAATATATAAAATAAGAATATGCCAATAAAAATGACGTTTTCATTAAAAACAAACAAGGTTTCCACTTTCGATCGACCGTTCCTATGGGAGCTATATGCTAAAGTCATCCGACTTCGACCAATCTTTGTAGAATTGTGTAAAATTATATAAAATATGAGTATGCTAATGATAAGGACGTTTTCATTAAAAACAATAAAGTTTTTCTCACTAGAAATAGTTTTTCGACCGATCGTTCCTATGGCAGCTATATGCTATAGGCATCCGATTTCGACCAAAATTAGTGAAATCATGGGAAAGGATAGTAAACTAAGTAGTACGTACTTTGGAGGCGTTTCCATTATAAACAAAAAAGTTTTTCTCACTAGAACTAGTTTTTCGACCTATCGTTCCTATGGGAGCTATATGATATAGTTATCAGATTTCGACCTAATTTTGTAGAATTGTGTAAAAGTATATAAAAAAGAGTATGCCAATGATAAGGACGTTTTCATTAAGTTTTTATACCCTTGCAGCATGTTTTTTACACAGTAAGACTTCTTTTCGAACCCTACTTTTCTATGGGAGCTATTCTAAATGGATGTCCGATTTCGACCAAACTTAGTGGAATCATGGAAAAGCATAACAAACTATTTTTTATGTAATTTGGAGTCGATTCCATTTAAAACCAAATAGTTTTTCACACTTGAACTTATTTTTCGACCGATTATTCGTACTGCAGATTTATGCTATAGTCATCCAAATTTGACAAGAGCTTGTAGAATTGTGTGAAAGTATATTAAATAAGTATATGACGATGATAAGGACGTGTCTATTAGAAATAAAAAGTTTTACTCACTATACCCAGGTCTTTGACCGATCGTTCCTATGGGAGCTATATGCTCTAGTCATTTGAATTTAAACCAATTTTGTAGAATTATGTGAAAGCATTCCAAATAAATAAATGCCAAGTTTTAAGACATTTCCGTTGAAAGCAATAACGTTTTTCTAGCTAAGATTACTTTTCAGACTCTACCTTTCTATGACAGCTATACTATATAGTTGTCCGATTTTGACCAAACTTAGTTGAATCTTGGAAAAGAATAATAAACTAAGAAACACGAAGTTTGGAGGCGTTCCCATTGAAAACAAAAAGTTTTTCTCACTAAAACCAGTTTTTCGACCGATCGTTCCTATCCGGCCGGTTCAGACAAATGTGCAGCGTATAATTACTAAAAGATTTCGTGCATAGTTTGGTGAAGGTAGCTTTAAAACAGCGATGTTCACCCATTGACCCCAGGGGCCGAGCGCAATCGGCTATTTACAAGAACACGAGCCAAGCGCGTGCCGAAGTTGAGCATTTGAGTGAAAGCAGAGCTCTCTTTGCCTTCATTCGCTGCAGTTAAAAGCTGGGCTGTGTCGCTTTAATTTCGCACACCAATACACTCTCACTTTTTGGCCCCGCTCTTCTTGAACAACGCTGCCTTAAAACTGACGGAGGAGATAGCTTAGAAACGGACGGACAGGGCTAAATCAACTCGTCATGCTGATCAAGACTATATATGCGTTACAAAAATCCGGACAATTTAATAATACCCTCTGCAAGGTTATAAGTAATTATATTGATAACTTAAATAGTTTTTGCTACATGTTTTAAGAAAACGAGCCACTATGCGCCGCTGCAGTGCGTGTTCGGCTCTTGTTTAGCTGCGTCGAGAAGCAGTCGTTTCTACTGAAGTTGAGTACTAATTGAATCAGTTTTTGCGCTGCTCTCGCACACGCCAATGCAAAAATGTGATTGTGTTCTTTGAAGGCCCCTGATGTAGATTTTACATTTGTGTGCAAAATGTGTGAAAAGTGGTTTCGGCACACGTGGCGCACGAACAGCACACTAATGTAAAATTGAAGGTCTACATCGCCATTTTTATCTCGCATTTTCTTGACATTCACTTGTATGGCCGAAACTCATCTTAGTGAGCTCTAGAGTCTTTGGCTCTACTGCACCTCAGTAAAATTGACATATGTGCAAAATGTATATTTTGTTATGTCTTATGAACCAACAACAAGTATTCACTACTTATTAAGCCCAAATCTATGGAACCGTCAAATAAGATAATCGAACCAGTCATGTCATGCATTCAGTGCTAGAGGCAAGTCTCAAAATGTCTTGTGACTGGCCATTCAAAAGTGACAGTATATGTAGAGTTGCTGTGAAGCTTATCACATTCGCGGAAGAGTTCCATTTCATTTACGGAAGAGAGAAATTTTCTAATCTGATTCAAACTTGATCTGGGTATGGTAAACATCTGCCCACACGTAAAAATTTGTAACTCTATCTCCTATAGTCTCTAAGATCGATGCGTTCGTACAGATAGACAGACAGTTTTTTGGGATTGAAAGGGTTAAGTTCGCTATTAGAATCACTTTATTTTAATCAAGATAATAAAAGATGAGAATTTGATCAAATTGGTGAAATGTACATAAGTCCTAAGATATTAAGCGACTTCAGACGAGACAAAAGAACAAAATATTGAAATAAAGTATTTCCATTTTCAAGCTTACCAAATAAAGTTAATAAGTCTCAAACTAATCATAAACTGACAGACTTAAGATAAGGGTATTTTGCACTGCATCTTTAGCCATAGTTTTGCAGTTTCTCTCTCACACGCTGTTTGTCTAAGGCCCGATAGTGTTGCCTTAGCGCATAAACTATGTTGTGGATGTGAGGCTCTTGTTGTTGGCAGTTGTTAGTGGCACGGCGAACGTGTGACAAGGCCACAGGAATGCTGCCTGCCGGGCTAAATCATTGAGAGTGCGAGAGAGAGTGAGACTGAAAGGCAGGAAGTACCGGATGTCACCGGATGTGGAACTGGGAACTGTGCTGTGTGTGTGTGTGTGCGTGTGACTTTGGTCATGGTTATGACTCCAACTCAGCCGTCTCTGCGGACTGAGGAGTCCGGACTCAGGTGTATGCCTTTCAACTTCCATCTTTCCCAGTATACGTGTACGTGTGTGTGTTTTGAGAGTGTGCCAGTGTTTGCGTTTGGCCGCTTGTCGCCTTTGTTCATCCGCGCTGTCAGTTAAATGTCAACAGGATATATGAGTATAATAATTTGTTGGCTACAGCCATTAGGCTGGAGGAGGCTTTTGTTTCTGGCCGCAGTGCAAGTTTAATTATTATTGATATTTAATGTAGTGAAAATTATTTTAGGAATTTGTAGCTTATTAGCTGAAAGACATATTTAAGTCGTTATAAGCTGTACAGCTTGTTCAAGGACTAACTGAACAGCTTAAAGATCGAGAGAAGATGCTCAAGATATGCAGAGCTTCAGTTGTGAATATAAATACTTTATATTTTAAATTGTTAAAAATACATTAAACAATTTATCAATTTAGATACGCTTTATTCTTAACATTGACTTTACAATTTTTAAGAAGATTATTTTATGTCATTTTTTATACCAATAAATAGTTACAAACAAAATATAGTCTGGATCAAAGCCTGGCATCATAGCTCACTCGGGTACCAAAATATTATGACAAAAAATATTTAACATTTAATATCGATAAACGCGGGCTTTTTTTACTCCCTAAAGCACGAATGAAAGCACGAATGACACAATATTAATGGTTGTATTAATTAAATGCGTGTGAACGACTCAGCTATATATGTTTTCGGTTCAGTATTTCTATCTTCAGTGCGAATGGTCATACTTTTACATTTGGCAAAACCAGTGTTTAGCGAGGAAATTTAGAATTTGTTGTTGATTCTAAGGTATAAACTGAAACCGATGAAGTGTGAGTTTTGTCAGAAGCTAGCGGAAGGCATTAACACAAAATCTTGCCCTGATATCGAGCTTACTCCTAGCCATTAAAATCATAGAGCTGTCACCTTTTATTGAAATATGTTGACCCGGCTTTGGGCCGCGCTCGTATATTACAATGCTTGACATCGAGATCCAATTCAGTTTGGAAATCCCCATAATTCATAAAAATGATTTGCGATTTTTTCCATTCTGCGCTTGTAGATGGAAAAACCTAGTACTTCTTGTACAACACTGGGATTATCTCCTTTAAAATCTTGGAAATGGTAGAATGGTGGATTCGAAAGAGCAATTGCAACGCCGTCTGACATTTACCTGTAGCCAAATAAGGAAGGACACTAAATGCTTAGCTTAGTTTATTCTCTGGCTTATAACATTTGGTCAAAAATACATTGTAACAATTTTTGAGAGCATTTAACGCTGTAGGTTCGGTAGTTCATTCTCAATTTTGGAGTCGACAGTTGGCCGTACAGTCGATAAACTGTCTCACCAATCATGATTACCAAATTTATCAGTCGCATTCGGCAATCACTGTATTCACCGTCTAAAATCGCCATTCATAAATCAGTAATGGAAAGTCGGATTTATCTGCTTAATACGCCCAATGTTATTTGCCAGTTCCATCATCAATTGCCTTTGTTTATGTATCATAGACTTCCGACTGTAGGAGGCTTAAAAGGGTTACATTCGTTTGAACTGACTGGTGTAGTTCGTCGGTTGGCCTACAGAATCTACGAGGGCCGTCCCAGAAATGGCCGACCTAGCACAGTAGTGTTGGAAAATGCTCACAAAAAATATTAAAAAGGGTAAGTACCGACTATTAAAAGCTTAAGTTTGAAGTTTGGTGCCTTTACCTTGTACAGTTTTTTTTTTTTGGTCGATTTTAATAGAGAACGCTTGTTATTGATTTGCAAACATGGACAAAATTGGTCATCGTTATGTGATACAATACTTTCATATAAAAGGTCTTAGTCCAACCAATATTAAAAAGGAGCTGGATTCTACCTTACGTAGACAGAAGACTGACCTTTGGACTACATGTCACGGCAACAGCTCAGGCAGTGGCTGCCAAAGCACGGCGCATGGGGTGGCTCCTGAACTCCAACAACAAATTGTCGCTCAGGAACAAAGTCCTAATCTACAAGGCAATTCTGGCTCCGGTATGGAGATATGGCCTACAAATTTATGGAATCGCTGCGAAGTCTCACCTGAGGAAGATTAGAGTGGTCCAGGCGAAAATCCTTAGACGCATTACGGGAGCTGAATGGTACCTGAGAACCAGGGTTATTGAAAAAGACCTTGGAGTTCCCATGGTTGGGGATGTTATCAACAAACAGGCCGCCACTTACCTTGACAAGCTATCTCACCACCCCAACAAACTGGCTAAAAACTTGTTAAGAAAACGGAGAATCCAAGGTGTACGCCAAAGAAGAAGGTTAAAGAGAGTCTTACCCAAGGACCTGAACTCACGGCGACTCTAGCAGGACACCATTTACACAAAATGCTCACACTTTCTCACTTAATACCATACCTGTTAAATAATGATTATTAATTGTAGTCATTATTAATTAGATTATTTTTGTTTAAAAGTTGAATTAATGATTAAATTGCGATTATTTTCGGTTTCACACAATTATTTAATGATTACGATTAGAAATAATCAAAAATAATGGAAAATTTCCATAAATTATTAAAAATAATTGAAAATAATGGAAAATAATGGAAAATAATCGTTTCCATTATTTTCCATTATTTTCCATTATTTTCCATTATTTTCCATTATTTCATTATTTTTCATTATTTCCATTATTTTCCATTATTTCGACTATTTGAGACTATTTTGAGAGAAACAAATTATTTTCAACATCACATTTAATAACAACAATGTTTCTTTACAAAAGTGCAAAGCTTTTGCAGCCACCCGCGCACTTTATGAAAAAAGAGTATAATGGTTGTGTACAAAAAGCGAAAGTAAGCATCTCTGGCCCCATAATATATATATATATTCTTGATCTATCTGTTCATCTGAAAGAACACTAGCACTTCATACAAAATATGGAAAATCTGTGACAACTTATCATTGAGTTTAAGTTTGAAGTGGTTTTTGTTTAATTGAATTTTGTGAATTTTCTGTGTAATTGAAGTTTTGTATATCAATTGTGAATATAATACAATATTTGGTAAGTATTGAAAGTGAAACAGTTTCAAAAAACATATAAGCTAAATGAATGCCTATTAATAACAAGTGAACACGTTGTATGGTATTTCCAGTAGTCTGAGGTACAAAAACATTTTTAATTTAGGTAAAAATGTCTCAGTCCATTTTCGAGAGCGATTGCGATTTTTCAGCAGATGATGCTTTGGAAGATCCAGACTTCCTGCCTTCAACAAGCACGAGGAAAAGGCTCTTAACAGGGGGAGAGTCCCAAACATCGCACAAAAAAATTTGTTTGGAATCGCCAACAAATTTGCAACAGTTAATTTGAGTGATAATGCTAGCTCGGAAGATATATGGCTAAAATATGGCATTTTAAAAGAAGCGTCTATTGCTTTCAACACGCCTTTAACATCTTCGGCTCCTGTAGAGCGTCTGTTTTCATTTGCTGGTATTATAAACAGCCCTAGGCGCCAATCATTGTCTGATTTTTCATTCGAAAAATTAGTATTAATGAAGGCAAACCCTGAATATTTTTAACGTTTGTGTTTAATTTAATTGTTATTAAATGTGATGTTGAAAATAATTTGTTTCTCTCAAAATAGTCTCAAATAGTTGAAATAATGGAAAATAATGGAAATAATGGAAAATAATGGAAACGATTATTTTCCATTATTTTCAATTATTTTTAATAATTTATGGTAATTTTCCATTATTTTTGATTATTTCTAATCGTAATCATTTAATAATCATAAATTTTTCACCAGCAAACTATTTAATCACTACGACTATTTTCCAAAAATAATTTAATTGATTAGTAATTCTAATGGCAACTTAACAGGTATGGTATGTACATATGTGTGTGAGTGCTTGAATTTGGTTTGATTGTTGTCGTTGTTACCCACATCACCCCAAAAATGAAATGTGTTTCGTTGTTTGTCGCTCGCCGGTCATAAAATACCACAAATTTCAGGGTACAAATTTTGATGAGCCATCCATCCGGGAGAAAAAAGAGCTTACCTGTGTCAAGTTAAATGTTGCTGCTCCCGTTGCCGTTGCTTATTTGTTTGTTTGTTGTCACTCACAAAAATTGCAATTGCTTTGCCTTCATTTCACTCACACACACACACATACATATGTATAAGAAACATACGGGGCGTTTTTCCTCCTCCTTCTTAATTTTTTTTTAATTCTTTGCAATTTTCACACGCTCTGCTACGACCACAAATGTCACTGTTCCCCCAACGCGCACACGCGCAAAATAACAACTAATATGCGGCGATACACGCGATCCACTCGATTATCTTTACCACCCACGCCTAATTGTTTATATTTAGTTCAATGCGATTAACACAAGTATTAAATTAATTTATTACTAAACACTAAAACCGCACACGTCCGATTAAACGTCCGAAAAGTTCGACAGCGAGAAAACGAATGCGAGAGATAACGAAAATAAGAAAGAGCGAGAGAGGCACGCGGGGGCAGAAAAAAAACTCGCTCTCTTAGTGCCGCTCTCCCTCTGGCTGGAATGAATTGAAATTGAAACATCATGTCGGCAGCGCCATGGTATAATTATACTAGGTAGGGACAAGATTTTTTTTTGCGTGCAAAGCATTTGTCAAGAGCGCGAGAGAGAGTGGGAGAGTGAGAGAGAGAGTGAGCGCTCATTTGGGTGTTTGTGTGTGTGTGTGTTAAAAAAGGGTTTTCAGAAAAACAAACATTTAAACAAACAAACCAATTTAAGTGGTAAATGTTTATTGAAACCATTGAATATTATAAATATTAAAGCTAGAATTGAACATCCCGATGCTTTCATATATAAAGTAAAGTAAAAGTATGTACACATTTTCTGTTGTAAGGCAACAACACAAAACGTACACAGTTAAGTATGTATTCATTTTTTGCTGCATTCCATAACACGACAACAACAACAACGATCAGTTGACTAAAAAACCACCCCCAAATAAAAAAAAAATCAACAAAAAATCCGTCCGCGACAATGCTTACAGTTGAAAGGTTCACAAGACACTGAGTACATTTGCGTGCAATTGCGTGCATTTGGGAGGGCGCACACTCGCATGTCCATACCTCTTTCGTTATACCATGGGCAGCGCTGCTTTTGTCATGGTATAACGAGAAAGGTATGGACATGCGAGTGTGCGCCCTCCCAAATGCACGCAAATGCACGCAGTGTCTTGTGAACCTTTCAACTGTAAGCATTGTCGCGGACGGATTTTTTGTTGATTTTTTTTTTTATTTGGGGGTGGTTTTTTAGTCAACTGATCGTTGTTGTTGTTGTCGTGTTATGGAATGCAGCAAAAAATGAATACATACTTAACTGTGTACGTTTTGTGTTGTTGCCTTACAACAGAAAATGTGTACATACTTTTACTTTACTTTATATATGAAAGCATCGGGATGTTCAATTCTAGCTTTAATATTTATAATATTCAATGGTTTCAATAAACATTTACCACTTAAATTGGTTTGTTTGTTTAAATGTTTGTTTTTCTGAAAACCCTTTTTTAACACACACACACACAAACACCCAAATGTGCGTCCATGTGCGCCGCTGGCTCGAGCGCTCACTCTCTCTCACTCTCCCACTCTCTCTCGCGCTCTTGACAAATGCTTAGCACGCAAAAAAAAATCTTGTCCTTACCTAGTATAATTATACCATGGCTTTTGTGGTTGCAGAACAGAATATCGCTGCCCTCCTTTGACCAAATGTTATTACATTTGTTGTAATTGTAGTTAAGGAAATTATGGATATTTTTACCAATTGAAGTAAAGCTGAGGCGATGTAGGCGATGTGACAGCAATTGGGCTTTCAAAGTACAGCAGACAAACACTTTACCACCTGTCTCACACGCACACTCACACACACATGCACGAGCCGCACTCACGCACACTTGCACTGTTTTGCCCTCTTTCCTGAGCCGCTTGCCAAATGGCCAATCGTTGATCAATTTTGATTAAATAAAAACTGAAAAAATGCAAATTTTATGCTGAATGCAGCCTTAACAATTTCATAATTCCCGTTAGAGTTTGTAGGTGAGTTTTAACTAAATTAAAAAGACTTAGACACATACTACGTTTATGCTATGAGATTCACGATTTTGTTTCTGTTTATGCTGCTTTCGCAAATTCACAAGGTGACCAGCGCACATATGAGAAAACAAAAGATCTGGCAACACCCACGCAAAGTTAAATTGGCTGCGCCACCGCATTTCATGAATTGACGGCGAATTCATAGTCAACTTTCGTGACCATTTCATTAAAAGATTTTGCAAAATGAGCATAGCATATACGTAGTAACAGTAGGGCAGTGATCCCCAGCCATGCCCCGGGGGGCCGAACACATTCGACGATTCAAGCCGAATGCGTGCCGAAGCAAAGCCTCAAAGTGTGTTAGAGAGAGACAGAGAGAGGCAGAGAGCCTCTCTTCTTGGGGAACCCTGCAGTAGGGCATGCTGGCCAAACTGAGAGCACAGAAAAATATGTCTGTCTCTCTCTGACACTCAGTGATGATTGACTTCGGCATACATTCGGTTTGAATCGACGAGCGACTTCGGGCCACAGGTTCCAAGGCTGGCCAGGACTGCAGTAGGGCAAGGCGCCGAATTTACCAAGATTCAAACCAAAATCTGAGCGTTCACAGTGGGGTATTTGACCGATTTAGGCGGCCAAAATTATTTTTAAGAAATATTTAATTTAAAATGTTTAGAAAAGACTTCCTATGATATAAAAGCTAAAAAGTTTGAGTTAAGGTGGTGTGTTTTCCTTATAACTCGACTATCGTTCATCCGATCTCTACCATTTCTTTGGCGAATCGCTAAATAATGCTGATTACTAAATATGCGTAGAAGTTACGAACCAGAGATATGCAAGAGTGCCTGTTTTCTTGACTCGAATATACTGGTTGTAAATGCGTCTTGGGTATGATTTTCCATTCAAAATATGAAGTCAGTTCATTTACTCACTCATATCGTACTGGTATTTCAGTGACTGGTCTCAGTTTTGAGCGGGTGTCAAATTTACTTGTACATGCTTTGAGCGACACCGCACGATGCTTTCTTCTTTGAGTGGGCGGTCGCACGCAGACTTTGCAGGTTACATACCAATTTTACTCAGACAGCAAAGAAGGTACGAACCTGCTATCTATAAAACGTTGCGTTGCAAAAATTGAAAATAAGCTTGATTTACCTGCAAGTATAAGAAACATTTGTCCCATACATTTCAAACCTCTATCTCTCACCATCTGTGAGATCTGCTTGCTCATACGTACAGACGGACACTTTTGTTCAAACTTAATATCAGAATCAATCATTTCAAAATTAAATCGCAAATCAATCACAACCTGATTGAAAAAAATCATTGAGATTCAAATCTTCTTGAAATCATTGATGAATGCTCTATCGTGATTTATAAATCTTTTGGAGCACAAAATGAATTAATCCAGCCTGTAAATCTTTTCATAAACAAATTAAATTTAAAATTAATTACACCGAAAAAAAATGCCTTGAAATGCTAAAAAGAAAGATCCCGACAACGGGATTAAAATTCTAAGTACGAGCAGGCTTGATATCGATCCGTTTTGGGATTGTCTCCCGTCAATTTATAATGGCAATTTGACGATGCTGAAAGCATCACCGGTGTGGTAGAGTTGGCCGAGTGGCGCTGTCAGTGAATGCGACATTCGAGGTCCAGAGTTCGAGTCCCAGTCAGGGGAAGCTAAAAATAAATTAACAAACAAAATTTTGCAATTTATGACAACGAAAGGGGAGGGGTGGGGTTTGTAAGCCTGGCAAGGCAAAAACCGGTATCAAAGTGTTGATACCGGACGGATTCAATTTACGCCATTTCGAGAACACCCCATCATTAATCGCGTTTTGGATAGAGTTGATCCCGAGCGAATCAATTTTTTGGTTCAGTGTAGGCAACAAAATCCATTAAAAAGCTATTATATTGAATCTTGAACGAACGCATAGCTAGACTAATTTGAACCTAGTTCCCACTGTCGGAAATAACCAGGAATCGATAGTTGATTTGTAACTGTTATTAAGTCGCGAAAAGTTCCAAAGAGGATTCAAATTATTAATTATAATTATATTACTATCAATCAAGTTGAAAATCATGCCAGGATCAATGCTTAAGGGCAATTCGCTTTCACAGATCTCCATGGTAATAAAACCGCTAAACACTTAAGAAATTGTTTTTCAAGACCAAAAATGACCTCACATAACTACCCAGACTTGGTTATGACAATACTAAGCCGCGATAAATACCATGGATGATCAATGATGAAGAACATAGATTCTGCATAAATGATGTGTCAAGCCATTTTACAGAGACTGGCAAATCATAAAATCACGAAGAGATACCAAAGAGTATACAAAATAGTAATAATGCAAGACAAACTTAACTCTCGATTAGGTGAAATATCAAGCCAGGAGAAATGCATAAGTGCAATTCACAGTAAATGGATCTTCATGATAATAAGCCCCGCTAAATACTCAAGAAACTGCTTTTCAGGGCACAAATGACAACACTTAACTACACAGCCATGGTTAAGAAAAATCTGAGCCGCGATAAAAAATTCATTCAATCATGCCATGGCAACATCAAATGTGGTAAAGGCGAAGACAATATCCAAAATTAACAACGAAAACTAAAAGAAATTTATGTTCGGCTCCAGGACTCGACCACACAACCCCCAGATAATAAAACAAACATTTTGTGTGCTGCGCCACGAAATACTCTGACGCTCGTTGTAAAAATGTGAAACTTAATTGGTCACTTTTTGTAGATGTAATAAAATCAAAACTTAGAAGCTCCTGCCAGCTGTGAAATCCTCTGGTATCTTTTCGGGATTTTATGACTGTATAATGGCTTGATACATCGTTCATGCTGTATCTATGTTCTTCATCATGGGTCTTCCATGGATTCAATCGCGGCTCAGTATTGTCCTAACCAAGTCTGGGTAGTTATGTGAGGTCATTTTTGGTCTTGAAAAACAATTTCTTAAGTATCTTAAGTATTACCATGGAGATCTATTTATAGTGAATTGCCCTTAAGCATTGATCCTGGCATGATTTTCAACTTGACTGACCATTTCACCTTTCCCTTCAGTTATAAGTGAACAGTGGAAACATATTTCACACTCCATGAGTACGGCTGCCAAGGAGACTCTCGGATATGCCGAGCACTCCCGAAAACAGTCATGGTACGATGATGAGTGCCGCCGCAACGCGATCTGGCAAGGAGCGATATCGGAAGAAAAGGAGAGAGGAGAAGCGACGAAAATCAACTCCTACCATCTTTTTGTTGATTATAAAGCCGCTTTTGACACACCGATAAGGTCAAAGTTCTTTGAAGCCGTCCACTTTTGGTATACCAGCAAAGTACTTTCGACTTTGCATGATGACGTTGAGAAACACACAAAGCTCCGTCAAAATAGCAAAGAACCTCTCCGAGCCTTTCGATACCAGAAGAGGTTTTAGGCAGGGTGACACCTTATCGTGTAACTTCTTTAATCTGCTGATGGAGTATATACTGCGCCAGTGCCCAAATGCTAACAGATCGGGCACCATCTATTTGTGAAATGTTTTCAACAATTTGTTCAAAAGATTTCTGGCCGGCTCGTCTTATAATAAAAGAGTATATAGAGAAAAAGCAAAATCGATCTCCTATCTATTTGCCTTCTATACCCTCTAATTTATCTGGTGCCTCGACTTCTAATGTTGCGTCAAAAAACTAATCTCCACCCTTTTTCTTGCCTATCAAAATGTTCGAGGTCTTAATTCAAAACTTGCTAAACTTTTTGTAGATAGTTTATCTTTTGAGTATCATGTTCTTGTTTTTACCGAGACGTGGTTAAAACCAGACATCTCTGATTCTTCAGTTTTTCCCACCAAATACATAAATTATAGATGCGATCGCATTTCCCGTGCTGGGGGTGGGGTTTTGATCGCTGTGGATTCTGGCCTTTCGTCTGAACTAACACATTTTTCAGCACCCCATGAAATCGAATTTATAAGTGTTAAAATTACTTTTTCTAACTTTTCCGTTTTTATTACTTGTTCATATATTCCTCCACAATCCGATATTACAATTTACACCTCGGTCTCTTCGTTGCTATCAAACAGTGATGTTTTGATTGTACTTGGTGACTTTAATTTGCCGGAGATTAATTGGTGCTTAACTGAAGAATCAAATGCGCTTTTTCCCTCGAAATAACATGAACTTATTGATGGACTTCTTGATTTGTCAATGGCACAGGTTAACCCTATTCGCAACTCGATAAACAGATCGCTTGACTTGATTTTTCTGTTGGATCCCCCCAGCAATGTTGCATCTAGGATTGACCCATTGGTTCTTCCGGAGGACCCTTTTCATCCTACATTGGACCTTACCATTGATTTGCCATCTCTTGTGTGTTCTGCTTCTAGAGATTTGACGGCTAAAACCCGTTGTTTCCAAAAAGCTGATTTTTTAAAGCTCAACGACTTAATATTGCACACTGATTGGTCTCAGTTGTACACTTGTACAGATATTGACGTTGCTATACAACTTTTCTACGATACCTTGAACTCTCTTTTTGATGTTTGTGTTCCACTTGTGCGCCCTCGCTGCCTTGATAATCAGCCTTGGTTCTCAAGGGAACTAACAAACTTAAAGAACAGGAAGTCGAGATATTTTAAAAAGTATAAGAAATCCGGTAAGCCATCGGACTTCTCCCGTTATGTGCTTGCCCGTTCTAGCTTTAATGTGCTTAATGCTCAATGCTATAAAGATTATCTTGACCGTTGCAGACTTCAATTTTCGCGAAATCCTAGACAATTTTATTCCTTTGTTAACTCTAAGCGCAAGTCATCCACCCTGCCCTCCTCGGTTATATATGGTAATACTAAAGCAAACACTGATCAAGCAATAGCTGATCTGTTTGCAGAGTTTTTTGAGTCAACCTACTCGTCTTCAAGGTACTGTGCGAATCAGCCATACCCGTATGGGTTGAATATGTCTAATTGCATTTTTAGCCCCGTTATCACAGAAAGCTCCCTCCTTTGCGATCTTAACTCTGTGAAACCCGTGTATGCACCGGGCCCTGATGGAGTGCCTGGCTGTGTACTTAGGTTCTGTGCGGATGCACTTTGTAAGCCTATTCATAAATTGTTTGAATTGTCTTTGGAGTCATCCGCTTTCCCTCTTTTATGGAAGGAATCTTTTATTATACCACTCCATAAAAAAGGTAATAAGTCAGATGTTGGAAATTATAGGGATATTTCCAAGTTGTCTGCAATTCCTAAGGCTTTTGAGAGAATTATAACATCTCAACTGCAACATTTATGTAGTTCCATTATCTCACCCTTCCAACATGGATTTGTGAAGCGAAGATCTACTACCACTAACCTTTTAGAATTCACATCTTCAGTGATCAAAGGGTTCATAGGTAAAATGCAGACTGACGTCATTTATACGGATTTTAGTAAGGCTTTTGATTCTGTTAATCACTCCTTGCTGCTTCACAAACTGAGTTTAATCGGCTTTCCAACTAACCTCCTCAGTTGGATTTCTGATTACCTAAGTAGTAGAACCCAAAAAGTTCTATTTCGTAATTCATATTCTAAGTGCATCCAGGTTACTTCTGGAGTTCCCCAAGGAAGTCACTTGGGCCCATTGCTTTTTACTATCTTTATCAATGATCTTCCATCAGTCTTGGCTCACTCTCGGGTGCTAATGTACGCCGATGATGTGAAAATTTGTTTAACATATAATGATTTGGTTTCCCGCTATAATTTGCAAGCAGACTTAGATGCATTTCACTCTTGGTGTCAAAATAATCTTCTAAACCTTAACAGTTTGAAGTGTTAGGTTATGACATTTTACAGAAGCTTACCACAATTAGTCACTTACATGCTTGATAATGTGGCATTGCAGCGCCTAAGTGAAGTAAATGATCTTGGGGTTATTCTTGATCATCAACTTAAATTTAACTCTCATGTAACTGCTACTGTTAATAAGGCCAGAAGTGTTCTTGGGTTTATTAAGCGGTGGTCGAAAGAATTTGACGATCCCTACACTACCAAGATTCTTTACACTTCGCTTGTCCGTCCTACACTTGAGTATGGTTCATGTGTGTGGTCTCCGCAATATTCGACCCATCAAGATAGAATAGAATCAGTGCAAAAGCAATTCTTATTGTTTGCCCTTCGGGGCTTGAACTGGAATCCTGAGGTCCGTTTACCAGCTTACTCTAGTAGACTACTTTTAATTAATCTTCCTTCCTTACTTAACCGTAGAGTTATGCTTGGTGTAATCTTCATACATAGACTAATTAATGGCGAAATCGAGTCATCGGAGTTGGTTAGCCAAATCAATCTTAATGTTCCTTGTAGACTGTCCCGTAACTTTGTCCCCTTATCTCTGAAACATTGTACTACTAACTATGCCTTGCATGATCCGTTTCGTGTCCTCTGTGCTGATTACAACAAACTCTACCGCTTAATCAATTCGGAACTTTCTCTTCCTGCTTTAAAAACCTCTATTTTAAATCATTTGTCCCGTACTTAACATTATTTTGTACTTTTCGATCCGGTTTTCGTGTCGCACGTTGGCGGCTGCGCCTCTCGGTCGGTTGGGCGGGAGGTGGGCTGCTATTTTGCCTGGGGTTCGCGCGTAACAGGCTTCGGCTTGGTGTCGTAAGGGCCACTTGAACGTACTGTGCATTGTACGTCAACGTCCATATATATAAAACTGTTCAACCTGACTGACTGGTGACCGTCGCACAGCCTAAAAGGTAAGAGCTAGAGGGCTGAAATTTGGACAGGAGTTTCCTTGTGTGGTGAAAGTGCGTGCTAAGACGGGGTTTTGGAAAATTCCACCCGGAAAAGCCGGAAAAGCGTCGGAAAATTTGTATGGGGAAAATTTTATTTTTCATCTGATTGACTTGAAATTTGGTTTGTAAGCATAGTATGCAAAATAATTGGACACGTGTTTTCCCGATTTCAGAAAATCAGCCCACAAGGAAAATTCTCGGGAAATTCGATATGCAAAAATCTATTTTTCATCCGATTGACTTGAAATTCGGTTTGTAGGGACAGTAAATGAAATAAATTGAAATGTGATTTTCCGATGCTAGAAAATTAGACCGTAGTGTCGGAAAATTCTAGGAAAAGCGTCGGAAAAGTTTGAATGGGAAAAATTTTACTTTTCATCCGATTGACTTGGAATTCGGTTTGTAAGGACAGTAAGTGAATAAAATAGAAATGTGATTTTCCGATGCTGGAAAATTCGACCGTAGGGTCGGGAAATTACCGGAAAAGCGTAGGAAAAGTTTGTATGGGGAAAATTTCATTTTTCATCCGATTGACTTGAAATTCGGTTTGTAAGCATAGAATGCAAAATAATTGGACACGTGCTTTCCCGATTTCGGAAAATCCGCCCACAAGGAAAATTCTCGGGAAATTCGATATGCAAAAATCTATTTTTCATCCGATTGACTTGAAATTCAGTTTGTAAGGACAGTAAGTAAAAAAAATTGAAATGTGATTTTCCGATGCTGGAAAACTCGACCGTAGGGTCGGGAAATTCCCGGAAAAGCGTCGGAAAAGTTTGTAAGGGTAAATTTTTATTTTTCATCCGACTGACTTGAAATTCGGTTTGTAAGGACAGTAAGTGAATAAAATTGAAATGATGTTTTCCGATGCTGGAAAATTTGACCGTAGGGTCGGGAAATTTCCGGAAAAGCGTAGACAAAGTTTGTATGGGGAAAATTCCATTTTTCATCCGATTGACTTGAAATTCGGTTTGTAAGCATAGTATGCCAAATAATTGGACATGTGTTTTCCCGATTTCGGAAAATCCGCCCACAAGGAAAATTCTCGGAAAATTCGATATGCAAAAATCTAATTTTCATCCGATGGACTTGAAATTCGGTTTGTAAGAACAGTAAGTAAAATAAATTGAAATGCGATTTTCCGATGTTGGAAAATTCGACCGTAGGGTCGGAAAATTCCAGAAGAAGCGTCGGAAAAGTTTGCATTGGGAAAATTTTTTTTTCATCCTATTGACTTGAAACTGGGTTTGTAAGCGAAGCATACGAAATAATTGGACACGTTTTCTCCCGATTTCGGAAAATCTGCCCTCAAGGAAAATACCCGGGAAATTCGATATGCCAAAATCTATTAAATCTATCTGATTGATTTGAAATTCTGTTTGTAAGGATAGTAAGTGAAATGAATTGAAATGTGATTTTTCGATGATGGGAAATTGGAAAATTCCCCGGAAAAGCGTCGGAAAAGTCTGTATGGTGAGAATTTTATTTGCCGTCCGATTGACTTGAATTTCGGTTTGTAAGCAAAGTATGATAAATAATTGGACACGTATTTTCCCGATTTCGAAAAATCTGCGCGCAAGGAAAATTCCCGGGAAATTCGATAAGCAAAATCTTTTTTTTCATCCGATTGACTTGAAATTCGGTTTGTAAGGAAAGTAAGTGATATAATTTGTAATGTTTTTTTCTGAAGTTTTCTGTTTTTTCAGCAGACAAAAACCTATTTTCATACGATTGGCTTTAAACTTGGTTTGTAAGGATAGTATAAGAAATAACGAAATAACGAAATAACAGTAACTCGGGCTGCCGTTTTTCATTGTACTGCCATGGTGGTGGCTATGGAGGTGTCCATGGAGGTGGCCATGAAGGTGTCCATGGTGGTGGCTATGGAGGTGGCCATGGAGGTGGCCATGGAGGTGGCCATGGAGGTGTCCATGGAGGTGGACCTGTTGGTGGACTTGGAGGTGGAAAATGGTCCAAAAACCGCAATATTTGCAAAATTCTTAATCTCGGTGAAACTTTGGGGATTGGCTAGACGCTTGCCCGGAAGGTTTTTAAGCAGAAGAAATGGGCGGAAAATGGTGCCCAATCTGCGAAATTTGAAAAGTTATAGCGTTCATCCGGATGCAATGCAACTTTGAAGAATGGTTGGAGAATTGGTAGAAAATGTTATTTGTTGGCCGATCTTTATCAAATTGTGTTTGTAAGCTTTAAATTTGAAAAGTTCACCACCAAGATCGGAAATGTCAGGAGAGACTTTATTTTTAACCGCGGAAGGGGCATAAGAGTTAATCTCTGCTTTCAGCCGATGTATGTAAGATACGGTCAAATATTTTCCGATTTGTGAAATCCACCCCCAAGTCGGAAAAGAAAAACTGATACTCTTATTGGTTAAAATAGCTTAACTGACGGCGGCGCAGCGAAGCAAGCCGGGATATTTGCTAGTCTTTTATAAAGATGTAATGCTACTTGCATATGCCGATGACATTGACATTATCGGCAAATCCGAACGGGCGGTAAGCAAGGCGTTTTCAGAGATTGAGAAGCAGTCAAAACGCATGGACTTAGCTGTGAATGAGGAAAATACGAAGTTCATAGTCTCAGCGCGCAGTGAGGCTACGCGTCTTGGACAACTTTAACGTTGTAAAGGACTTTGTCTACCTCGGACCGATAATCACCAGCGACAACAACATCAGTCTGGAGATCCGAAGAAGAATAACTCTTGCAAACCGATGTTACTACGGGCTTAGTAAGGAGTTTAAGACCAGAGCCCTCTCTCGGAAAACGAAAATTGCGCTATACAATTGCAAAGAAGGAGCTGTAGGACGACCGAAACTTAGTTGGGAAAAACAGGTGCTGGAAGACATAAAGGCGCTTGAACTGACCAACTGGTGCCAGCTCGCACAAGACAGAGACGAGTGGCGGGCATTAATAGCAGCGGCCGAGACCGTCAAACGGTTGTGATAGAAATATCGGGCCAAATAAGAAGAAGAAAAATCAGAAGAAGAAAAATCAGCGCAATGACTCTAGAAATTTTTTGGAGACGCAATAATGTACTGTCTGCCGATTTCCGCCAAACACTGCCAGTCATTCCAAGATCGACTCCTGCCGATCAAATAAACTCTTGCCTCAAATCATCCAATCTGTGCACAGTGGGGAATTTTTTGATTTTTTGGCATAAACTCTAAATGCTAATATATTTTATTCAAATTTGGCACGAATAGTGCTTAGATCAAAATATAATTTCGGAAAAAATTTATTGACGATTGGGCCACGCCTTCACCCCAACCCGCCCTTTTTATCCGTTTTTGCAAACAAAATGAGTGAAGACATATGTAAGAAAAAATTGTTTTTTTTTCATATTTTCATTTCTTTTCTCAATTTGAGAAAACATTGAGAAACAATTTTTTTTCATGCTTGCAGCCTTATATTGCATATTTTGATGTCCAAGAAATTTTCTGATTTTTATTTTGTTTCATCAATTTCAATTTCTTTCACAATGTATGCAAACACTGCATCTGACTGACGTCCACTGCTACTCCAATCATCTAAAACCTCTTGCCGACTAAACTAGAGCTGTTCTGTAAAATGACGTTTTCAAGAATACGGGCAAGAATATGCAAACAGGACTTTTAGCATTTGAATTAATACACTTCTCTAAATACCATAGTGTACATAAAAGTCCGCACGAGGTCACACGCAGCGTAAGTAATTTTCCACGAAACCCAAACTGCAACATGTGAAAAGAACATTAGGCAAAGGAAAATCCACAGTTATTGTTTTGACAAACTAATACAGAACACTTATTCTACATACCTGTACGAATGTTTTCCATTTTCCCGATTTGTTTTTGATGAAAAATTGAGGTCAGGACGTGCACACAAACTTAACACACAATTTTGCAACTTTCGATAAGCCAGTTTCGATCACTCAATCCAAATACTTTTACCGCGTAGTGAGATCGATGGGCTGCCCCAAAAAAAATTGATTTTTATTTTTAATCTATCTGAAGTATGTAGATTAAAACTATTTTGCAAAACAAAAATGTGAAAAATTTGAATTTATGCCAAAAAAATGTAAAAATTCCCCACTGTAATGTGGAGCTATGTGAAGAAACTTCAGCTGTCATGAGAGTTGCATTGCAGAACGATCCATCTGCTCAAGATTTTTCCAAGCAATTGCTGAATAAAGGTAAAGATCGTGTCCCTGCCGATGAATCGAGCGTATTGATTTCATTTCCTCCGAATGTTTGCAATTTCGTCTCATCCGGCGGTGTTCCAGAAATCTCTTCCAACTAAACTCCAACCCAAAATCAATTCTCGGTGTCCTAGAAATCTCTTTCGGTTGGTTTCAAACCTCTCGTATTATGTGGGGAGATTTTAGCAAGCCAACCAATACACAAACCAGCCAATAAACTAACCAACCAAAACGACTTCACGAACCCGCGCAACCCATCACTGGTTTTGTAGTAGCACCATAATCTGATACACACACCTTTCGAACTCGACTTTCGAACTAGCCTTTCGAAGAAAACAAAATCTCTCGAAGTTCTGGGACACCGAAGGATTTCTCTAGCGATTTGCAAACCAACCGAAGCCAAAATCTCTAGAGATTTCCAGGACACCCCCGATCGAAAGACGAGTTCATCAAGAAAGTATTTCCGAACATCATTGCTAACCATAAAAATATTGAATGGTTGAATGAGCGAGCAACTTTAGCGATTAAGAATAAAGATGTGGATAACTTAAACTTTTGTAGTTTAGAATCTGATAATTGGTACTCTGGTACTCTTCATTTAAATTTATCGACTGTGTAAGAAACGAGGACGATGCCTTGGATGTGCCTGGACTACGAGGGGCGTCCCAGAAATGGCCGACCTAGTGTTGGAAAATGTTCACAAAAAATATTAAAAAGGGGAAGTACCAACTATTAAAAGCTTAAGTTTGAAGTTTGATGCCTTTACCTTGCACAGTTTTTTTTTGGTCGATTTTAATAGAGAACGCTTGTTATTGATTTGCAAACATGGAAAAAATTGGTCATCGTTATGTGATACAATACTTTCATATAAAAGGTCTTAGTCCAACCAATATTGAAAAAGTGCTGGATTCTACCTTGCGTAACTCTGCTCCCTCGTTTACAACAATAAAATATTGGGTGGCTGAGTTCAAGCGAGGTCCTTTGAGCTGCGAAGATGAACATCGTAATGGGCGTCCAAATGAGTTGACCACTTCAGAAATGGTGGCCAAAATTAAAAAATGGTTATTGAGTGACCGGCGATTGAAAGTTCGAGAGTTAGCTGAATGTGTAGGCATTTTAAAAAGTGCTGTACATCGCATATTGACCGAAAAATTTAGACATGAAAAAGTTATTCGCAAGATGGGTGCCGCGTTTGCTGTTCCATCATGACAATGCGCCGGTTCACACCTCTGCCGTTGCAATGGCTAAAATTAATGAATTAAAATTTGAATTGCTACCTCACGCCCCTTATTCGCCAGACTTAGCTCCCTCTGATTATTTCTTATTTCCAAACTTGAAAAAATGGCTCGGAGAAAAAGATTTGGCAACAATGAAGAGGTGGAGTCCGAGGTTAATGCCTATTTTGAAGAGCTTCACAGTTCTTATTATAAAAAAGATATCGAAGCTATTGAACACCGCTGGGAAAAAATTATAAATTTTTGTGTTTTAGTAGTTAAGTCGGCTATTTCTGGGACGGCCCTGGTACCACCGCACAATTTGCAACTAAAGGTTGGCACGGTAGTCATCTAGTCAAAACTATGCAAAGAAACGCGTTTGGTGATAAGAAAATCGATGACCAATGTGATTTACGCGGCGATAATCAAAGAAAAATTTAAAGTTGAAGAAGTTCTCATTCCGAGGACGAATTCAATTTCTGATTCGCCATGACGATTAACAAATCACAAGGCCAGCCCTTAAACGATTGTGGTCTGAATTTGGAAAATGTATGTTTTTCTCATGGTTAATTGTACGTGTCATGTTCACGTGTCGGCAAACAATCTGCTTTATTTATTTTTGCTCCTGATAACAAAACTAAAAATGTTGAATATCACAAGGTTCTTCAATGTCGTCTTCAGTCGTCTAGACCAGAAGAGGATCTAGTACTTAAATATCTGAAATATGTGCAAGAATCTAAAAGCTAGAGGAATGTAACTGACCTACCACAGAGTCAGTAACTTGAATCATTTGGAATCTCTAATTAGAACGCTTACTTCATTTTTGCATCGGTATATTAGAGCACATTGACCGTACTTGTGTTTTTCTCACAGGCATTTTCAGTACTGCCCTGCGTCCCGTATTTGCTTGTGTGTATTATGTTTTTTTATGCCGGACATAAGTACGTAATTTGTACCGTACTCCGACACCTCTGACTAGCTCTTTTCCCAGCATTATCTCTCTATTTATAAAATAGTTTGTCCTGACTGACTGACTGACTGACTGACTGACTGACTGACTGATTGGCAATCATCGCACAGCCTAAACGGTAAGAGCTAGAGGGCTGAAATTTGGACAGGAGTTTCCTTATGTGGTGAAAGTGCGTACTAAGACGGGGTTTTGGAAAATTCCACCCGGAAAAGCCGGAAAAGCGTCGGGAAAGTTTGTATGGGGAAAATTTTATTTTTCATCCGATTGACTTGAAATTCGGTTTGTAAGCATAGTATGCAAAATAATTGGACACGTGTTTTCCCGATTTCGGAAAATCCGCCCACAAGGAAAATTCTCGGAAAATTCGATATGCAAAAATCTATTTTTCATCCGATTGACTTGAAATTCGGTTTGTAAGGATAGTAAGTGAAATAAATTGAGATGCCATTTTCCGATGTTGGAAAAATTGACCGTAGGGTCGGAAAATTCCCGGAAAAGCGTCCGAAAAGTTTCTATGGGAAAATTTATTTTTCATCCGATTGTGTTGAAACTCGGTTTGTAAGCAAAGTATGCGAAATAATTGGACACGTGTTTTCCCGATTTCGGAAAATCCGCCCACAAGGAAAATTCTTGGAAAATTCGATATGCAAAAATCTATTTTCCATCCGATTGACTTGAAATTCGGTTTGTAAGGATAGTAAGTGAAATAAATTGAGATGCCATTTTCCGATGTTGGAAAATTTGACCTTAGGGTCGGAAAATTCCCGGAAAAGCGTCCGAAAAGTTTCTTCCACAAGGAAAATTCCCGGAAAATTCGATATGCTAATCTCTATTTTTCATCCGATTGACTTGAAATTCGGTTTGTAAGGATAGTAAGTGAAATAAATTGAGATGCCATTTTTCGATGTTGGAAAAATCGACCGTAGGGTCGGAAAATTTCCGGAAAAGCGTCACAAAAGTTTGTATGGGGAAAATTTGTTTTTCATCCGATTGACTTGAAAGTCGGTTTGTAAGCTAAGTATGCAAAATAATTGGGCACGTGCTTTCCCGATTTCGGAAAATCCGCCCACAAGGAAAATTCTCGGAAAATTCGATATGCAAATCTCTATTTTTCATCCGATTGACTTGAAATTCGGTTTGTAAGGATAGTAAGTGAAATAAATTGAGATGCCATTTTCCGATGTTGGAAAATTTGACCTTAGGGTCGGAAAATTCCCGGAAAAGCGTCCGAAAAGTTTCTATGGGAAAATTTATTTTTCATCCGATTGTGTTGAAACTCGGTTTGTAAGCAAAGTATGCGAAATAATTGGACACGTGTTTTCCCGATTTCGGAAAATCCGCCCACAAGGAAAATTCTCGGAAAATTCGATATGCAAAAATCTATTTTCCATCCGATTGACTTGAAATTCGGTTTGTAAGGATAGTAAGTGAAATAAATTGAGATGCCATTTTCCGATGTTGGAAAATTTGACCTTAGGGTCGGAAAATTCCCGGAAAAGCGTCCGAAAAGTTTCTATGGGAAAATTTATTTTTCATCCGATTGTGTTGAAACTCGGTTTGTAAGCAAAGTATGCGAAATAATTGGACACGTGTTTTCCCGATTTCGGAAAATCTGCACACAAGGAAAATTCCCGGAAAATTCGATATGCAAATCTCTATTTTTCATCCGATTGACTTGAAATTCGGTTTGTAAGGATAGTAAGTGAATAAAATTGAAATGTGATATTCCGATGTTGGAAAATTTGACCGTAGGGTCGGGAAATTCCCGGAAAAGCGTCGGAAAAGTTTGTATGGGGAAAATTTTATTTTTCATCCGATTGACTTGAAATTCGGTTTGTAAGCAAAGTATGCGAAATAATTGGACCCGTGTTTTCCCGATTTCGGAAAATCCGCCCACAAGGAAAATTCTTGGAAAATTCGATATGCAAAAATCTATTTTCCATCCGATTGACTTGAAATTCGGTTTGTAAGGATAGTAAGTGAAATAAATTGAGATGCCATTTTTCGTTGTTGGAAAAATCGACCGTAGGGTCGGAAAATTTCTGGAAAAGCGTCACAAAAAGTTTGTATGGGGAAAATTTGTTTTTGATCCGATTGACTTGAAAGTCGGTTTATAAGCTAAGTATGCAAAATAATTGGGCACGTGCTTTCCCGATTTCGGAAAATCCGCCCACAAGGAAAATTCCCGGAAAATTCGATATGCAAATCTCTATTTTTCATCCGATTGACTTGAAATTCGGTTTGTAAGGATAGTAAGTGAAATAAATTGAGCTGTCATTTTCCAATGTTGGAGATTTGGCACTAGGGTCGGAAAACTCCCGGAAAAGCGACAGAAAAGTTTGTATGGGAGAAATTTTTTTTTTTCGGTTGACTTGAAGCTCGGTTTATAAGCAAAATATGCGAAATAGTTGGACACAATTACGATAACGATAGCGATGACGATAACTATAACGATAACGATTACGATAACGCTAATAGATAACGCATAGATAACGATAACGATAACGATAACGATAACGATAAAGATAACGATAACGATAACGGTATCGATAGCGATGAAGATAACGATAACGATAACGATAATGATAATGATAATGATAATGATAATGATAAATGATAATGATAATGATAATGATAATGATAATGATAATGATAATGATAATGATAATGATAATGATAATGATAATGATAATGATAATGATAATGATAATGATAATGATAATGATAATGATAATGATAATGATAATGATAATGATAATGATAATGATAATGATAATGATAATGATAATGATAATGATATGATAATGATAATGATAATGATAATATTAATGATAATGATAATGATAATGATAATGATAATGATAATGATAATGATAATGATAATGATAATGATAATGATAATGATAATGATAATGATAATGATAATGATAATGATAATGATAATGATAATGATAATGATAATGATAATGATAATGATAATGATAATGATAATGATAATGATAATGATAATGATAATGATAATGATAATGATAATGATAATGATAATGATAATGATAATGATAATGATAATGATAATGATAATGATAATGATAATGATAATGATAATGATAATGATAATGATAATGATAATGATAATGATAATGATAATGATAATGATAATGATAATGATATATGATAATGATAATGATAATGATAATGATAATGATAATGATAATGATAATGATAATGATAATGATAATGATAATGATAATGATAATGATAATGATAATGATAATGATAATGATAATGATAATGATAATGATAATGATAATGATAATGATAATGATAATGATAATGATAATGATAATGATAATGATAATGATAATGATAATGATAATGATAATGATAATGATAATGATAATGATAATGATAATGATAATGATAATGATAATGATAATGATAATGATAATGATAATGATAATGATAATGATAATGATAATGATAATGATAATGATAATGATAATGATAATGATAATGATAATGATAATGATAATGATAATGATAATGATAATGATAATGATAATGATAATGATAATGATAATGATAATGATAATGATAATGATAATGATAATGATAATGATAATGATAATGATAATGATAATGATAATGATAATGATAATGATAATGATAATGATAATGATAATGATAATGATAATGATAATGATAATGATAATGATAATGATAATGATAATGATAATGATAATGATAATGATAATGATAATGATAATGATAATGATAATGATAATGATAATGATAATGATAATGATAATGATAATGATAATTGATAATGATAATGATAATGATAATGATAATGATAATATAATGATAATGATAATGATAATGATAATGATAATGATAATGATAATGATAATGATAATGATAATGATAATGATAATGATAATGATAATGATAATGATAATGATAATGATAATGATAATGATAATGATAATGATAATGATAATGATAATGATAATGATAATGATAATGATAATGATAATGATAATGATAATGATAATGATAATGATAATGATAATGATAATGATAATGATAATGATAATGATAATGATAATGATAATGATAATGATAATGATAATGATAATGATAATGATAATGATAATGATAATGATAATGATAATGATAATGATAATGATAATGATAATGATAATGATAATGATAATGATAATGATAATGATAATGATAATGATAACTGAATCTGTTTTTGAAATACTGGGCTTGACAGCTGCGAAGCGCGCCGAGTGATACGCTGTAGTATTTACTGAACTTAAAGCAAAGCTACACAACAAACAGAAAGTTTGCCAACACCGTAAATGGTCAGTATGTGACGTTTGCCAAAGCCACTAAAACAAATTTGGGTTTCTAAAAAAAACTAACTCTTATTAACATGAAATAAAGTCGGTCAAGCCCGTATATACTCTGTACCAACGAAAGTGTACGCTCAGTATGAATTTTGATGCTGCTTCCAACACTCTTTTGCTCATATCTCGACAACCTTTCATCCGATCATTATGATTCCTTTGATAAAAAATTTTAACTAGAAAACATGTCCAGAAGAAACGATCTTTAAAACAGTGACTGATATGACGTTTTTCTCAAATGGCGGGGGCGGTGCCGAAAATCGAAAATAAACTTGATCTGCCTGCAAGTAAAAGAAGCATATGTCCCATACATGTCAAACCTCTATCTGTTACCAACACAGAGAAATCGTTTTTTTATTTCTTAAATCAAACTTTCTCTTTAAATTAATTAAGCAAGATCGTCTTCATTTTTGGTTCATTCAACCAATCAAAATCTTTCAAGTGACTTCTAGCCGCTTTTTTAAAAATTCTCTCCTGCCGTTTTTGGCAAATCCACAAACAAAAACAATTCAACAGACTCAACGGGGGTGGTTTGCGCTCGGTCATGTGTACAGAGAACGAGGGAGAGAGAGAAAAAGAGAGCAAGTTTGCTACGATCAAACACATGCACGCAAATAGCCGTCGAATTTGCTTACACACACACTGCAAAACAATCGGCAATTTCCAGCACATACCAATTATTAAACTGATCATCAAGTCCATACTGACAGCGGCTTGACAGCGGCGAAGCGCGCCGGGTGATACGCTAGTCTATATATATAAAACTGTTCAACCTGACTGACTGACTGGTGACCGTCGCACAGCCTAAACGGTAAGAGCTAGAGGGCTGAAATTTGGACAGGAGTTTCCTTATGTGGTGAAAGTGCGTGCTAAGACGGGGTTTTGGAAAATTCCACCCGGAAAAGCCGGAAAAGCGTCGGAAAAGTTTGTATGGGGAAAATTTTATTTTTCTTCCGATTGACTTGAAATTCGGTTTGTAAGCATAGTAAGCAAAATAATTGGACACGTGTTTTCCCGATTTCGGAAAATCCGCCCACAAGGAAAATTCTCGGAAAATTCGATATTCAAAAATCTATTTTTCATCCGATTGACTTGAAATTCGGTTTGTAAGGACAGTAAGTGAAATAAATTGAGATGCCATTTTCCGATGTTGGAAAATTTGACCTTAGGGTCGGAAAATTCCCGGAAAAGCGACGGAAAAGTTTGTTTGGGGAATATTTCATTTGTCATCCGATTGACTTGAAACTCGGTTTGTAAGCATAGTATGCAAAATAATTGGACATGTGTTTTCCCGATTTCGGAAAATCCGCCCACAAGGAAAATTCTCGGAAAATTCGATATGCACAAATCTATTTTTCATCCGATTGACTTGAAATTCGGTTTGTAAGGAAAGTAAGTGAAAGAAATTGAAATGTGATTTTTCGATGCTGGAAAATTCGACCGTAGGGTCGTGAAATTCCCGGAAAAGCGTCGGAAAAGTTTGTATGGGCAAAATTTTATTTTTCATCCGATTGACTTGAAATTCGGTTTGTAAGCATAGTAAGCAAAATAATTGGACACGTGTTTTCCCGATTTCGGAAAATCCGCCCACAAGGAAAATTCTCGGAAAATTCGATATTCAAAAATCTATTTTTCATCCGATTGACTTGAAATTCGGTTTGTAAGGACAGTAAGTAAAATAAATTGAAATGTGATTTTCCGATGCTGGAAAATTCGACCGTAGGGTCGGGAAATTCCCGGAAAAGCGACGGAAAAGTTTGTTTGGGGAAAATTTCATTTGTCATCCGATTGACTTGAAACTCGGTTTGTAAGCATAGTATGCAAAATAATTGGACATGTGTTTTCCCGATTTCGGAAAATCCGTCCACAAGGAAAATTCTCGGGAAATTCGATATGCAAAAATCTAACTTTCATCCGATTGACTTGAAATTCGGTTTGTAAGGACAGTAAGTGAAAGAAATTGAAATGATATTTTCCGATGCTGGAAAATTCGACCGTAGGGTCGGGAAATTCCAGGAAAAGCGTCGGAAAATTTAGTATGGGAAAATTTTTTTTTTTCATCCTATTGTCTTGAAACTAGGTTTGTAAGCGAAGCATACGAAATAATTGGACACGTTTTTTCCCGATTTTGGAAAATCTGCCCGCAAGGAAAACAACCGGGAAATTCGATATGCCAAAATCTATTATTCATCGGATTGATTTGAAATTCTGTTTGTAAGGATAGTATTTGAAATGAATTGAAATGTGATTTTTCGATGATGGGAAATTGGAAAATTCCCCGGAAAAGCGTCGGAAAAGTCTGTATGGTGAGAATTTTGTTTGTCATCCGATTGACTTAAACTTCGGTTTGTAAGCAAAGTATGATAAATAATTGGACACGTATTTTCCCGATTTCGAAAAATCTGCGCGAGAGGAAAATTCCCGGGAAATTCGATATGCAAAATTTTTTTTTCATCCGATTGGCTTGAAATTCGGTTTGTAAGGATAGTAAGTGATATTATTTGTAATTCTGAAGTTGGAAAATTTGACCTTACGATTGGCTTTAAACTTGGTTTGTAGGGATAGTATAAGAAATAACGAAATAACAGTAGCTCGGGCTGCCGTTTTTCATTGTACTGGCTGTGTGCGTGACCTGGACCTCGACCTGGAGCTGGCACTGGACCTGGACGTGGAAGTGGACGTGGACCTGAAAGTGGCCATTGAGGTGGCCATGGAGGTAACCATGGAGGTGGCCGTGGAGGTGGCCATGGAGGTGCCTGGGTGGCCGGGGTGGCCATGGAGGTGGAAAATGGGTCCAAAAACCAGCAATATTTGCAAAATTCTTAATCTCGGTGAAACTTTGGGGATTGGCTAGACGCTTGCCCGGAAGGTTTTTAAGCAGAAGAAATGGGCGGAAAATGGTGCACAATCTGCGAAATTTGAAAAGTTATAGCGTTCATCCGGATGCAATGCAACTTTGAGGAATGGTTGGAGAATTGGTGGAAAATGTTGTTTGTTGGCCGATCTTTATCAAATTGTGTTTGTAAGCTTTAAATTTGAAAAGTTCACCACCAAGATCGGAAATGTCAGGAGAGACTTTATTTTTAGCCGCGGAAGGGGCATAAGAGTTAATCTCTGCTTTTAGCCGATGTATGTAAAATACGGTCAAATATTTTCCGTTTTGTGAAATCCACCCCCAAGTCGGAAAAGAAAATCTGATACTAGCTTAACTGACGGCGGCGCAGCGAAGCAAGCTGGTATACTTGCTAGTTTGGTATAAAATCAAGCTCCTGATTTGCTTCTGTTTCCTTTTTGCTTCTGTAAAGTTTCCTTAAATAGCACTGTGAGTGATCTAAGTACAAGTTTCGCAACTTACTCAATTAATCACTTCGTTTTACACATTCATTCATACTCAGTCGATTTGAGCATCAATAAATCCACATTCATTCAGATGAGTTTGTTGTACTCAAAGTCCGGTAAGTCATTATTGCTTTGTTGGTTTGAGTGCACTCGTGCATACCTCTTTTACAAATATCCTTAAGGATTCAAACACAATCCCTTTTTTTTTCTTTTTAGAATTTTTAATAAATTTGCAATTTAACAGCGAACAACACTTAAAAATTAAAGGTCAGCGGATGCACCGCAAAGTAACCTTTGCTCTTGGTCAGCTGATTGGACAAACGCAGCAAATTGTTGTCATTATTAACGAAATTCCCATCGTAAATCGCCGTGCACAGAGTTTTAACCTGATCTCTGCCCTGATTGCAGATGGCCGTAGCTGTTAGCATTTCATGATCCGCCAAAGGTAGGCCAATGCAATAGGAACGCGAGGCACGCGACGTACTGGCCCACATGGCGTAGATAATCGACGAGATTTCGGCCAAGCGTTGCATCTCATTTTGACGTTCGACCACAGCGTTGCCATGACGGGTAAACATGAGATCCACGGCCATATGAAGACGAGCCACCGAATGCTCAATGCATTGGGCAGCCGGATCTAGCGAGGGATGCACATGCTCGGACAACTGCATTTTGGTGTTGGGATTGTCAATGCTGGCCGTGTTCAGGAATTTGCCAAATATGTGGCCGGGATGGAAGAGTGGATTGCGGGATTTGCGCACTCCATTATTCAAGGCTTGCTGGAAGTGTTGTAAACAGAATCAGTTAAAGAAAGTTTCACTCAATTTCAAAACTTACCCCCGCATGTTGCAGTCCAGTTAAAGCTATAAACATGCTTAGGGTGTCTATGGGATTCACCCTGCGTGTACAATTGGGCCGCGTCTCGCAGTCCAAGCTCAGCTGGCTGACCCGCATGTAGACTCTTGGGTCCAATAAGGCCCAGATTTTGTGAGGCAATGCCATAGAGCTGCTTCAGTGTGTAATATTTGGTAATGGCACTCTCCAAGGTGACATCCTGACCACGAAACTCGTCCAGCATGCCGGCGGTAAGATAGAGCATGCTCTCCATGGCATACACCGAGCACATGGCACTTGACAAGTGGATGCGGGTCAGCTCCAGATCTCTGTGAAAGAATCAATGCTTTAAAACAGTGTTTCAAAATTCTATGCTATTTCGTAGTTTTTATTTTTTGCTCTGCTTCTGCTCTAAATGTGATGGGAGCAGAGTAGTAGCTTGAGCACAAAATTCAATCTGGAGGCCAAATTCCGCTTTCGCAAATATTCCCGATCTTCCCTCAGATCTGTGCGGAAATGAATTCGCAACGCAATTTATGTTCTTGGTTGACGGAAATATGTCAAATCTCAACCCTTTAAGCCCATTCTTAAGTATAAAAACCCGATATTTGCAAGGTCTTTTGAAATTACGACTGGTTTCAAAAAATGACAAAAACTTATTTCTAGGACCGCCGTATAGAAACCCTTAAAGCCTGTTTTTAAGGATAACGTCCCGGATTTTGCTTAAATCTGTTCGGAAAGTTACTGTTTCCAGACATTCTAAAGTCCTAAAGTCTCAAGCCTTAAAACCTTTCTTAAGTATAAAGTCTCAGTTTGCCCTCAAGTCAGCGCGGAAAGCAATTTTTCCAAAAGTTGCGAAGGTAAAACAGTTTGGAAAACGTTTTAGAAAGCTCCATTATTTTAATGGATCGCCCTTAATTTCACCCTATCTCATCTTTTAAAACCCGTTCTTGAGTATATCATCGCAAATTACCCTGAAATCTGGTCGGAAAGCTTTTATCAGACTTTTGAAGTTGCGGCATATCCAAAATTATTATTAAAAACTTCTTTTTGTTCTAGCATCGCCCTTAATTCCACAGAATCTTTGGGCCCTGTTCCGGTTTTCGAGTCGAATTTCGTGTAAACGTTAACATTTTGCATCCAATTTGAATAACGTTGCATAGAAGGTGAAAATATGCCAACGGTTACTAGATCTGGTATAAAAAAACTCGAATTCGTTTGGGCAACTGAAACCGAATGCTCAATGCCAAGTGAATTCAATTCGAGGGAAAATTACTACGAGATCTAGTAACCACAGATGGTCTTGTTACTTACAAACAAAATAATACAATCTAAACACGAAACATTAACGCTTACACGAAAATTGAGTCGAAAATCGGAACAGGGCCCTTCTTTATCTTCAAGCCCATTTTAAAGTCTTAAGCCCCCCAAAAACCACACAAATTTTTGCGCAAAATTCACACGCACTTAGCCCATACACTACGCCAGAATTTGCACAAATATCAGTTCAAAGCAAGCGCTTCTTCATCTATTTCCAACAACAACTTGCTGCGAACTAAGCAGAAGTTGCGCAAAGCGCACACTCACCACACAAAACTTTGCGCAAAGAACCCAAAAAATCAAAACTTTTTGATTTCGGTGTCGATTTTTGCAAATGCGTGCGTGTGACGCATACACTCATATTTCACTAGCACACATAAGCGTTTTGCGCAAAAATTTGTGCGGTGTATGGGGGCTTAACATCCAGAAATGTCCTTAAATCTGTACAGAAACTATTTTTTTTTTACTTTTGGAGCAGCAGAAGTTTGGAAAACTACACAGAAAAAAAAACGGAGGGATAAATTCAATCTTTTTTTCTTAGAGTATTCCCGGCACGAGCTTAACAATTCAATCTCGATTTACGGGATATTCTACTCAATTCAATCTTTTAAGTCATGGCGCAATATTTTTGAGCTTGTTTCATTCCAAATGTGCTTTCTACAATCCATTTCGAGATTACATTTTCATATATTAGGAACAATAGCAGAAAAGAATAAATTTAAGACATAGGACAACAATCATGTGATATGGTGCTGTGCGATAAGATGCCATGCCATTCGTGTTCTGTGCAAAGCTGCAAGGTTGTGAGTTCGAGTCCCAGACAACACTACAAAAATATTTTAATTTTTTTGTTTTTTTCAGAAGCTTTAAATATACCAAAACTGGTGTCGGTGGGTGTCCAATGGAAAATGGTGGAGGAATCTATCTGGGAGCAAATTGATCTCGAACAAGGTTAAAGTGATCCTGCTTTGGGATTAAAGTGAGCTCGAACTTTTTGAATAATTTGATCTTTATGGGATTACCGCGGGATAAATTTGATCTTTTCAGGATTAAAACAAGAATGAAAGTCGGTCAAGCCCGACTATAAAACGCTCTGTACCTGTGAAGTGCTGCCCGTTGCGACCGGTGCCGCCCATAATTGTTTGATTTCCTTATAACTCAAATATCGTTCATCCGATCTTTAAACTTACTTTAGAGGATCGATAAAGAATCCAGAATACTAGATATGTCCAGAAGCTTCAAACGTTCTTTCTATAAAACTATGGGAGATATGACGTTTTTTCGATATTGCGGGGGCGGCAGGGGGCGTGGCCAAAAATTGAAAATAAAGTTGATCTGCCTGCAAGTATAAGAAACATATGTTCCATCCTCTATCTTTTACCATCTCTGAGATCTGTTTGTTCATACGGACAGACGGACGGACACTTTTGCACAAACTTAATATACTCTGATACAGAGTATAAGAAAGTGGGATTAAATAAATCTTTTTTCGGTTCGGCTTAAGAACATCCGGGATTACCGTTTTCAATCCTGTCTCGGATTGATGTAATCCAGTTTGGTTTGATTTTTTTTTTGAGTGTATAAGCCTAGATGTGGCATATTATTTGATGTAAAATAAACTTGGTTCCGTTGGGTTCGAACACTTTTTAAGTATTAGCTCTGGTTCTTAGAGGTATTATACTTGGGATTTTATTTGAACGAACTCTATTCGGTCTAGCTAGCTAGGTCTTAAAATATTAAAAACTTTCTCAGAAAAATCTATATCATACTGAAAAACTTTTTAAAATGTAAAAGCTCATCTATAGTGTCTTTTCCTCGAACTTTAGCTTCAATGTTTGAACTATAATGATTCCTAAAGTTAATATGTAACTGAATAAGGTTTTAACGATCTGTTTTGATTTTAGTCAAAGCGAATGTTAGCAGGCTCAAGGTTGAGGTTTGATTATAGTTCAATAATCAAAAAAAAAATTCAACAGAGAATACATATGAACATGAACAGTAGCTGTGGCTGTGTAGTTGGCCGTTTCGGCTGCCGCCTGGCAAAGCCTTCTTTTTTGTAATAGAATTTATTTAGTAATTATTTTAAATGCTTTCATACTGTTTAAGATTTTTATATACATATTAAATTAGGCGACCCTGTGGTGCACGGCCAAATATCCATAAGTCAGCTGGGAGGATTCTCCTCAGTCTGCGGCGACGATGGGGCCTAGCCAGAATAGTGGCCAGTCTAGTTGTATGGGAAACTAATCTTTCTCTGTAACGATTTAAAAATGTCTATAGTGTCGCAAATGGGTGGAATGTTTAAGTCCCGGAATATAGTGCTATATCGGAGTGCATTTAAAATTCTGCGAAGGGCCTTTCTTATACATGTTTCTACTCTTTTAATGGTAGTGTTGCAGGCAGTTCCCCAACATGTTATACCCCAGTTAAGCGTAGGGAGGACAATGGTCTGAAAGAACCTGCCTTTAGCCTTAAGAAGTCGCTCAAAAATTTTACAGAAGGTAGGCAGGAGGCTAATAGGGCGATAAGAGTCCACATTATGTGGGTCCTTGTCCTTTTTCGATGCCATGACCACCAAGGCACGTTTCCAAGGGCTTGGAAAATGACCAACTTCAAAAAACAGCGTTAAACAGCGGACATAATAAGGAAATTGGCTCATTTGGGAGTGATTTGACTACCTTTCCGTCGACGGCAAAGCCTTCGTCATTACACATTCAGTTGCTGTCTCATCAACAAGCCATTTGTAAATCCTATTAAATGAATTTGGTCGAAAGGACCTTTTTCAGCCACTCAAAGTAGCTTCCGGAAAATGTCCCTGCTGGCGGCCTGTACTTTCTTGGGGTCGAATTTCCGGATACATAAGCGAATCCTATTGGTCAGTTCTTTGATATTTTTGGCCTTCCAGTTGTTTTTGTAAACTGCAGCACTCAGTCTTCCAAAAAAATTTTCAATTGGACGACACTACGGCAAGTTTGCTGGGTTGCGACTCAGACCAAAGTAACTTTCATCGTCTAAAACAAAGAGTTTGCCACGATATTAGTTGCACATCCGCCGACATTGAGATTTGACAGATTGTATTTGGTCAGGTGTGTAACTTGGTGCTCTTTGCTTACGTCTGGCAACAATATTATTCTTTTTCAGCACTTTACTGATGTGTTGTTGGCTGCAATTAAATTTTCTGGCTGCGTCACGTTGACTTAAGTTCTCTTTGTTGTTAATAAGTTGGGTTAGCTTTCTGACAGCTTGGCCGGTAATAATGTTCGCTTTCCGACCACTTCCAACTTCTCTTTTTATTATTTTTAGTTGCAAAATACTATAAACAGTGCGTTTGGACTTGCCCTCTTGGGTAAAATGGTTTACTGTAAACACTTAACCTTTGTCAGCGTGCATTTCGAAGAATTTTACTACGCGATCACGAAGACGTTCTTGCTCGGACCAGTGTTGCCAGAACATTAGTTTCAAAAATTGCCAAATTTTCAAAAAAAAAAATTGCTAGAAATAGCTAAAAATAAAAACAAATGCTAAAATAAATAGCTAAAAATTAAAACTTTCAAAAGTGTTGTTTTCGGATGGAAATCCAACAGATACTAGTAAAAAATTTATTTGTAGTGAGTTACGAATACAACTGAAACTGTGTTGCCAGAATATGGGATCCAAAAGCTGATAAATTTGCGCTATAAAATTGCTAGAAATAGCTAAAAAATTCAAAGGATTAAAACTGGAAAAAAATGTTTTTGAGACTAAAATCCAAGAATAATTTAAAAGATTACGGTAATTGTCTAGAATAGTAAAGCACATACATATTCGTTTAAAAAGAAACTATGAATGAACGCAGTGAATTTTTTGCATGGAACCATTTTTGAATTTTTTGAGCACAGGTTTCTATACTTGACAATTATCAAAATTACTTTTCAAAGTGCTAAGACTAAGAAATTCTTCAAAAAGGACATAGTTCCGCTTTGTGTTCACAATCACCCTTTTTTTTTGGAGTGCGAGCCGAACCCGAATCTAAGTACAACGAAAGCTGAAAGAAGAAAAAAATTCTGATCTCAGTACTGAGAATTATGTACCGGAATTGAGTGACTTCGTCCCTATCAGCAATATTTGTGTATTTTTGGCTCATTGGGATAATTAAATAAAAATATTTTGCCGACAAGTCATAGTAGTCAATTTGTTCAAAAGAATTTAAAGACTGAAGACACGCTGAATGTTTTCACTGGCCTATCGCCTGCTGCTGTGGAGAGAACCCATCAAGGGGCTCAGTACCGAATCAGTACTAAAATTAGCGCTGATTTGGAAAGTTGGTACTAAAAACTTGGCTTCCCTTACTTGCTCATCGCTTTTCAAGCATAAATTGAAGTACAAAATCTCATGAGTAGTGAAACTCTACTGAAATCACTCATGAAGCAATTTTTATTGACTCACTCCGAAATTCACCTCTGAGACTTTTTACGCAGGGGAAGTTCTATAGCAAAGGTTTCAAACCAATAGGCGTTATTTTGCACTTTGTTTTAAAAATAGCTAGAAATATCTAAACATAATTTTAAAGTTGCTAGCTAATAGCATTTCTGAAAATGTATACGCATTTCCACTTTCAAAAATGCTGCATCTAGCAACTAAATGGCTTAAATGGCAGTACTGGCTCTGACGGCATGATAGCGACTACTTGTCAAAATTTTTGTCAGGGGGGCATGAAAACGTGTTAACAGAAGAACAAAGAGAAAGAAATGTCATCCCGAAAGCTTTTATGTTAAGCTCAGCTAAGGCCGCGCTCTCTCAAAGTTTGTGCAGATTTTTAGTTGTGACTCAGCATGTAAGAAAAAAAAATGTCACTTAAATGATCCCCGCTTTCAGCGTAGCAAAGATGGGCTCATTTTAGCGCATTTTCCATAAAATCATTCAAAATTTGTGGCTGTAGCGCTTAAATTTGTGCAACAGTGTTTGCCCTTGAGTTCAAGGATTGTCTCGAGCTTGTTTACATATACTCGCTTCTCCAAAGAACCCTAAATAAGATAGTCGAATGCTGACAAATCTAACGAATAGTCAGCCCATCAAATTTCTAAAAATTTTTCGCTTTCCAAAAATTTGACTTAATGGTGCCATTGTGTCTCGTGCAGTGGCTCCAGCCTGCTGAAACCACATATCAGGTTTGTTTTTAAAAGCAGGACGTAAAAAATATTACATCATAAACCGATATTGCTCTATATTTACGGTTACAGCACTTGCATCTTCATTTTCGAAGAAGTAAGCCCCATTGATATTTTCAGATGTAATGCCAACCACACTTTACACCTAAAGGGGTTCATTTGGCGTAAAAGAATATCTCTTGAATTTTCAGAACAAATCCATTTAAATGAAAAATATTTTATGGAAAATGCTCTAAAACGAGCCTATCTTTGCGATGCTGAAAGCAAGGATAATTTAAGTGACTTTTTTCCTTACATAGTGTAAACAAATTTCCATACTGTTTATTTTATAATCTTATCAAAAAATGTAAAAAAAAATATTCAAAAAAGTAATTTGTTGCCTCAAATTTGTTTCCATTGAAAACAAAAAAGTTTTTCTAAGACTACTTTTTAGACTCTACTTTTATATGACAGCTATACTATATAAATAGATGTCCGATTTCGACATAACTTAGTGGAATCATGGTAAAGCATAGCAGACTAAGAAATTCGAAGTTTGGAGTCGATTTCATTAAAAACAAAAAAGGTTTTCTCACTAGAACTAGTTTTCGACCGATCGTTTCTATGACAGCTATATGCTATAGTCATCCGATCCGGCCGCTTGGGGCACTTCGTGCAAAGTTTGGTGAATATAGATTTCAAACAGTCTGAGATGCTTCTATGCGTTACAAACATCCGGACACTTTTATAATACCCTCTGCAAGGGCATAAAAAGTTCCAGAAACAGACTCGACATGGAGAATCCCCCTTAATTTAGTATTTTTGTATACAATATTGTACAATTTGAGCCATTTTAAAATTAATCGTAAGTGCTAAACTTGACAAACGCACTTTAAATTGTTGTAGACAAAAATATCGTATGAGCCCAAAAAATAAGTTTCTACAGAAATGATCAGTTATTTTTTACAAAAATAGTTAGTTTAGTTAAATAAGTTGAATGTTATTGCACATTTGAAATTTGGTAGCGATATTGCCAGAAACCGCAAAGAAAATTAGAGAAAACGCTCTCCTGTAATATTTCGTTTTTGGCACATACGATAATTTCGCGCAAAGGGGTCGGATATGTCTTTGAAGTCGAGTCGCACTATCACTATTCGGTGATATTTATGAGACAATGGGAGTGTTCACCAGCACACACCAATCATCTAACATTAATCAATAGTCACAAAAAAAGTGTTTGGCTGCTGGTGAACGGTTTTTGATAGAATTTGCAGCCAACAAAACTATCGATATTTTTTATTGGCGAAAGTCTTGAACTTTTGACCGCAAATAAAAAAAATATTAAAATATGAAAAACATCAAGTACAATCCATTACATTGGATGTGACTGTCGTCAAAAAAGCCGATATGGCGAAATTTCGACCTCTTCGGTGGCGACTTGGTTATCTCTGGTTGTCCCATACTTGAACTTGAAAGCGAAGGAGTATTGAGGAGTTTCATACGGCCAGGTTTGAGGAATCAACTGGGGGGGGGGCCTTCTTGCAGCTGGGGGGCCATGATAGACTCGGAGTAAAGCTCTCTCCCAACCGATTTGGATGAGATGCAGAGCACGAACACTCGAGACCATTGTTTGCGGGAGGACCCAAGATTGTGCTGCATCGTCTATGCATTGCACTGGGAGTTTATATAGTGCACATGCTGCAGCACCGCCCGCGCCCGCGGGCGGTATTTCTTATTCATCGGTGGCGCTATTTCTCCTTTATGGTTAAAAAGAAAATATTAATGAACTGAACGAGAGCGTAGGACGGACAGGGCGATATTTTCCTTTGGTTATTTGGTTTTAAATCTCTAACTTGAATTCCTTTCACAATTTTCTCCTTTCTTTGTTTTTTCTTGAGGGAAACAAAAAAAAAACGATTTCTTGCTTTGGGATTAAAGTTGAATCGGCGGCCATTTTTTTTTCAAGTCCGTATCACAATGTTTTTTTTTGGATTTTTCTCACTACATCTTTTAGTTCCCTCTATCAAACTCAATGTCAAGCAAGAAATCGCTTTCGTTTCGAAGATCCGAAATAAATTTATATCCTTCAATTAAGTTTGCCACACTAAGGTCATCTGGTCACTTTGACTATTAACACTTTCAGGATCGAATTAGAGTAAGTGAACTTAAAAAATTGTTCAGGACATACTATTAGTAGCTTGGCCATTAAGGTTTACTTCAATAAATTTCAAAGACCTACATATATAACTTAAATGGTTCAATGTCTATTGATCACAAAAATTGATCTTATACCTGCACACACTGCAACGAAAAAGAACTAGAAACGTGGACTGCTATATGGCTTACTTTTAAAAATTGCGCCGCAGGGAAAATTTTTTTCTATAAGTTGCGATTTTGAAAAAAAATTTTTGTCAATTCAACACAATACCAATTTAAGAAAAAACGGTCTTATTACACTTATAACGGACTTATCTCTCTGTGATATGTAAATCAGTGAGAGGTCGATGCATCCTAACAAATCATGAGTTACTTTTTCCGACAGTCAAATTCTACGAGCTTTTAGAAAAAAAGTGATATATCACCCGTGGGCGTTATTTCACTTTTAGGAGTAAAATAACGCCAGGGGGCTTTATTTCACCTGGCGTTATTTCATGCCCCCGTTTTTTGTATGCTATTTTTATAGTGCTGAAAAAATTGACAGCACGGAGCGAAGCTGCAGGAGCTTGGCTCCAATTTCTGATGTAAAGTAAGCAAGTTAAACACAGCTCTAAAAGCTTCGAAATCCACTCACTTGATTTGTTTACCGCATTGGGTGGTGTCCACACTGTACTGGGTAAGTTCGTGGAGCAAACGCTTGGCCAGTGATACTCCCACGCACCAATTGCTCCGAGTAGCGATTGCCATCATGCACAAGTCCCACTATATGCTCCTCCTTCAGCTGAACATTGTCAAAGTGTACACGCCGCATCTGAGTCTCGCGACAGCCAAAAGTGGGATGCTGCTCACCCAGACGTACGCCCGGCTGCTGGGATTCCACTAGAAAAATGGTCGTGCTCCGTCCCAAGGCACTGGAGACATTCGGCTGCCGTGTCTGGGCCAGCACCAGAAAGAGTTGATGTTCTCCTGGAGTGCACACCACAAAGGCCTTCTCACCATTGAGAGACCAACAATTGGTTTCGTTTGCTTAGGTGGCCTGGGTAATAAAGTAATCCTCTTCGGGTACAGTATACTCATAGATGGCCTCCGTACCAATCAGTTGACCCAGCGCCAAAGCTGGCAAATAACGCTGTTGCTGCTGCTCGGTGCCTATGTCACGGATCAAGTCCACAACCACACGATGAGCCTGCAGTCGGAGGGCCAGACTGGTCTGTGTCGAGTCGGGTTCACTCGCCATGAGGCTTGCACTCCAGCCATAACCCTTACCCTCATAAATGGTGGGCACATTTAGGCCATAGAGTCCCAGCTGCTTGATATTGTCCGGCGCCTGCTCCTGGGGCAGCTGCTCGAAATAGTTTTTCACTGGCAGCAGAGAATTTTGCAAATTTGCCATTTCCTCGCGTGGTATAACCTCTGGATAGCCTAACAGTTCCTTATCCACAGCTCCAATGAAGAAGTTCTTGACCAAAGGTTCACGTGCCGCCAATTGGTGTGGTTGTTGTTGCTGTGCCTCCTCCACACCAGCCCCAGCCGGCTTTTCTTGGGTGGCGACATTTTCTTGATGAGAATTGAGCGGGGAGCTGGTTACTTTGGTGCTCTTGCCACGTATCAACAGATATTTGACGGGTTTGTGATGATGTAGCAGGCACAGAGATCGGGAAAACAAATTGGAACGCATCGTCTGGCAAATTGGGTAACTTCCGTTAACAGTAACAGCTGACTATAACAGAATTTCAACAGTAAATTAACAGTTAAATTAACAGTAAATTAACAGTTAAATTAACAGTAAATTAACAGCTGAGTATAACAGAATTTCAACAGTAAATTAACAGTTTAATTAACAGTAACTTCCGTTAACAGTAAAGTAACAGCTGCGTATAACAGAACTTCAACAGCTGTAGCATAGACAGCACATCTAACGGTCACACTGGAAATAACAAATTGAACTCTAGTGGCGCCAAATTTGAATTGCTTGTTTTTACGCCAAGCTCCAAATGGCCACGGGCGATTAATGCTTTAGTTTCATATGTCAGCCAGCATGCCGGAGGGGAAAATGCCTGGTCCTGGACTTCTTATATTAACGGCCTACCAATAATATTGTGGGGGGTTGGTGGCGGGAGGCAGAACATTAAATTATAAATATCTTTTGTAATTTACTTATGATTCCTGGATCAGACACCAGGAATTTGGTTTGTTGCCGTCAAAGATTACACAGGGGCAGTGCTGCCACCTTAGCAATTTAGTTGCTATTACCACAAATCTAGCAATTTTTAATTTTTCTTTAGCATTTTTTAGCAACTTTTTTCCCCAAATCTAGCAATTTTTGCTTTGGAGATTCTGGCAGCACTGCTGCAAAGAGAAGACCGTTTGTTGCAACCTCTGATTTACAACAAATACTTGCTGATTAATAAGGAAAATGGCTCTCATATCTGTGGCTGCTAGATGTAGACTACAAAATTAACACATAAATGAAAATATTTTACGAATTGAAAACGGCAACTGTGATTGCCGTGATTTGAATTCATGCAATATTATTAGACTTTATCTAGTTACTATAGAACTTTATGTCACACATATATATGCCTAAATAATTTGAATGTTAAATTAATGCCGTTTACAGGTAAAAAAGTAAGGTGTAAAAGAAAGGTGAAAATGGGAGCATGGCTGTGTGATTATATTATTCCTTTATATATTATACTCATTCAAATCCCTATTCTTTACCTACTACAATCGCTTTATGAAACAAGAGAACGTTTTCCCGCCAACTCTTTCAAATTTTTGTACAGTTTACAACACTGCCAGACAATTTGGCATATTTCTTGCTTGCAGCTATGGTCACACTGTTGGCACTTACTCATAATCTGAATCAATTTTGAAATTCATTACCTCACGGGAGGGTCTAGCGACCAGACCTGCCCGGAAGGAACATTTTTTTTCTTTATTCTTTGTTTCTTTTTTTCTTTGATTTCTCTATAATGATTGATTCACTCACCCTTCGATTTTACTGGTCCAAACATTTCAAGAAGATAATATAAATCCTCTTGGGAAATATTGGTGCTCAGATTGTTAATGGTGACTATTCTCGATAACGGTAGACTTGTACGAGTAGTGAGTCTCATGATCCAAGTCAGAGGTATTCGCACCCCTTTGCTCACGCTCACTCTCAAACGCATTTAAATAGCCATAGTTCACATGATCACGAAGACCAGAAGAACTCTCAAACGCTTTTGATCAGCCAGAGTTCATATGCCCAGGTGGATCGCGTGGACCAGAAGAACGTGAACCGGGGCCCGGTCGCTCCTGGCTGCTTGCTTCATGCCAAAGCTGACGGCTATCCCCAGGCAGTTGACGTGCATCGTCGCCCATTGGATATTGAATGTTGTGGATAACTAGTAATATGTTTAAAGAACCTACATTTTCTGTTTTTTTTTATTTACTTGCGGGTTCTGCCCTTTACGGATGTTCATGCGTTCAATAATTTCATCGAGGGAGAGTGAGAGTTCTATTCCCTCACGTGGTTTAGCGGATTTGGTGCTCACCTTCGGAATTTTTTTTATCTTTTTAGCTAAATTTTCCGGAAGGAGATGAGTATCAAGCCGTTTACGCTCAATAGTTACACACAATACTTTCGGATTGTAGTAGCTCTCGTTCGAAGTCTACGAATCAGCTGAACATTATTTATCCCTCCCTTGTTTTTAGGACGCATAACCTTAACCTTGCCTTGCACCGTTATTTCTCATTTCCGTTTGCTTCTCTTCTGGGACTTGTCTGTAGCTCAACATTTGTTGCATGGATTGGGGAAACCCAGGTTAAACCCAACCAAGCTATATTTCATATTCCTCTCACTTGTCCCGATCTTCTGCCACAGAGCCGGGACCCTTATCGGTATCTTTACCAGATGACAAAAGTTTCGAATCACTTTTCGAGCCTTGTCTATCGGACAGCTAGACGATGTCGCCCGACTTCTATTACTTCTATTATACTTCCTTCGCCCCTCTCCTTTTTTACAAATCAGCTTCCCTCTTTGATTTTTTCTTCTTATCATGATCCTTTTCTGGTGAAAAATGTGATGGGGTCTCCAAACAGCTGTACCAAAAATTCCTCCCAACTGATTCGCTGGCCAACATGAAGATGTCATCTCATTGACTTCTGCTTGTGGGCATGCTCTGACTCCCCGTAGGTCTCTTGCGACATTGGGACATACATTTCTTCATCGTGAAACGATACACGGACTTACACGTCGGACCAGCGCTTCAATGCCCGCATGCCGAGGATTAGACATTGCGTATCAGTGTTGCCATTTTAGCTATTTAGTTGCTAGATCTAGCATTTTTGAAAGTGGAAATGCTTATAAATTTTTGGAAATGCTATTAGCTATTAATCTAGCAACTTTAAAATAGTGTTTAGCTTTTTTTAGCAATTTTTAAATTTTTAAGCCGAAGTGCGAAGTAACGCCTATTAAATTGGTTTGAAACCTTTGCTATAGAACTTCCCCCGAGTAAAAACTCTCAGAAGTGAATTTCTGAGTGATAATTATATAATTTAAGGCATAATCATTAGAAATTGCTTTAGTTTTTGAGTGATTTCGGTAGAGATTCATGAGATTTAGTACTTTACTTTATGGCTAAAAAGCATTGCCTGTACTTGATTCATGTCCGAAGAGCAAGTAAATGAAGCCATATTTTTAGTACCAATTTTTCAAATCATCGCTAATTTCAGTAATAATTTCAAATATTGCTGATATGGACGAAGTTACTAAATTTCGTTACATAATTCTCAGTACTGAGATCAGCATTTTTTGGCCTTTCAGCTTTCGTTATACCTAGATTTGGGTTCGGCTCGGACTCCAAACAAATAGGAAGCACCTTCAAAAGTAATTTTGGTAATAATCAAGTGCAGAAACGAGTGCTTAAAAAATTCTAAATTAATTCTTTCGATACACCGCAAATTATGGAGAATTAACATGCAAAAAATATTAATATTGAAGTTTGCTGATGCTGCACAGTGGGTCCAATAGCTCTGCTAGCAGAATTAAATTAATAACTTTAGTAAATTAATAGATATTTTAATGAAACTTTGTACTTACAGTTTTTAATTCATTTTACGTATATTCTCCAAATTTCAATGTCCTACGCTAGGTATTTCCCATAGCTCCCATACAAATGTTAAAAAAACCATATTCAACAATATAAATGTTCACATTTTTTTTTTTTAATTTTTAAGTGTTTTGTTTTTTAATTTACATTTTAACTAATGAGTTTGTTTTCTATTTATTATTCGCTACTATTATTCGGAATCTGAAGATTCAGAATCATTATTTAAATGTGGGAAATTTATTAGAAGACCAGCAAGAACTTTATCAAATTTAATAGATTTAACCGAATTTGTTGACATTTTAGACAATGATGTTATTAGTGGATCAGAAGACACGAAGACACGAATGCTTGCATAACATCTTCCATTGTATTAGATCTATTGTTCTTTCGAGAATGATTCTCCCGTATATTCCGGCAATCCTTATTCCTGGCTTCCAGGGCTTCTTCAGATATCATGCCAATAGGAAGACCCACATGCTTTATGATGTCTGCACCATGCACCATTAATATCTTATGGACAGATGATGGCATATAAAACCATGGATACAAGTCGACAAACATTTCAGCTGATTTCATGGCATATGAACTAAATGCATCGATATTGATTTCATAGCCACAAGTTAATGCACGTAAAATTATAAATGAGTGCCTCGCTAACTCCTGTGATGCGAGATACCAAATCAGGTTGGCTTAAAAATCGTCTAGCTGTATTACCATTGTTGGTGTTGCCACTACCAGCCATTGGTATGTCCACTAAAATGCAGTCAAGCTTCTGTTATTATTTTCCCCTGAAACATGATTTTCAACAACCTGCGAGTGCGCATTTATGATACGGCTTACCGTATGGTCTACTAAATTCTGTAGAGTTATTTCAGCAGAATAATCGGTTACTTTTAGTCCGTCTGGGTAACACATAATCTTTGCTTTTTGCAGCCTATGGTAGTTGGGGTATATATCTGCATTCCTCTCCTTGGCACTTAATCGCGTTAGCTGGTATGTATGTTTTGTGTGCCCAACATATACATACAGTGCACTATGGTCCAGATGTTGTTTTTTTTTTGCATAAAGTCAATTTTCCGATGTTAATATATCGTTGTTTTCTTATTTTAAACTTAAAGTAAATTCATCATACATTATAAAAATTTTAATTAAAAGCTTTAAGAGCGCCACCAAAGCTTTTTGAGAGCTTTTAAAAGTGAGTTAGCGATCAGCTGATTTCCGAATAGAAATTTGCGCCAAAATATTTAGTTGCTTTATGTTGCGCCACACGCGTTAAATTGGTCCAGAAAATTCAACTAAATTATGGAAAGTAATCTTCAAGGTATGCACTATATAATGTATATTGTTATTTTATGTGTAGTTCTAGGGATTTAGTGTTGTGTAATGTCCAATTTATGTGTATTTTTTTAGAAAACTAACATGCGTTCTCCGTGATTCGTGGAATATAACTAATAAGCTGTTCCATGCTGAAAGCAACTAATTGGTCCAGATTGTACTTGTGAGTGTTGTCTTTAGCCACAAACCAAAAACTCATCCCCGTTCGTCCCCCTTTTCTCACATTTTGGTTATATATAGGCACGTTTGAGTTTAGTCACAGCGATCTTATCGAAATATGGCGCAGCAACAATCGAAAAATTCAATGTGTATCGGATTGGATAAACACCAAAAGTAAATTCATTAATTCATTAATAAAAACAATGTGGAATCCAAGAAAATAAAGGAAATTGACAAAAAAATCAGTAATTTTAATAGTTACATTCATAAATATCTTCCCAAATGTAACTACATGCTTGAACGGTTCATGGCTAAGCATACTGTATGGTTGGCGTCTAAGATATCAATTACTATAGATGAAACCTGCAAGACACCACAGCAAATGGGACGTCCAACCTTATCTTACACGAATGCGGGTACAAGATTAAAAAGGAAATTGGCATCTGAGCTCGCAAATGAAAATAATTGTGACACAAATCTTCTTGCACATGCTGCAGCAGTCTCTGCAAAGAAACAAAGCAAGAAGGACACGGCTTTTGTTCTTAAAAAAACCATAACAACACCCGAATACTCAACTGAATCGAGAAAGCAATTTGACATACAAAAGCCCATTCCACTTACACCCGATCAAGCTTTGGCTTATCTCCAAGAAAATTCTCTTACAAAACAGCAATACATGAACACTAGACTTATGAATAAAAGTCACCACAGTAACATTTATCCAACCTATAGTCTAGTAATGGAATCTAAATTACAATGCCGTCCTGTAGATATAAAAGTAACGGAAACGGCCGCCCAAGTATCATTACAAAACCTTTTGGATCATACTGCGCACAGAATTATTAAAATGCAAGCCGATGTTTTAAATCAGTTTCCAAACAGTTCTGAAATTAAACTAATATGCAGCTATGGATTTGATGGTTCAACGGGTCATTCAATATACAAGCAGAAGTTCGCTACCGAAACACCTGGCGAACAGCTTTCAGATCACTCAATTTTTGTTACGTCTGTAATACCCATAAAAATTATAGACTCTTTTGATCACAACATATGGAATAATAGAACACCGCAATCTATACGATTTTGCAGACCACTGAAAATTGAACTAGTAAAAGAAACTACGGCCCACATAATGATGGAAAAAACCTTTTAGATTCTCAAATTAATAACCTCAAACCTTCTGTTTATAAATTGAATGAAAATCGTGATATAACAGTAACGTATGAAATGCATATGACACTTATTGATGGCAAAGTGCTAAACGTTTTAACTGCAACTAAGTCCACTCAATGTTGTCCAATCTGTGGTATCACTCCAACAAAAATATTAGAAATAACAGATTTTAATTCAGAACTTTTTGTCCCAAAGCCTGGAGCTTTGCAGTTTGGAGTGAGTCCATTGCATGCCTGGATCCGGTTTTTAGAATTTGTCTTGAACATTTCATATAAAATTGAATTAAAAAAATGGCGTATAAAAGGTGATGATAAGATTGAAATGAGCAACCGGAAAAAATTTGTTCAAGAAAAGTTTTGGAACGAAATGGGTCTTCGGATAAGCATGCCAAAGCAGAATGGAAGCGGCAATAGCAATGATGGTAATACAGCTAGGAGAGCTTTTGCCAATACTAAAGTACTAGCATCTATTACCAACTTCAGCGAAGATATTTTAAACAAATTTCACGCCATTTTAATCGCCATTTCTTCCATTTCTTTCTCATTTTGTGAAACAACTTTTACATTAAATATGCGTAGCTACCCATGGTATCCGATGTCACCAACAATTCATAAAATATTGGTTCACGGTTACCAGATTAATAATTCGAGCTTGGTTCCACTAGGATGCTTAGGCGAAAATGCTTCTGAAGCACGCAACAAAGTTTACAAGAAAGATAGATTGTCGCATTCATGGAAAAATAGTCGGCTCAATACTATGACTGATATATTTCACAGAGCTATAGATTCCTCGGATCCATTATTGTCGAGTGTTTCTCTAAAGGAAAGAGAAAGGAAAAATAAAAAAAAAACCTTCTCAAAAGAGGTATTAAGTCTTTTGGACCTTCCGTCTACAGCTGAAAATGAAAACTATCTGCAGTGCGATTCTGATGACGATGAGGATATTTATAATATTGAATTGGATGAAGAAGAAAATTGCATTTAAAGAATAAGTAAGTAATTAAATAGAACAGGAATTAATATATATTTATTCTAAATCTACTATCAATCAGTTTGCAGGGGCGGCAAGCGTGGGCGTGGTCGCACTGGCCCAATTTTTTTTTCACATATTTTTAATGCCATAACAATAAAATGTGCGAAGTTTGAACCATGTAACTCAATTTTTCGACTTTATGCCAAAAAAAACGGCATCTGGACCATAGTGCAGTGCAAGCGCTTCTTCAGATGAGAAGGGAACAGGTAATTTCACTGGTGTGTCCAATGACTTCTTTATTTGTTGTCCAGCACTCTCATCTGTATTTAATGTGGCAACAATTTTTGAAGCCGTTCGCATTCCAGATTTATACAAACTGGAGCTTGTAGCCACCATCAATTGTTCACAAGTTGCTTGTTTCATAAGAGTAGACACTTGTTTGATCTGCGCCTTAGGGCACAAATCACCAAAATCCTTTTTAGGCCTATATATGATATAAAAAGAGCAGCATATCAAGCCATTTCTGATTTTTTTTCTCAAAAAATTTAGTGTTGTAATGGCAATCCTTCCATTTCACTGCAAGAATGCTTAGAATATTAGCCAATTTTTTATTAATTTCTTTAATATCGTTGTCAGATAAGTTTATGTTCTTCAAAATTGTGCCAAATACATATTCATTTGGCACCAACAATTTCCTTGATGCGACATTTTCGCCAAGCCACATGCAAAACAGAACGCGCTTTAGGACTGACATTTCACCTAAAAAGTGCAATAGACTTAAGAGTTGGACGTAGTTGGTTATCATTTTGGACATTTTCACACCACAAGAACTCACACTTTACATAAATACTAAAATTAGCTTGAATACGATTGAATAATGTTAATTACAGTCCAATGAAGACAGTAAAACGCTCGAAAACAATTCTTGCTAAGTCAACTTACAAATAACACATTTTTAAGCTACACAGGAAAAGACGGGCCACGAACATACAATTTGTATTTAGTACATACCTTATTTTAAGGGAAACAAAAGTTATTTATATAAATATACTCAAATATATCACTTGTTTTGATAATTTAAAACGAATCACAAACAACCTCAAATCTTTGTGTAGACACGTACCGCAAATAAGTTAAGTTTCAAAGCTCGCAGCCGATCAGAGATGCACTGAAAAGCTCATTCAAAAGCTTTTTTAAGCTTTGCAGAGTGTAGCCAATTAAATAAAATCAAAACTAAACGCAATATTTATATTTAAAAAATATACTTTTATTCTGCTAGATTTTAGATTGGATCCACTGTGTGCTGTACCGAAATTAAGTATGTACTAGACAATTACCGTAATTTTTTAAGTTATTGTTAGATTTTAGTCTTAAAAACACTTTTTTTCAATTTTTAGCTATTTCTAGCAATTTTTTGCGCAAATTTATCAGCTCTTGGGTCCCTTATTTTGGCGGTTTGCAGACCTCGTTTGAAGTATTTTTGTATTCGAAACTTATTACAAGTTAATTTCTTACTAGTATCTGTTGGACTTCAGTCCGAAAACAACAGTTTTTTAAGTTCTAATTTTTAGCTATTTTTGTTAGCAATTTTTTTTTATTTTTAGCTGTTTCTAGCAAATTTTTTTTGGAAAATCTAGCAACTTTTGAACCTCATTTTCTGGCAACACTGTTGCGTATACCTTGTACCCCAATATAGCGACCCGTGTGTCCGCAACCCTGAAGGTGGGACGCATGCCTCACTGAGCAAATGACTCCATATTTGTTGAAAAGTCGAATCAGGTCTTGACAAGAACGGAGTATACATCGTCCCCCAACATATGTAGTTCTCCAATGCCTCAGGCAATGATAACGGATCTGCTTGATGTTGCATGTCGCCTAAATGCAGTACACTTGGCCCTCGCTTAACACGGGGTTACGTTCCTAGAAATCCTCGAGTTAAGCGAAATCGTGTTAAGCGAAACATGGATTCAGTACAAAATAAGGGGTTACGTTCTCAAAATTCAAAATTGGCAGCAAAAAAAAATTTTTATTGTTCAAATTTGGTCTGTTTTTATTAAAGTTTTATACATTTGTTCAAAATTAACCAAAAGTTATTATGTATATGCCTTTAATAAATGCATAACATTCATACTTTCAAAAAAATTAAAAGTTGGTATTAAATTATAAAAGTAGCTTCATATAATTAATTAACAGGTTAAACTTTATAGAAACTTAAAAATGCTAAAAAGTAAGGAGATCATATGTTTCTATTCATATCAAATTTGAAATGCATTTGGTGGCATTTATAGTTTAAGGGGCACACCTAGTGTGAAATTTAAAAAAAAATCGATTTTTTTATTCATAGTAGATTACACCTTTAAAAATAACATATTAAAATTTCAAATCGATATCTCAAATAGTTTTTGAGTTATAGCAATTTAAAGAGCAGCCGCTCGGCAGCTAGAGAGTCTCATTAGCTATCTTTAAACCAGGGACCGTAAATAATGATTATTTTTATTTTTTTAACTAAAAAAATCACACACTTATAATGGACCTAGAAAAAAATGGTTCACACCATAATCTTTATTTTTTCTTAATCTCTGCATTTCCGTCATGATTTTTAAATATATGATTTTTACGTTTTTCTTCACTGATAATAATTATTTTTGAGTAATTTTATAAAACTTAGACCGTAATCATTATTTTTGATCAAAAATAAATAAAACTTAAAAATAATGATCCCGCAGCGACGAAGAAAAGGCAACTGTCTTTGCACATCACCTTAGAAATGTTTTCCAGCCAAATCCTCCAACCAATGGCTATGAACTTCCATTGGTTCCGACCGCCGCACAAACTGACCCAATCAAAGTTCATTCGCTAGAAATAAAAAACGCCATCGGAGAGCTAAATCCCAGAAAAGCTCCTGGACATGACCTTATTACACCTAAAATGATTATGGAACTTCCAAGTCCCGCCATTACATATATCTCAAGACTTTTCAATGCTGTTCTGCGATGTGGATACTTTCCAACTCAATGGAGGAAGTCCACAATCATAATGATTCAGAAACCAGGAAAAGATAAAACACAAGCGTCATCATATAGACCCATTAGTCTGCTACCTTGCCTGTCAAAACTATTTGAGAAGATCCTACTCAGTAAAATTGATGGCCATGCACAAAATATCATTCCCTCACATCCATTTGGGTTTAGAGCAAAGCATGGGACTATTGAGAAAGTCCACCGTTTAACTTCAGACATTCGGACTGCGTTTGAGCACCACGAATACTGCTCTGCAATTTTCTTAGATGTTGCCCAAGCATTTGACCGCTTTTGGTTGGATGGTCTTATATTCAAGATAAGGACAATGCTTCCCCCAAATACTCACAAAGTATTAGAAAGTTACGGCAGTAACAGAGTATTTACAGTTCGTCAAAATGAGTACACAACGGAAGAGTTCACTATAGGAGCCGGAGTGCCGCAGGGTAGCGTTCTCGGTCCTCTCCTATATGTAATGTACACTGCCGACATACCAACAGACCCTCGACTTACAATAAGTACTTTTGCGGATGATACGGCAATATTAAGCAGATCACGATGTCCAATTACCGCAACAAGTCTGCTGGCAAGCCACCTAGCTAAAGTGGAAGAGTGGCTGGCCAACTGGCGCATAAAAATCAATGAGTAAAAGTGTAAACATGTGACGTTCACACTCAACAGAAGCACCTGTCCCCAGCTATCCTTATATGCAACCCAGATCCCGCAATCAAACGATGTTGTATACCTAGGTGTGCACCTCGATAGAAGGCTCACATAGAGTCGAAAAAGCTTCAAATCAAGCTAAAGGCCAATAGCCTTCACTGGCTAATCAACTCCCGTTCCCCTCTTAAACTGGAATACAAAGTCCTACTGTACAAAAGCATCATAAAGCCTGTCTGGACGTATGGCTCGCAGTTATGGGGAAATGCCTGTGCGAGCAGTGTGGACATCCTTCAAAGATCACAATCAAGAATTCTCAGAACCATCACTGGAGCGCCATGGTACATTCGCAATGAGTGTATCCACAACGACCTCAGCATTCCATTGGTCGAAACTGAAATAGAGCAACTTAAACAAAAATATTCTGAGAAGCTTCTCACCCACCCAAATCAACTTGCTCTTTCCATGCTAGCAACGCATTCTCGCCTCAGGAGAAATGACCTACCAACCCAGCGACTGACTTGAAGGGCCGCAGAACACAAACTAACTCTAACAGGGGATGGTTTATAAAATAGTTTCTAGATTAAGATCTGAAAAATTATTGTTAGTCTCATTAAGAGAAGATTCAATAAATACAAAAAAGCTTAAAAAAAAAAAAAATAATGATTATGTATGAGTTTTATTTTTTCTTCACTGATAATAATTATTTTTGAGTAATTTTTTAAAACTTAGACCGTAATCATTATTTTTGATCAAAAAAAATAAAACTCAAAAATAACGATTATATATGAGTTTTATTTTTTTCGCTCAAAATAAAACTCAACAGTAATTTACGGACTCTGGGTAAAATATTTTGCCAATATTATTTTTTATTCTTATAACTGGAAACTAAAGCTACCTCCCAGCAATTTTTTTTTTCTAAAGTTTGTTTTTAAAAAATTTAATAATTAATTTATCATATATTTAATTATAATTTAATTTTACGAAAAGTAATTTCTCCATATAACATATTGATATATACATTCAGACTAGTCCAATAGCACAGCCTTGCTTTAACTTCCTTCGAGGCAGAGAATGCATTGCTTTCGCAAAACTCGAACACCTCCTCGCTGTTAAATGAGTTCTTGCAGACCATTGAGGTTGCTTCAGATGATGAAACTGAAGATGGCAGGCCAACTGATGAAATAAAGAAGGGATATGCAGGCCAAAGTGGTACATTCGGTTCCTGCAACACATGCAACACAAGTGAGTGTTGAAAGATCGTTTTCGGCCCTCAAAATGATGCTCACGGATCAAAGGTGCAACCTTGGTGACGAGTCATTGGCGAAATTACTTTTCGTAAAATTAAATAATAATTAAACGTGTCACAGAATCTAACACAAAAGCTGTATAGCCGCCAATTTCTGCATATTATTTGAAATATATAATAAATGAATTATTATATTTAAAAAAAAAATTTTAGAAAAAATAATGCTGGGAGGTAGCTTTAGGTTCCAATTATAAGAATAAAAAATAATATTGGCAAAATATTTTACCCAGATGCCGTAAATTACTGTTGAGTTTTATTTTGAGCAAAAAAAATAAAACTCATACATAATCATTATTTTTGAGTTTTATTTTTTTTTTGGTCAAAAATAATGATTACGGTCTAAGTTTTAAAAAATTACTCAAAAATAATTATTATCAGTGAAGAAAAAAGTAAAAATCATTAATAATCATTACTTTTGAGTTTTATTTTTTTTATCATAAATAATGATTACGGACTAAGTTTTAAAAAATTCCTCAAAAATAATTATTATCAGTGAAGAAAAAAAGAAAACTAATACATAATCATTACTTTTGAGTTTTATTTTTTTTTGATCAAAAATAATGATTACGGTCTAAGTTTTATAAAATTACTCAAAAATAATTATTATCACTAAACAAAATTGTTAAAAATTTAAATATAATCATTACTATGTAATTTTTATTATATAACTTATAACGGTGATTACGGTCCCTGCTTTAAACGCGTTTTTCTCGTAACAGCATTTTCTGAATTTGCTACAGTGATTACTCAAAAACAAATGATCCGATCACTATTGAATTTTTTTACGTGTTCTATATATATTTTTCCGTACAATAACCTATCGATTTTTGATCTGATCAAAAAATCGAATTTTGGCAGGCCAAAAACGACCAAAATTTTGGGTAAAATTCGATTTTTTTTTAAAACTCCGCCATATTGTCAATTTTTGATTTTTTTTTATCGTAGTTCAGGTCATTGTACAGACAATATTATCTAGTTTAACGAGAATTTTTTTCTTTAGATTTCATCCACGGAGAAGGCCGGAATCACTGCAGCAGTGAAGGATCTTTTTTTTCGCGCCGTTGGAGATCGACTATAACTTAAAAAATATTTAATTTTTTTCCTAAAAAATTTCACTGTATATTCTTGAAACATGTATAAATATATTCTTAAAATTTTGAAATAATTGATAAAGTATTTTTTTTTAATAAAAACTCCCAAAAATCACCTTTTTTTTAGGCCATTACACTAGGTGTGCCCCTTAAGCCAGTTTGTTTCAACATGTTTTCTTTTTTGGTGGTTCCTTATCAAAAAATCAGTCATTTTCGATTGTTTGGTGGCTTTTAAAGCATCGTTATAGCACTCCTTATAAGGCAAAAGTATTTTTTCCAACTCTCTCTTAAACTTAAGTCGTCGTTCGATGACCGGATCTGAATTAAAAAAGCACGATTCCAAGCTGCTAGCATATGCGAATCCTTCTTGGAGCTTTTCTATCGTTAAACTAATCGGATCGGTTTCTTCAGAGCTGCTGTCATCTGATTTCGAATTGTTTGCTTTATTCACAGCAATCTCAAGCAATGATTCGTCATTAATTTCTTCATCTTCAAACAACTCTTGCAAATCATCATTTGCCATGTCGTCGAAACCTTCACATTCAATCAAGTGAGTTAGGTCCAATATATCCTGGAATCCACGTTTTTGCACTTCTATTTCATGGCTTTTAACAACCTCTGCCCATAATTTCCTCCAGCATCTATTTAATGTTGACACCTTAATCTCTTTTAAAGATTAGTTTACCAACTCAAGGCTAACTTTAATAGAAAATTTACATCGATGGAGTCAGTTTCAGTTGTATCCAAAAACCAGCGTATAGAGCGCCTGATGTAATATGTCTTGAAAGTGTAAATTATACCCTGATCCATTGGCTGCAAAAATGATATTGTATTAGTTGGAAGAAATTTTATTTTGACATTCGGATGGGTTTAATCTTTTGGATGTCCTGGGGCATTGTCCAATAATAATAGTGCCTTAAAGTGTAAATTCTTTTTTTTTTTATATTTTTCTACCTCAGATACAAAACAATTCAAGAACCAGTCTTTAAATAATTCTGCAGTTACCCAAGCTTTGGAATTTGCTTTCCAGTAAACGGGTAATTTGCTCTTGTCTATCCCTTTAAACTTTTTGTGCCTTAAAGCCGGGAGCTAATTTTTCATTCTTTGATAAAAAAAGTTCGATTTGGCATTTTTTTCCAGCAAAGTCCAGTTTCATCCGCATTGAAAACTTGGTCGGCCAAGAATTCCTCTTCTTTAATGAACCCCTGAATTTCTTCTGGGTATGTGGAAGCAGCTCCATCATCGGCCGATGCCGCTCCGCCCTTAAATTTGAGGCTATGAATGGAGAACTTTTTTTTAAATTTCTCGAACCATCCATTACTAGCAACGAAATCTATGCTGGAAGAGGGCTCTCCATTTTGCTCGAGCAGTCCATAAATCCTGCGTGCCTTTTCCCGAATGATCCGCTGGCTTAAAGGATCTTTTTTTCGTAGCTATCGTCAATCCAAATGCTATGTGCTAAGTGGTGCACGTGCTCTACTGGTAAATTTTGTAGATTTAGATGACCCAATGCTTCCTGCACGTCGTATTTCAGTTTCATTCTTTTTGATAGTGCGAACTGTTACCTCATTTAAATCAAGGCTTCTTGCAATTTCCGTGGCAGTTTGCCATTGCCCATTGTCTAAGCGGTTTAGAATTTGTATTTTTACTAGCCCATTGTCTAAACGGTTTAGAATTTGTATTTTTGTTTCTATAGAAATGACTTTTCGTTTTAAAGGAGCTCTGTTCTTTCTTTCTGCCATTGTAAAAGCTGAAATTTATTTATTTTAATTATGCATTCACTTTTTGATTTAATCAAGCTGTACCACCTTTTTACTTACCATAAAATCTTTGACTTTTTATTTACGCGTCTGCAAAGCTCAAGATTTTGGCACCTGCTAAAAAACGCTTACATCTGACTGATCAAATGTGGGATTCCCCTTTTTCGACAAGCACCCCATGCGTATGACACAAGCACAAAGGCACTAACGCGTTAATTGACAGCAAAAAAAAATATTTATCGATATTTTGCAATCGTGTAAGAACGAGGTTTTTAGCGTGGTAAAAGGGGGATGGGAGCAAATTTGAAAGACTCCGTGTTAAGCGAGGGCCAAGTGTAATTTGCTTCTCTATTTCTTTGGCTCCATAATGTCTTCTGCACAACCTTTCTTTCATAACTTCGTATTATTCCCACTCTCCGGGTATTGAGTATGCCACCTTCTGTCGCTGGCCACCGCCTAGATGCAATAATATTTCCTTTAACGAACAGCATCGATATACATACATATGTCAGAGATTTGTTCATCCTGCTCATGATACAATTACTAATGGTAGTGTCATCCGAGACAGCCGGTACTTGCCATATAATGTGTGAGTGCGAAAGAGAGGGCTAGCTGCTCTCTCAATTTTACTCTCTCATGAGTCTGTTTAAGGGTTGTTTTGCAAGTGCGACAGAGTAAGGTATAGAAAGTGTTTTGTTATATATATGCGGCCGAAACACTTTGGTTGCTTTGTTGTGACATTTAAATTAAATAAAAAAAATAAGTAAAACGCTGTCGATTCAAATTAAATTTTTAACTTTTAATTAAATATTAATAAATATTTATATTAATATAAAAAACATGTACATCTTATTGTTAATTTAAATTAATATTTTTAATAGTTTTTTATTACCTATTATGTTTTGTTTATGTTTTTGTATTTTTAATTTAGTGTTAAGGTTTTTGATGCGAAAATGTATTCTTATCTTAAAATAAAATTTTTTTACATCATTCGGCAAGTCAACATTTTTTGCCAAGTTTTCTAAATTTTTTACAACGTTTGTAGTTGTTCCAACTGTTTTTTGGTGAAAGCGTATAAAAAATTGTTCAAGACATTGTATTTTATTTAAGAAGTCACTTGAAGGCTTTTTCAGTCCTCCCTGCGAGACTTGATCTACGTATGAAAATGACGCATCGGTGGACTCGCAGTTCACCAGGTTTAACTTTTTAATGACATATCCCGACACGTACTCCAATGCGTCTATTTCCAAGTCTTCAAAACATTCTATAGAAGAATCTAGATCGGAAAAATCTAAGGCATCGCTAACGTTCTCACAAGATGCAGCTTGTGGAACGACGTCATACTCCAAATCCAGCCATGGAACGTTCTCTGCTTGAACATTCATTCCTTTGCTGTTCAATATCTCAGTATTTTTTGCTAAATATGTGGAAAGAACTTATTATGAGTATAATAAAAAAAATTCAAAAATTTGACATGTACTACCACAATTACGATTTTGGAAACACAACTGGACATTGAAACACACTTGGACATCACAAACAAATACAAATACATGTAAAATACGGTTAAATAATACATTAATATAAAGCCTACATATACTTATCCTTACCCATTAAATATTTTCGCAGCCTATACTTGAATTGGAGTGGGCTGGGATGGTCATGCAGACCGCCACGAGCCCTCATTGCGCCAAAAAAATGCTCTAATAGATCTTGATTTAGCCTATTAGTCAGAATGTATTTCATGGCGTATTTGTCGCTTAAATAGGCATAAAGCTGCTCAAGCGAAGTGCTGCTGACCATAATGCCAGTTTGAAATGGCGCTATTTTTCTAGAATTTGGTAAAACTTGAGAATTCATAACCTTTGTCATCTCGTGAATAATGGTTTTTTGTTCTGTTAACGATTTACCAAATGGTTGCAGGCTTGGCATTTGATTATAGTTTGCCATCTTACTGTTGAACACATCAAACCAATCGTTGGTCAGTTTGAAGAAACGAGCGGTCTCGCACGGATTATAAATGTCCATGCCCAGGGAGTAGCATCGATTTATGGCACTGGCAGTAGTGTTAGAAAATAATTGCGTAGCTAACTTTACTTTCTGCCGGCCAGCTGAACGAACGTTTAGATGCTCTTCATTTACCTTAAAGATAATGCTGACATCGGAAGACGCTGTGTTGTTTAACACTTGTTTGATTGTTTGGGAAGTTATTATTTTTTGGTCCACGCATAGTCCGGTGTCCAAGAAATGATTTCTTACAAGCTTTATTAAATGTGGCACATCAGCAAACACAAATATTTTTAGAGCAACATCTGCTGGATGCTCAAACCATGTCTTGGCTAAAATTAAATTAAGGCAAATACTTATGTAAATACATTTTTTTTTAATTTATCATTGGCAACTTACCGGGTGATATGCCAAGCTCTCGCCACAATTTTTGATTGCCGGTACCTAAATCTGACACAATGGCCACAACAGGATATCCGACATTGTAGAGCTTGACTATTATTTCGGATAACGTTGATTTGTCCATGGGGCGGTCATAGTCGTAAAAGACTGGCTGCTTCCACGAACTCCTAAGCCCCCGTACCATCGCGACCTGCACGTAGTTACGTGGCTCATGGATAACGTCTGAGGTTGAGTCATACTCATAGTTTGAGCAGACCTTCATCTCATCGAAGGATAGCACGCAAATCTTGTCGTCATCCGCTACTTCGACACTTTGCTGCATCAGGTTTAACACAACCTCTAGCACGCCAGGCTCAATTTGCACTTTACGCAACCATCTATGCAAAGTTGACATGCTTGGAAGAGGAAATCCCTTTTGGTACAGATGGTGGTAGGCTCGTGGACCAGCTGCATGAAGACAAAGTCCATAAGAGATGTCTTCAGAGCTCCAGAACTTCTTCTGCCCACCGCTGCTCAGCTTTTCCAGTTGCGTTTTGGTAAAAATTGTTTTCAATGCCTTTGTTAAATTGGCCATCTTATCCAGCTCCTTGCGTAGATGAGTATTTTCCCTGTGCAGCTCTGCTATCTCATTCTTTAAGCGCATGTTTTCAAGCAATATTCCCGCCTGTATGGTTTCCGAACTGTAATATATATATAGTATATATATATATTTATATTTATATACGTGAACGCAAGCGTATTCACTTACTCGGTTTGGGAACTGCAATTTTTACGGCAGTCCGATTCAACATTTTCACGGTTTCCTTCACTTTGAACACTGCGCAGAACCTTACTTGGTACAGCATTGGGCATTAAAATCCTTCGCTTTGCCAATTTGTTTTTTTTTGTTTTTACAATGAAATCTCTCGGCTCAAAGTGCATTTCGCATATTCTGCTTTTATTTGCAAAACTTTGTTGCAAGGCTTCCTCCCATATTTTCTTTTTAGCGCTGTCCGTGGGAACACACACTATTTTGTTATTCACGCCGTCAATCGTCTTTTTGCACACTGCGCAGTACGGCATTTCAAATAGTCAACTGTAAAAAACAAAAATAACAAACAGAAAAAAATCGTCCGCATCAACGTCTTACCTCAACGACAAGCACTTAGTGACTGACAACAAGTACTCAAAAAAAAGAGAGCACACTCTCGGATGACACTACCGTATTAATTGTATCATGATCCTGCTTTTTTGATTATGCTTACCAGTTTTGTTCAGTTACTTTTAATATTTTTGCTATCAGCAAAGCAAGTCCCAGTAGTTGACTCGTCGACCAGTTCTCGTCGAATGATTTTATATTCCCAACGCAGGGAACCTTTACCCGCCTACTTCGATCTCCTTTTCTAACCAGCCAACTTTGTGTTTTCTTTTTTTTATTTTAAATGTAAATGTATTTTTTTGTGATAGATATATCTCTAAATATTCTTGTATACTTATCTTTACTTGCCGCTGAATTCGTAATCTTCTCTGCCTCAATATAAATATTGAATGACCGCAACCATTTCTCCCACTCTCCACGCAGAATGGACTTCTCCAACGCCTCGCACTGGAAAGCTTTAGTCACACCTCAGTCTCTCTCCTGACAAGGGACGTAACCCTTATTTATCGCAAAACACACAGTTGACCCAATCACTCGCGATAACCGAAGACCAAATGCAAACCAAAATTAATACAAGTTTTTTTTAATCCTCGTCGCCAGTGTTACAACCCGCTTACGCTCAATAATTACACACAATACTTTCGGATTATAAAGGGTGATTTTTTAGCTATAATCTTTTTGGCAACACTGGTTTAATCAGCTCACGCACGTTTCGTGTTTTGTTTCACCGTCAAACATCTTCAGTTTGGTCTATAATTTAACCATGAATCGTCTTTCAAACGAACAACGCTTGCAAATTATTGAATTTTATTATTAAAATTCTTCCATTTTATGGTCAGTTTAATCGACCCACTGAAGCGGCTATTCGGGCTATTGTGACTAAATTTCGCACCAAATTTACATTGTTAGACATTAAACCTCCAACACGTACGTAAATAAGCAGAATTGTCGATTTTGGAGTGAGTATCAGCCAGAAGCATTGCAAGAGCTACCAATGCATCCAGAAAAAGTCACAGTTTGTTGCGGTTTATGAGCTGGTGGCATCATTGGACCGTTCTTCTTCAAAGATGATGCGAATCTTATCGTAACTGTGAATGGTGAGCGCTACCGTGAGATGATATCCAACTTTTTTTGCCCAAAATGCAAGAGCTTTACTTGCATGACATGTGGTTTCAACAAGACGGTGCCACATGCCACACAGCACAGTAGTGTTGGAAAATGTTCACAAAAAATATTAAAAAGGGGAAGTTCCGACTTTTAAAAGCTTAAGTTTAAAGTTTGGTGCCTTTACCTTGCACAGATTTTTTTTTTGGTCTATTTTAATAGAGAACGCTTGTTATTGATTTGCAAACATGGACAAAATTGGACATCGCTATGTGATACAATTCTTTCATATAAAAGATCTTAGTCCAACCAATATTAAAAAGGAGCTGGATTCTACCTTACGTAATTCTGCTCCCTCGTTTACAACAATAAAATATTGGGTGGCTGAGTTTAAGCGAAGTCGTTTGAGCTGCGAAGATGAACATCGTAATGGGCGTCCAAATGAGGTGACCGCTTCAGAAATGGTGGCCAAAATAAAAAAATGTGTATTGAGTGACCGGCGATTGAAAGTTCGTGAGTTAGCTGAATGGGTAGGCATTTCAAAAAGTGCTGTACATCGCATATTGACCGAAAAATTGGACATGAAAAAGATGGGTGCCGCGTTTGCTGACTTCAGAACAAAAACGCCGGTTCACACCTCTGCCGTTGCAATGGCTAAAATTATTGAATTGAAATTTGAATTGCTACCTCACGCTCCTTATTCGCCAGCCTTAGCTCCCTGTGATTATTTCTTATTTCCAAACTAGAAAAAATGGCTCGGAGGAAAAAGATTTGGCAACAATGAAGAGGTGGAGTCCAAGGTTAATGCCTATTTTGAAGAGCTTCACAGTTCTTATTATAAAAAAGGTATCGAAGCTATTGAACATCGCTGGGAAAAGTGTATCGACCTAAAAGGATCCTATGTTGGAAAAAAAATGATAAATTTTTGTGTTTTAGTAGTTAGGTCGGCAATTTCTGGGACCGTCCTCGTATATGCTTAAACAATTTGAATGTTAAATTAATGCCGTTTACAGGTCCAAAAGTAAGGTGTAAAAGTAAGGTGAAAATGGGAGCATGGCTGTATGATTATTTTATTCCTTTATATATTATACTCATTTAAATCCCTGTTCTTTACTTACTACAATCGCTTTATGAAACAGAACGTTTTCCCGCCAACTCTTTCAAATTTTTGTGCAGTTAACAACACTGCCAGACAATTTGGCATATTTCTTGCTTGCAGCTATGGTCACACTGTTGGCACTTACTCATAATCTGAATCAATTTTGAAATTCATTACCTCACGGGAGGGTCTAGCGACCAGACCTGCCCGGATGGAACATTTTTTTTCTTCTTTATTTCTTATTTTCTTAAAACCCTCAAACGCTTTTGAACAGCCAGAGTTCATATGAGAAAGAAAACCAGGGCCCGGGCGCTCCTGGCTGCCTGCTTCATGCCAAAGTTGATGGCTATCCTCAGGCAGTTGAAGTGCATCGTCGCCCATTGAATATTGTGGACGATTGATTTGGGGAGAACTAGTAATAATATTTTTAAAGAACCTACACTTTCTGTTTTTTTCTTATTCACTTGCGGGCTCTGCACTTTACGGATGTTCATACGTTTAATATTTCCATCGAGGGAGAGTTCTATTTCCTCACGTGGTTTGGCAGATTTGGTGCTCACCCTCGGCATTTTTTTATCTTTTTAGCTAAATTTTCCGGAAGTAGATGTTAAAGCTGTCACTCTTAGATTAGTGTGACCAAAATCTTGAGACAAAGCAAATACCAAATATACTGAAAGCTTGAAAATGAGTTGCCTTTAGGCATTGAAACACTATAATAGCCTATTTCCACTGAGCAACATCTAACATCTTGAAACAAAATGTTTCTACCCCACACGTTCCTCAAAAAATAGAGTAGATTCAGAGTCAATAGAGTGGTCAACCAGAGAACCCTCAACCGCTTTTGAACAGCAGGTTACCAGGTCCGTGCAGAAGAACGGGCGGCTCGTTATGTTCGTCAGTATTGTGGACGATTGATTTGGGGATAACTAGTAATAATAGTTAAAGACACTTTCTGTTTTTTTTTAACTTGCGGGTCGCACTTGACGGATGTCATTATTTTCACAGTGCTTTTTCTCACGTGGTCATCGACATAATACCTCAAAAACAAAACATAATTTTTTTATCTTTTTAGCATGACAAGTTTCTTTGACACTACTTTATTTTTGGAGGAACGTGTGGGATAGAAACATTTGGCTTCAAAATAATAGATGTTGCTCAGTGGAAATAACTCAGTTACAAGCTCAAGATTTTTGTCACAATAATCTAAGAGTAACAGCCTTAAACATCTCCTTCCGGAAAATTTAGCTAAAAAGATAAAAAAAAATTGCCGAAGGTGAGCACCAAATCTACCAAACCACGTGAGGGAATAGAACTCTGCCTCGAATAAATTATTGAACGCATGAACATCCGTAAGTGCAGAACACACAAGAAAATAAAAAAAAAACAAGGAAGAAAGTCGGTCAAGCCCGACTATATAATACTCTGTACCAACGAACATAAATTTTGATGCTGCAGTGGCAGCGGTAAACACTCTTTTGATCATATCTCGAGAACCGTTGATCCGATCTTTATGATTTCTTTGGGAAATCGATAAATAATTTTGATTAAAATATATGTCCAGAAGGTTTGAACCTTCTATCTTTTAAACTGTGGGAGATACGACGATTTTCTCAAATTGCGGGGGCGGGAGGGGGCGTGGCCAAAATTGAAAATAAACTTGATCTGCCTGACATGTCAAACCTCTATCTCTTACCATCTCTGAGATCTGTGCGTTCATACGGACAGACAGACGGACATGGCTATATCGACTTGGCTGTTGATGCTGATCAAGAATATATATACTTTATGGGGTCGGAGATGCTTCCTTCTGGCTGTTACATACTTTTGCACAAGTTTATTATACTCTATGAACCTTTGGTACAGAGTATTATTAGGAGAAATAGGGAGTGAGAGGATTGGCACGCGCCGTAGATAAACGAAAACCGTTGCATTTGCCAGAGCTAGAGATGGGCGCACATCGAAAACTACGCGGGACTCCGGAGTGACCAGAATGACTTAACATCATTGTGATTGCTTGATATTATGTTAGAATTAAAGAACTAGACTATTTTTATATTATTTGCAATTTAAACAATCCTCGTCTTAGTAGTCAGATGGGTATCGGGCGATATATTTGTCCCGCGACCATCTCTAATTTCTCTCTCAATATTGTGTATGTAGGAAAGGGAAGGGGGGAAAACGAGAGCGTCCCAGTTAGCTGCAAGAATCCAATTGGATCTAATGAGCTAGCCATAGCTGTTAGGTTTTGTATAGGATTTCGTTGTTGGAATTTCTCAGACAATATATTTGCAGGTTTAATTAATTTTAAAGGTGGCATTTTTGGCGGGGCGGGGTCATCACACCCACAACGATCCAATATGAATCGTTAAATAAAAATTTGTCCTAAAATATTGTTGGCTATCACTTTGCTGTGTAGTCGTTGCTCATATATACATTCATCTACATTCATATGTATGGGGTTTGTTGCTGCAGGGGCAGCCCAGAAATATTGAATTTTCGTTTGCTCATATCTTTACAACCGTTCATCCGGTCTTTACCATTTCTTTGGCGGATCGATAAATAATCCGGATTACTAAATATGTCCAGAAGGAACGAACCTTCTATCTATAAAGGGGGCGTGGCAAAAATTGAAAATAAACTTGATCTGCCAGCAAGTATAAGAAGCGTAAGTACCATACATGTCAAACCTCTATCTCTTACCATCTCTGAGATCTGTGCGTTCATACGGACAGACAGACGGACAGACGGACATGGCTAGCACAAACTTATTATACTCTATGTACCTTTGGTACAGAGTATAAAAAAAACAGAAAATGTAGGTTATTTAAACATATTATTACTAGTTATCCCCAAATCAATCGTCCACAATATTCAATGGGCGACGATGCACGTCAACTGCCTGGGGCTAGCCGTCAACTTTGGCATGAAGCAGGCAGCCAAGAGCGCCCGGGCTGGGCCTGGTTCACGTTCTTCTGGTCCACGCGATCCACCTGGGCATATGAACTCTGGCTGTTCAAAAGCGTTTGGGGGTTCTTCTGGTCCGCGTGCTCATGTAAACTATGGCTATTCAAATGCGTTTGACGGTGAGCGTGAGCAAAGGGTTGATAATACCCCCGTGAACATTCCGATAGGAGGGAATACCCCTGACTTGGATCTTAAGACCCACTACTCGTACGAGTCCACCGTTAGCGAGACTAGCCATAAAGTCACCATTAACAATCTGAGCACCAATACCTCCCTAGAGGATTTGTAGTAAAATCGCTCTAATTTTACTGATTTTACTGGCCGCGCAGAGATTGAGTATTGTGCCATAGAAGACGCCACAAATGCAATAAATGCGACGCATATGGAAATCATTAGTGGAAATTTTGTTCATTGCATTTTAACTGCTATATATACGAAGAAGCGTGTGGTAGTTAAAACAGGGTGAGTGAATCTATCAGGTCCGCTCCGTTTTCGATCAAATTATGCGGAATCGGTATTTGAAACCATATTCCCTTATCTTTTCTGGCATATCAGATCTCTACGATAAAATTCGGACCGAAAATAGGCCTGTAAATCTCTTATTTTTGTTTCTAACAATTTAATTGATTCTGCTTATAACAATGTCCCGTTGACCTAGATGCGCTACATTTGCCTGGATGATTGTGAGGATCTACAAGTCAATTTTGTATGAGTGCAATTACAATTAGTACTAATTACCAAACTACCAATTAGTGGGTTTGAGAAGAGCACATATGTCACATGGAAAATAGCAACACTATTTATTTCACTTACTGTCCTTACAAACCGAATTTCAAGTCAATCGGATGAATGCTTTTTGCATATCGAATTTCCCGAGAATTTTCCATGTGGGCGGATTTTCCGAAATCTATGCATCTCCGACCACATTAAGTATATGTATTCTTGATCAACATGACGAGCTGAGCTCATTTAGCCTTGTCCGTCCTTCCGTCTGTCTGTCTGTTTCTATGCAGTTTTAAAGCTATCCTCACCAAACTTTGCACGAAGTCTTTTGGTACAAATACGCTGCACATTTGTCGGAACCGGTCGGATCGGATGACTATGCCATAGGAACAATCGGTCGAAAAACTAGTTTGAGTGAGGAAAACTTTTTTGTTTTTGAAGAAAACGTCCTTTTTATTGACATATTCTTATTTTATATACTTTAACACATTTCTACAATGCTTTACCAAAATCGGATGACTATAGCATATATGTAGCTGCAGTATAAATGATCGGTCGAAAAAGAAGTTCTAGTGAGAAAAACTTTTTTGTTTTAAATGGAAGCTGCAAGGATATACAAAACTTTGGCCGAGCCGAAGTTAACTTTCCCCTATTTTTATACTCTGTACCAAAGGTACATCTATATATATAAGTGACCGTCGCACAGCCTAAACGGGAAGAGCTAGAGGGCTGGACAGGAGTTTCCTTATGTGGTGAAAGTGCATACTAAGACTGGGTTTTGGAAAATTCCACCCGGAAAAGCCGGAAAAGCGTCGGGAAACTTTGTATGGGGAAAATTTTATTTATTATCCGATTGACTTGAAATTCGGTTTGCAAGCATAGTATGCAAAATAATTGGACACGTGCTTTCCCGATTTCGGAAAATCCGCCCACAAGGAAAATTCTCGGAAAATTCGATATGCAAAAATCTATTTTTCATCTTATGTGTTATGTCCCGCTCTTTTGGTCTCGAGGACCAGAGAGACTAGCCCGCCCACTTTCCGACTCGGTGGTAGCCCGGCATGAGCTCGTCGGATTTGGGTTGGGTCTTTTGGACTAAGTAGTACTCTGAAGGAGCATAACAATAAATTTTTCATGCCGTCTGAAAAAAAAGACAAATCCAAGTTCAGGTTGATCCCAATAGGGATCGGCAGAGGTAGCCTGTTTCCTCCCCATCTGTCATCTAGCCATTGGATCACACCAGGGCCGGCGGTGTGATCCCCTAATAAGTCAAAATACCGTCCGTCACATAATTAGTCGTGCCCTGGGCCTTTCTTACCTTGCTCAATTTTTCCTTTCCAACAACCCTAAATAATAAATTACGAACTCATGTTCACGATCAAACAAATGGATTTATTACAAAATATATAAAATTCAGAGTTACATCAGTTCCAGACGGGAACTGAATGCACATCTCAACCCGAGTTGAGATTAAAGTCGCCTCTAAATGAGGCTACGCTCTGTTGGTTCGTGCGTGAACACGAACTTACAAAAGCAGACGGACAAAAATTAAACATAAAAAGAAAGGAATTACAAAAACATTAAATCTAATAAAAACATTAAAGGAATTACAAAAACATTAAATCTAATACAATTTAGGACGACAACTGAAGGGTGTCGTGAGAGCCCTAATGGGAAGGAAGGAGTCTGGTAACATTAATCGTAGTCATTGAGAAACCCCCGTAAAAAATTATATTTGTGAGTCAAACAAAACACAAAAAAAATATTTATGAATAAATCTATAAAAATGAATTGAAATTTCTAAGCGTGTGCCAGGATATATATATATAAATAAAAGTATATCATGACCAAGTTTATATAAAACATGTAGGGAGCTGCAGTCGAGTGCCCCGACTACAAAATACCCTGTTCCCTTGATTTCGTGTGTTTTTTCTTTACATACACACACACACTCACACACTCACTACACACACTCCAACATACACACAAACGCATGGCATGCGGCCGCGCGCGATAACTGAAAATGCAAGACCCCCCCCTCTCTCCCACAAGCAAAATTCATTCGTATATAACTTCGGTGTTTATTGTCCGATCTTAGTGATCTTTTCAGAATATATAGATATTGGGCCTTACTTGATATATGTAAAGTTTGGAAGGTCTATCTAAAAAATTGTGGCTCTGACAGTTTTTTGCGCTTAAAGGGGGGAGGGGGAGGAATTTTGCAAATCTGAAACAAACTCGTTTTGAATCGGGTATACACCTATCTACATGCAAAAAATTGTGGATCTCGCTCTTATAGTCTCTGAGAAACACGCGTTCATACGGACAGACGGACAGACGGACGGACAGACGGACAGGGCTAAATCGACTCGGCTGTTGATGCTGATCAAGAATATATATACTTTATAGGGTCGCAAATGCCTCCTTCTACCTGTTACATACTTTTGCACAACTTCATGATCCCCCTTCATGATAAAAATATATATAAACGTCAAATACAAAAACAAAAAAATTAAGAAGAAAAAAACGTTAATTTCCGTACTAGCCGGTCACTTACCCTTTTACATCCCTCAATGAAAGCGCTTTCATGTTGCTGGGGTTGTTTATGAATTGATTTGTTAATAGTTGCTTATATATATTAGTTAGCACACACAGACACAAAAAAATGTTTATCAACCGGACAAAAAACAAAAAAAGTTCAATTATACAAGACAACAAAAATTTAAGAACGAACCGAGGCCCCGGAAATAGTGAACACCCGTTCCAAATCGGCCGTGTTAATAAGTCTCCGTTTTAAGGAGTGTTTATTAAGAAGGTACAATTTTAGAGCCAATTGAACTGCCGCTATAATGACCAACACCACTATCCAAAACGTTAGGTCTTCTATGTGACCGGTATGGTCGACTACTTGTACACTATTTACGACATTAGCCGTATTATCGGAGACCTTCGACTTCTTACCTCCCATTTGGGATGTGGACAAAACACGGACAATGGTTAAAAAACTAATTCAAAAACTATTTAGAAAAAAAAACTACTAAGTCAAATAAAAACTAAAATATTTAGAGAGAGACAAAAGGAATTAAACAAAAAAAAAAAACGAATAAGAACAAGAAGTAGACACTTAATTATATATATACTACTAGCAAGTAGCCCGGCTTGCTTCGCTGCGCCGCCGTCAGTTAAGCTATTTTAACCGATAAGAGTATCAGTTTTTCTTTTCCGATTTGGGGGTGGATTTCACAAATCGGAAACCGTATCTTACATACATCGGCTGAAAGCAGAGATTAACTCTTATGCCCCTTCCGCGGTTAAAAATAAAGTCTCTCCTGACATTTCCGATCTTGGTGGTGAACTTTTCAAATTTAAAGCTTACAAACACAATTTGATAAAGATCGGCCAACAAATAACATTTTTCACCAATTCTCCAACCATTCCTCAAAGTTGCATTGCATCCGGATCAACGGTATAATTTTTCAAATTTCGCAGATTGTGCACCATTTTCCGCCTATTTTTTCTGCTTAAAAACCTTCCGGGCAAGCATCTAGCCAATCCCCAAAGTTTCACCGAGATTAAGAATTTTGCAAATATTGCGGTTTTTGGACTATTTTCCACCTCCATGTCCACCTACAGGTCCACCTCCATGGCCACCTCTATGGCCACCTCTATGGCCACCTCTATGGCCACCTCCATGGCCACCTCCATGGTTACCTCCATGGCCACCTCAATGGCCACTTTCAGGTCCACGTCCACTTCCATGTCCAGGTCCAGCGCCATCTCCAGGTCGAGGTACAGGTCCCGCACACAGCCAGAACAATGAAAAACGGCAGCCCGAGTTACTGTTATTTCGTTATTTCTTATACTATCCCTTCAAACCAAGTTTAAAGCCAATCGTATGAAAATAGGTTTTTGTCTGCTGAGTTTTCCAACCCTAAGGACCAATTTTCCAACTTCAGAAACTAACATTACAAATTATATCACTTACTATCCTTACAAACCGAATTTTAAGTCAATAGGATGAAAAAAAAGATTTTGCATATCGAATTTCCCGGGAATTTTCCTTGCGCGCAGAAATCGGAAAAATACGTGTCCAATTATTTCGCATACTATGCTTACAAACCGAATTTCAAGTCAATCGGATGAAAAATGAAATTTTCCCCTTACAATCTTTTCCGACGCTTTTCCGGGAATTTCCCGACCCTACAGTCGAATTTTTCAGCATTAGAAAATCACTTATCAATTTATTTCATTTACTGTCCTTACAAACCGAATTTCAAGTCAATAGGATGAAAAAAAAGATTTTGCATATCGAATTTCCCGGGAATTTTCCTTGCGCGCAGATTTATCATACTTTGCTTACAAACCGAAATTCAAGTCAATCGGATAAAAAATAAAATTTTGACCATACAAGGTTTTCCGACGCTTTTCCGGGTGAAATTTTCCAAAACCCAGTCGTAGAACGCACTTTCACCACATAGGGAAGCTCCTGTCCAAATTTCAGCCCTCTAGCTCTTACCATTTAGGCTGTGCGACGGTCACCAGTCAGTCAGTCAGGTTAAACAGTTTTATATATATACGAGTAGATTACTATCCTGTCATCGCTCTGTCATCGCATCTGTCATCGCATCTTCTCTGTGAACAGCTACTAGCCAATTTTTGTTTCACTTCTAATATAAAACTTTCCGCCGAAATCTTAGCTGATGCACGGTATCCAAAATTGTAAAATCCAATTTGAGTTTGAACAACTGAACCTTTGCGTGTTTTTATTTGTGCAAATTGTATGCAACTCTTTGTGGTTGTAACATTTGAACCTCTGTTAAATGAACTTCCTTGCTTTGTTTTGTTTCCTTTTTGGGAGCCAAACAGGAAGTTAGCTGGTAGGCAATTGCAATTGATTCACATGACCACAAAGGTAACGAAAATTTAGCATTTTTAATTTGAAATAATTTCACGTGCCGCCGTTGTTAACTGAACACAACACAGCACCGTCTGCATACGTCTGAAAGTGCCAACGGTTTACACTCGTTTTGTTTTTTTGTTTTTCTTTTATTACTGGCCGTTCCGATTTGTAATTTTGGTTCACTTCAAAAAAATTTTGTTTGCTTTTTTTCGTTATTGGCCGTTCCGATTTGTATTTTTGGTTCACTTCAAAAAAAATTGTTTGACCGATCCGATTTGCAGTTCAAATTCTACTCGGCGATTATTCAGGGGCTCCCATTCTGGAGGCCTCCCAAAACTTGACTAACTCTTGGGTTTTTGGAAGTTGCCTTCCTAGGCTCCCCAAAGAGTTGAGCGCTGACCGCGCAGCTGCGGTGGATTTGCACTTGAAAATCCCACGTTTGAAACAGAGGAGTCCGATTACCGGGCCCAGCCGTTGCGACTCCTTCTGAAAAGTTTGGCTGGGGAACGCTCTCCACCAAAAACTGTGGGACTTGTCGTATGGAAATATTTCCAGCAATGTGTAAGACCGCCCATAAGAGGCCTTGATTCCCACATGAAAAATCTATTTTCATCGTATTACCTCGCATTTGTCTTGTAAAGACGGCAAGTGTAATATATTGGAAAGTGGGTTTCCGATGCTGGAAAATACCCTTGGTGGGATTGTCCAAAATACTTCGGAAATTTTTTTTTGACTTTATAAAAGACAATGTGCGTACATTACAGATGGACTTGAAATTCGGTTTGTGAGGACAGTAAGCGAAATGAATTGAAATGTAATTTTCCGATGCTGGAAAATTCGACCGTAGGGTCGGGAAATTCCCGGAATAGCGTCGGAAAAGTTTGTATGGGGAAAATTTCATTTTTCATCCGATTGACTTGAAATTCGGTTTGTAAGCACAGGATGCAAAATAATTGGACACGTATTTCTCCAATTTCGAAAAATCCGCTTACATGGAAAATTTTTGGGAAATTCGATATAAAAAAATCTATTTTCATCCAATTGACTTGAAATTCGATTTGTGAGGACAGTTAGTGAAATAAACTGAAATGCGATTCCCCGAAGTTGGAAAATTCGACAGTAGTGTCGGAAAATTCGCGGAAAAGCGTCGGAAAAGTTTGTTTGGGTAATTTTTTCATCCGATTGACTTGAAACTGGGTTGGTAAGCGAAGTGTACGAAATAACTCGGCACGTATTTTCCCGATTTCGGAAAATCGGCCCGCAATGAAAATTCTCGAGAAATTCGATAAGCAAAAACCTATTTTTCATCCAATTGACTTAAAATTCGGTTTGTAAGGATAGTAAGTGAAATGTAATTTTCTGATGTCGGAAAATTTGACCTTAGGGTCGGAAAACTCAGCAGCCAAAAACCGATTTTTATCCGATTGGCTTTAAACTTTGTTTGTAAGGATAGTATAAGAAATAAAGATGGCGATAACAGCAACGATAACGATAGCGATTGCGATAACGACAACGAAAGCAATAACGATAGCGATAACAATAACGATATCGATAACGATAATGATAGCGATAACGATAACGTCAATGGTAACGATAACGATAGCGATAACGGTAACGATAACGATAGCGATAACGATAATGATAGCGATAACATAACGACAATGATAACGATAGCGTTTGCGATAGCGCTAGCAATACTGACTGACGGCGGCGTAGCGAAGCGCGCCGGGAAATATGCTAGTACTATATAGATGTCCGATTTCGACCAAATTTGGTGGAATCATGGAGAAGCATAGTAAACTAAGAAATACGAAGTTTGGAGGCGTTCCCATTAAAAACAAAATAGTTATTCTTTCTAAAACTAGTTTTTCGACCGATCGTTCCTATTACAGCTATATGCTATAGTCATCTAATCCGGCCGGTTCCGACAAATGTGCAGCGTATTTGTACCAAAAGACTTCGTGCAAAGTTTGGTGAGGATAGCTTTAAAACTGACGGAGGAGATAGCTTAGAAACAGACGGACAGACGGAAAGAAGGACAGACGGACGGACAGGGCTAAATCAAGTCAGCTCGTCATGCTGATCAAGAATATATATACTTTATATGGTCGTAGATGCTTCCTTCTATGCGTTTCAAACATCCGGACAACCTTATAATACCCTTTGCAAGGGCTCTCTTTTGTTATTATAGCATTTATATAGCAATACATTACATTTCTTACAGAAAGTGTAGAAACGGAATGATCAATCGTTTTGACAAAGTTGTCTATTCTTCTTCATCCATTTGGGAAAATGTCCAATACTGTCAGCTCAAACAGAATTCAGTGGTAAATCTTTGCGCTTCATTCTTGTACTGCTAGTAGGAGTACCTTCTCTGCATTTAGTCGCAAATGAAGTCGGATTGGTCGTAGTATAAATTTAACTGTTCAACTATAAAGGTTATCAGATCGTCGGTAAGAAAAATTTAAAAAAGTCTTCTGGCGTCTTCAGTTTATCGATAAAATTTGGAAGATTGGTATTTCCTTGAAATGGAAAGCTCTCATTCGAATACGGGGACAATTGAATTGCTTCCCGAATCGGTGCTCCTGACGTTTTTGTCGGCTTTGCTTTTGAAAAGTGGGGCCTGTCGCCTTGGTCATCTGAACACTCTCAACGGTCCCCGTTATATATACAAATTCCTGTTCGACCTTTTGATTTCCAACAACTTTTTCATCGGAATCGGATTACATCGTCACATCCACAAGTGTGCTGAAGCGGATCTCGTTCCGGCGTTTGTAAATTACCGTAAAACGATGTACATATATTACTGCTGAATACCGCGTCGGGCTCTAATTCAGAGAGCGATTATTTCAATCTATGCAGGTGCTGTGGTATAAACATTGGACCGTTGGACTTTTTTAAACGTCTTCATGATAATCTAAAATCAAGAATATTTTGCAAATTTCGTGACTTTTTTGACCGTTTGGCTAATACTTCCTATTTACCCGTCTACAATTGCTGTCTATCAAATCTTCACAATAATCCAGTCTCAAATCAAAAATTTGCAAATTTCGCAATATTTTGGAGCGTGTAATCTACAGCTCCCATTTACCAACTCGTTTTCATACATACTCGTAATCTTATTTTGCAAATTTCGCGATTTTTGGACCTTCTGAGGTTTCTAAACCTTTGCGGGCAAGCGTTGCCCAAAGTTTTATGGCAATCGGATGAACAGTAAAGTTTTTGAAATTTCGCGGCTTTATGACCATTTCCGGCCCAATTCTTTAATTTAGATACCCTCGCGGGCAAGCGGTTGTCGTCAAAGCTTCATCTAAATCGAACATTTTGCAAATTTCGCGGTTCTTGGACCATTTTCCGCCCATATCTTCTACTTGGAAACCTTTCTGGGCAAGCGTCGAACCACTATCCAAAGATTTATCGAAACCGCAAACTTTTTAATTTTCGCGGTTTTTTGATAATTTTCTGCAAATTTCTTCAACTTAGAAACCTGTCCGAGCATGCTTTCAATTCATTCCCCAAAGATTGATTGCAATCGGATGAACGGTATAATTTTGCGATTTTCGCGATTTTTGGACCTTAGAAACCTTCGCGGCCGAGCGTCGGATGAACGGTATAGTTTTTGTCTATTTCTCGCCCATTTCTTGAAATGAGAATCCTCCAAAGTTTTATAACAAAAGAACATTTTGCAAATTTCGCGGTTTCTTCTACTTGGAAACCTACCTGGGCAAGCGTCGATCAATATCCCAAAGTTTTAGCGAAACCACATTTTTGCAATTTTCGCGGTTTTTGGACCGTTTTCCGCAAGTTTTTTCAACTTTGAAACCTTCCGGGGCAACCATTCCCACATATATTTATTGCAATCGGATGAACGGTATAATTTTGCAAATTTCGCGGTTTTTGGACCATTTCACAGACATGAGACATAGCCTATTACACTTTCCTGATCGACATGAACTTACTGTGAAAAATTCGTGAAGATCGGCGGTTTAGACGCCCATTAGGGAAAAACATACAAATATTCAAACATAGTTTCACTTTTATATAGATGTATAGATAGATATGATCCTTCCTAAAAATTTGATCTCTAGTTTCTGTTCTATGATTTGATTACACGGTGTGACAAAAAAAGATCAAAACAAATCTTCTGGGATGGGACGTAGCGTAGGTTATAGATATGGTTCAGTAGATTTTTGTGGCATACTAGAATTTTTTAGTGCACATCGAAATTTTGAATAACGGTAAAAAAGCCTTTTTTCGCACAAGCACTCACTTATACGCCCATAACTTTGTCATATATCAAATGATTTTTATTTTTTTACCGGTTTTGGAAGATCAGGATTCATTTCTTATCTTGCAGTATTCGCTACGTAAGCCATTTTTGATTGGTTTTTTTCCCAATTTTTTGTCTTTGGTGACGTTTTTGAACACTGTTTGGTTAGAAACTCCCAATATTGGTTTTATTGTTTAAGAACAACACATCTTCACGGTTAGAACGTATGCCTATTTTCTAAAATCGGTCAATAATTAGCAAAGTTATTAAAGTTTTTCGGATAACGAAATTTTCCCAATATGGTGATAAGTCGCGCCATTATAGCACTGTCGACCGTAAAATTGTTGAGTTTTTAGAGTGAATTATTGAATAATTTTTTTTAAAATAAGTATTGTATAGCCATGTCCGTCTGTCCATTAGACTGTCCGCCTGTCTGTCTGTCCCTCCGTCTGTCAGTCCGTCTGTTACTACGTTTATGCTTAAATGAAAAATCATGATTTTTGCCCATCGAAGTATGCTGTACTTATATATATTAATCATTACGGAAATTATTTATTTTATATTTGCCTTAAACCTCATTTAATTGGTACACCTTTAACTCGTCAGACAACCTGAGTGAATGAATAGTGTGGATTAGGTTTAAGACTGCCAAAAATGACAATCAATTAGCACTTTTAAATAAATAATTTGTTGTGGAAATAAAGTTGGCATACTTTTAAGCGCAAAAAATCATGGGTTTTTGCAAGCATAAACGTAGTATGTCCATATTAATAAATAGTTCTCAGAGATGGTAAGAGATAGAGGTTTGACATGTATGGAACATGAGCTTCATATGCTTACAGGCAGATCAAGCTTACTTTCAATTATTGCCACGCCCCCTCCCGCCCCCGAAATTTAGAAAAAACGTCATATCTTCGGCAGTTTTATAGATAGAAGGTTCGTACTTTTTGGACATATTTAGTAATCGGGATTCTTTATCGGCCCACCAAAGGATTGGTAAAGATCGGATGAACGATAGTCAAGATATAAGCGAAAGAAACTTCTCTGCTGCAGCGCAGTAGCAGCATTGCCTTCAGCAGCTACTGCAGCATCTAAATTTACACTGAGCATACACTTTTGTGGGTAAAGAGTGCATTATAGTCGGGCTTTCCCAACTTTCCTACTTGTTTTAATTAGGCTTTTTAAGGTTTTTTTCCTAAAAAGTTAAATAACTCAACCAAATATTACTCGATTTTAATAAACTAAGTTGCAGAAGACGCAAAATTAAATGTTTTTTGAAACTGCATACCAAAATTAGATAGTTTTATATAAACTTGACCTATTCATTTTCATTTAAAGTATGGAGAAGTCGCAAAAAACTGAAAAATTCGATTTGTTTTTCATGTAGGAAAGATAGGAAAGGTGTTACATTTCTCTTTCCAAAAGCGCATTGCAAACTATTATAGGATGTCTAGTTTAAGAAATATGATTTTTTAACTATATCAACCTCTAAAAGACGGACTTTTAACCGTTATTCCAAATTTCGATGTGCACGAAAAATTTGTGATATGCCACAATGTTACATTTAACTATATCTACAACCTACACTGTGTCGCATCCCAGAAGTTTTTTTACTGTCACACCGTGTTATCTGTTGCTAGATTTAGGATCCTTCTTTTGCTTACACTCATGGATAGAGCTGCCATCTTGCTGGGATTGAAACTCATACCCAAGTCTCTGCATAGCATGCTAAAATCCTCAATTTTGTTTTGCAAATTTTGGCAGGCTTGAGAGAAGTTTCCTGAACTGGACATAATTATGAAGTCATCGGCAAATTGGAAGACTTTTGTTTCGTGATTTGCAACTTGGTGCAGTCTTTGTGTGTAAATATTAAACAGAATAGGCGAAAGTTCACTACCCTGGAGTAGTCCACCTCTAACTTGCTTTGTGGCTTCTCCCAAACGGAGAATTCTTCTTCTCAAAAAGTTAAAAATCCAAATGATATAAGCTTCAGGAATTTTTTCCCATCTCATGATTTGTTAAAGAAAATTTAGGTTCACACAGTTATATGCGTTGTTTATGTCAAGACTGACCATGACAACTTTTTTATTTGCCTCTTTTAGCATTTCGCAATTGTTTATAATGTCGTTAATGCACATTGCAGCTGATTTGTTCTTCCTATATGCATGTTCTGCAAGGTAAGGTGTTGTGCTGATCCAACCAGTCATTTAAACGAGTTTTAATCATGGAATTTAGAGTTTTTTGCTAACACAGGAATTAACGAGATCGGTCTGAAGTTTTTATAGTCATCCATTGAAAATGGGAAAAAGTGGATCATGAAGTTGTGCAAAAGTATGTAACAGGTAGAAGAAAGCATATGCGACCCTATAAAGTATATATATTCTTGATCAGCATCAACAGCCGAGTCGTCTGTCCGTCTGTCTGTCCGTCCGTCTGTCCGTATGAACGCGTGTTTCTCTGAGACTAAGAGCAAAACGAGTTTGTTTCAGATTTGGAAAATTCCTCCCCCCCCCCCTTTAAGCGCAAAAAACTGTCAGAGCCACAATTTTTAAGATAGACCTTCCAAACTTTACATATATCAAGTAAGGCCCAATATCTATCTATTCTCTAAGATCGGACAATAAACACCGAAGTTATATACGAATCAATTTTGCGTGTGGGAGAGGGGGGGGGGGGGGGGGGGTCTTGCATTGTCAGTTATCGCGCGCGGCCGCATGCCATGCGTTTGTGGGTACGTTGCAGTGTGTGTATGTGTGTAACCTTCCCCTTCAGTACTCAGCATTAGTGAATCACCAAAGATTCACCGATGATTGGTCAGAGGTATCGATGAATCATAGGTGACCTCCCATACAAATTATGCATGAATTTAACATTGGCATGTCCTAGGCGTTCACGCATGACAGTTTATGGGTGAATCACTCATGAATTCACGAATCGATTCATCGATGATTCACACGCGATACCCTTTTCAACTCATATTATGTAAGGGCATATCCGACTTAAGAAGTATTTGTGTAAGAAGTATTTGTCCATAAATAAATAATTTATTTTGGGATAATAATAATAAAAGTCTATATTAGGGCTATTCCACTAACGATCTGTGCAATCCACTTATTCAAAATTCATTAATATACATATAAAATATGGTTTTAATGTTCGGTAAAATTTGAAGGGTATGCAAACTTCTTCGTTCGGCGATGGCCTGTGTGTCGCAGCGCGACGGCTAACATTTTTTATGACTGCAATAGGTAAATTTGCAACAACAAATAGACACAAATTTCTGTTCTGCCGACGTCGACGTCAAAGCAGATGCGGGAAGAAGGCATGAATTACGATGCATGAATTCTAGAACTGAAGGGTCAGTTCTATAATTCATGCATCGTCAAATTCATGCATTTTTCCCCGCTTCTGCTTAGACGTCGACGTCGGCAGAACAGAAATTTATGTATATTTGTTATTGAAGTTTTACCTACTGCACTGCGCTGCGACACACAAGCACTCAAAAACAGTTTTGTCATCGCCGAACGAAGAAGTTTGCATACCCGTCAAATTTTACCGAACATTAAAACCATATTCTACGAGGTGTGTTCAAAAAGTATCGCGAATTTTGTGTTTTTTCAAAAATTATTTATTTATTCATGAATATCTATTTTGTCCCCTTCAAAGTAATCCCCATGAGATATTATACACTTGTGCCAACGGTTTTTCCAATCTTCGAAGCACTTCAAAAAATCATTTTTTTTTATCTTGTTCAGCTCCTCCTTCGATGCCGTCTTTATCTCGTCAAGCGTAGCGTAACGTCGTCCTTTCATGGGCCTCTTCAGTTTAGGGAACAAGAAAAAATCACAGGGGGCCAGATCTGGGGAATACGGTGGCTGCGGCATCATTAGTGTGTTGTTTTTGGCCAAAAAGTCGCGCACAAGCAACGATGTGTGAGCAGGGGCGTTATCGTGGTGCAAAAGCCAGTTTTTGTTCTTCCACAAATCCGGGCGTTTCTGGCGGATTGCTTCGCGTAAATTACGCATAACTTGCAGGTAATATTCCTTATTGACCGTTCTTCCCTGTGGCAAGAACTCATGATGCACCACGCCCCTGCAATCGAAGAAAACTGTCAGCAAAACTTTCACATTCGACCGAACTTGGCGCGCTTTTTTCGGTCTTGGTTCGTGCGTCAGCTTCCATTGAGATGATTGATATTTGTTTTTCACGTCATAACCATAAACCCACGATTCGTCACCAGTTATGACCCTCTGGATCAAATTTGGGTCCTCGCGGACATAGTTTAACCTCTCATTAGCAATGTTCATGCGATGCTGTTTTTGGTCGCAATTGAGCAATTTTGGTACGAATTTCGCGGCGACCCGTCTCATGCACAAATCATTGATAAAAATCGAATGGCACGAGCCAATCGATATGTTTAGGTCCTCAGCAACTTCTCTAACGGTGATTTGACGATTGGCCAATACCATTTTCTCCACTTCATTAATTTTTTCGTCTGTTGTTGAAGTGCTCGGGCGTCCGGCACGCTCTTCGTCGTTCACATCTTCTAGGCCTTTTGAGAACATTTGGTACCACCGATAAACGTTGCTTCGGTCCAAGGTAGCTTCTCCGTATGCCACAGTCAACATTCGGAATGCATCCGCGCACTTAATTTCGTTTTTCACACAAAATTTGATACAGGTTCTTTGATCCATTTTTTTGAATAGGTAAAAATCGAAGACGATCCAAAACACGTGCAAGCAAAGCAGCTGTCAACAATTAAGTGAACAATCAAAATGGACGAGCTTGTCGGCGTAAGTGATAGTCATGAGTAACAACATAACGCCACAAAAAAATCGAAATTCGAATATACGTAACCCGCGAAAATTCAAAATTCGCGATACTTTTTGAACACACCTCGTATATGTATAGTAAAAAATTTTGAATTAGTGGATTGAACAGATCGTTAGTGGAATAGCCCTAATATACGGGCCTGTTCCGAATTCCGAAAACGAGTGAAATTGCCGCAAATCGAGTTGATTGCTGTTCCGAATTCCGCAAATCGACAAGAATTGTCGTTTCCAAAACGTGCGCTGCAGAGTCCGCGGAATTAAAAGTAATTGCAAATTAACGCATTAAACTACTTTCCCAATATGATAAACTAAAAATTCGAAATTAGTTGAACATTTTTAAGATCGTTTAACATCATTACTTAATCTGTTTTAAGTTTAAGTATAATTTTACAGAATTTTTTTTATAAACTTCTATAAAATATTGCATAAAAAACAAAACCGAGCGGCCGTGAGCAAACCGAGCTGTTCTGAATTCCACTTTACTTTTTTTCGGATAACGAAATTTTCCCAATATGGTGATAAGTCGCGCCATTATAGCACTGTCGACCATAAAATTGTTGAGTTTTTAGAGTGAATTATTGAATAATTTTTTTTAAAATAAGTATTGTATAGCCATGTCCGTCTGTCCATTAGACTGTCCGCCTGTCTGTCTGTCCCTCCGTCTGTCAGTCCGTCTGTTATTACGTTTATGCTTAAATGAAAAATCATGATTTTTGCCCATCGAAGTATGCTGTACTTATATATATTAATCATTACGGAAATTATTTATTTTATATTTGCCTTAAACCTCATTTAATTGGTACACCTTTAACTCGTCAGACAACCTGAGTGAATGAATAGTGTGGATTAGGTTTAAGACTGCCAAAAATGACAATCAATTAGCACTTTTAAATAAATAATTTGTTGTGGAAATAAAGTTGGCATACTTTTAAGCGCAAAAATCATGGGTTTTTGCAAGCATAAACGTAGTATGTCCATATTAATAAATAGTTCTCAGAGATGGTAAGAGATAGAGGTTTGACATGTATGGAACATGAGCTTCATATGCTTACAGGCAGATCAAGCTTACTTTCAATTATTGCCAAGCCCCCTCCCGCCCCCGAAATTTAGAAAAAACGTCATATCTTCGGCGGTTTTATAGATAGAAGGTTCGTACTTTTTGGACATATTTAGTAATCGGGATTCTTTATCGGCCCACCAAAGGATTGGTAAAGATCGGATGAACGATAGTCAAGATATAAGCGAAAGAAACTTCTCTGCTGCAGCGCAGTAGCAGCATTGCCTTCAGCAGCTACTGCAGCATCTAAATTTACACTGAGCATACACTTTTGTGGGTAAAGAGTGCATTATAGTCGGGCTTTCCCAACTTTCCTACTTGTTTTAATTAGGCTTTTTAAGGTTTTTTTCCTAAAAAGTTAAATAACTCAACCAAATATTACTCGATTTTAATAAACTAAGTTGCAGAAGACGCAAAATTAAATGTTTTTTTGAAACTGCATACCAAAATTAGATAGTTTTATATAAACTTGACCTATTCATTTTCATTTAAAGTATGGAGAAGTCGCAAAAAACTGAAAAATTCGATTTGTTTTTCATGTAGGAAAGATAGGAAAGGTGTTACATTTCTCTTTCCAAAAGCGCATTGCAAACTATTATAGGATGTCTAGTTTAAGAAATATGATTTTTTAACTATATCAACCTCTAAAAGACGGACTTTTAACCGTTATTCCAAATTTCGATGTGCACGAAAAATTTGTGATATGCCACAATGTTACATTTAACTATATCTACAACCTACACTGTGTCGCATCCCAGAAGTTTTTTTACTGTCACACCGTGTTATCTGTTGCTAGATTTAGGATCCTTCTTTTGCTTACACTCATGGATAGAGCTGCCATCTTGCTGGGATTGAAACTCATACCCAAGTCTCATACCCAAATCTCTGCATAGCATGTTAAAATCCTCAATTTTGTTTTGCAAATTTTGGGCAGGCTTGAGAGAAGTTTCCTGAACTGGACATAATTATGAAGTCATCGGCAAATTGGAAGACTTTTGTTTCGTGATTTGCAACTTGGTGCAGTCTTTGTGTGTAAATGTTGAACAGAATAGGCGAAAGTACACTACCCTGGGGTAGTCCACCTCTAACTTGCTTTGTGGCTTCTCCCAAACGGAGAATTCTTCTTCTCAAAAAGTTAAAAATCCAAATGATATAAGCTTCAGGAATTTTTTCCCATCTCATGATTTGTTAAAGAAAATTTAGGTTCACACAGTTATATGCGTTGTTTATGTCAAGACTGACCATGACAACTTTTTTATTTGCCTCTTTTAGCATTTCGCAATTGTTTATAATGTCGTTAATGCACATTGCAGCTGATTTGTTCTTCCTATATGCATGTTCTGCAAGGTAAGGAGTTGTGCTGATCCAACCAGTCATTTAAACGAGTTTTAATCATGGAATTTAGAGTTTTTCGCTAACACAGGAATTAACGAGATCGGTCTGAAGTTTTTATAGTCATCCATTGAAAATGGGAAAAGGTGGATCATGAAGTTGTGCAAAAGTATGTAACAGGTAGAAGAAAGCATATGCGACCCTATAAAGTATATATATTCTTGATCAGCATCAACAGCCGAGTCGTCTGTCCGTCTGTCTGTCCGTCCGTCTGTCCGTATGAACGCGTGTTTCTCTGAGACTAAGAGCAAAACGAGTTTGTTTCAGATTTGGAAAATTCCTCCCCCTCCCCCCTTTAAGCGCAAAAAACTGTCAGAGCCACAATTTTTAAGATAGACCTTCCAAACTTTACATATATCAAGTAAGGCCCAATATCTATCTATTCTCTAAGATCGGACAATAAACACCGAATTTATATACGAATCAATTTTGCGTGTGGTAGAGGGGGGGAGGGGGGGGTCTTGCATTGTCAGTTATCGCGCGCGGCCGCATGCCATGCGTTTGTGGGTACGTTGCAGTGTGTGTATGTGTGTAACCTTCCCCTTCAGTACTCAGCATTAGTGAATCACCAAAGATTCACCGATGATTGGTCAGAGGTATCGATGAATCATAGGTGACCTCCCATACAAATTATGCATGAATTTAACATTGGCATGTCCTAGGCGTTCACGCATGACAGTTTATGGGTGAATCACTCATGAATTCACGAATCGATTCATCGATGATTCACACGCGATACCCTTTTCAACTCATATTATGTAAGGGCATATCCGACTTAAGAAGTATTTGTGTAAGAAGTATTTGTCCATAAATAAATAATTTATTTTGGGATAATAATAATAAAAGTCTATATTAGGGCTATTCCACTAACGATCTGTGCAATCCACTTATTCAAAATTCATTAATATACATATAAAATATGGTTTTAATGTTCGGTAAAATTTGAAGGGTATGCAAACTTCTTCGTTCGGCGATGGCCTGTGTGTCGCAGCGCGACGGCTAACATTTTTTATGACTGCAATAGGTAAATTTGCAACAACAAATAGACACAAATTTCTGTTCTGCCGACGTCGACGTCAAAGCAGATGCGGGAAGAAGGCATGAATTACGAAGCATGAATTCTAGAACTGAAGGGTCAGTTCTATAATTCATGCATCGTCAAATTCATGCATTTTTCCCCGCTTCTGCTTAGACGTCGACGTCGGCAGAACAGAAATTTATGTATATTTGTTATTGCAGTTTTACCTACTGCACTGCGCTGCGACACACAAGCACTCAAAAACAGTTTTGTCATCGCCGAACGAAGAAGTTTGCATACCCGTCAAATTTTACCGAACATTAAAACCATATTCTACGAGGTGTGTTCAAAAAGTATCGCGAATTTTGTGTTTCTTCAAAAATTATTTTTTTATTCATGAATATCTATTTTGTCCCCTTCAAAGTAATCCCCATGAGATATTATACACTTGTGCCAACGGTTTTTCCAATCTTCGAAGCACTTCAAAAATCATTTTTTTATCTTGTTCAGCTCCTCCTTCGATGCCGTCTTTATCTCGTCAAGCGTAGCGTAACGTCGTCCTTTCATGGGCCTCTTCAGTTTAGGGAACAAGAAAAAATCACAGGGGGCCAGATCTGGGGAATACGGTGGCTGCGGCATCATTAGTGTGTTGTTTTTGGCCAAAAAGTCGCGCACAAGCAACGATGTGTGAGCAGGGGCGTTATCGTGGTGCAAAAGCCAGTTTTTGTTCTTCCACAAATCCGGGCGTTTCTGGCGGATTGCTTCGCGTAAATTACGCATAACTTGCAGGTAATATTCCTTATTGACCGTTCTTCCCTGTGGCAAGAACTCATGATGCACCACGCCCCTGCAATCGAAGAAAACTGTCAGCAAAACTTTCACATTCGACCGAACTTGGCGCGCTTTTTTCGGTCTTGGTTCGTGCGTCAGCTTCCATTGAGATGGTTGATATTTGTTTTTCACGTCATAACCATAAACCCACGATTCGTCACCAGTTATGACCCTCTGGATCAAATTTGGGTCCTCGCGGACATAGTTTAACCTCTCATTAGCAATGTTCATGCGATGCTGTTTTTGGTCGCAATTGAGCAATTTTGGTACGAATTTCGCGGCGACCCGTCTCATGCACAAATCAATGATAAAAATCGAATGGCACGAGCCAATCGATATGTTTAGGTCCTCAGCAAATTCTCTAACGGTGATTTGACGATTGGCCAATACCATTTTCTCCACTTCATTAATTTTTTCGTCTGTTGTTGAAGTGCTCGGGCGTCCGGCACGCTCTTCGTCGTTCACATCTTCTAGGCCTTTTGAGAACATTTGGTACCACCGATAAACGTTGCTTCGGTCCAAGGTAGCTTCTCCGTATGCCACAGTCAACACTCGGAATGCATCCGCGCACTTAATTTCGTTTTTCACACAAAATTTGATACAGGTTCTTTGATCCATTTTTTTGAATAGGTAAAAATCGAAGACGATCCAAAACACGTGCAAGCAAAGCAGCTGTCAACAATTAAGTGAACAATCAAAATGGACGAGCTTGTCGGCGTAAGTGATAGTCATGAGTAACAACATAACGCCACAAAAAAATCGAAATTCGAATATACGTAACCCGCGAAAATTCAAAATTCGCGATACTTTTTGAACACACCTCGTATATGTATAGTAAAAAATTTTGAATTAGTGGATTGAACAGATCGTTAGTGGAATAGCCCTAATATACGGGCCTGTTCCGAATTCCGAAAACGAGTGAAATTGCCGCAAATCGAGTTGATTGCTGTTCCGAATTCCGCAAATCGACAAGAATTGTCGTTTTCAAAACGTGCGCTGCAGAGTCAGCGGAATTAAAAGTAATTGCAAATTAACGCATTAAACTACTTTCCCAATATGATAAACTAAAAATTCGAAATTAGTTGAGCATTTTTAAGATCGTTTAACATCATTACTTAATCTGTTTTAAGTTTAAGTATAATTTTACAGAATTTTTTTATAAACTTCTATAAAATATTGCATAAAAAACAAAACCGAGCGGCCGTGAGCAAACCGAGCTGTTCTGAATTCCACTTTACTTTTTAGTCGATTGCGGCCTTCAATCGGCGGCTGCTAGGGTTGCTGCATATGAATTTATTTAATCGGACTGCACTTTTTCTATTTCACTTAGCTATGTTTAACCATAATTGATATGACATATTCAAATGAAATATTTAAATACTGGTTTAAGTAAAAATAAATGGATTCAAAGAGTAAATAAGAGCTTTATAAATTTAAATTAGGTAGATGATGACAACTCTGTCTGCTGACGATATACACAAACACGTAAGCAGGCCAGCCAGCCAGCTGTTTTCGAAACCGAGTTCGAAAAGTAGAAACGTAACCAAATCGTTCGGAATTGGGAACAGCAAATAGTAAAACGCTCGTTTTCGTTTCGTTCTTACTTTTTGAAAACGTTCGGAATTCGGAACAGGCCTGATAGACTTTTATTATTATTATCCCAAAATAAATATTTTATTTATGGATCATTAATAAATGGACACAAATACTTCCTAAGTCGGATATGCCCTTACATAATATAAGTAGAAAAGGGTATCGCGAGCAGAGACAAAAGACAAAGAAGAAACGAAATAACTGTGTTTCTGTTTTTGCGTTTGACGCGTGCCACCTTTTCCCAATCGCCACTTGCCAGAAAATTTTTAGTGGAGCATTTCTGCAGCGCAAGATTTTATTAACAACAAAAGCGAATTTTTTTACAAACAACTAATTATAAGTTAAACAGGTAAATAGTTATAAGAGAAGTGATTAAATAAGCAGTGTGAAACGTCGTATCGTCACCTTTGTGCGTATTATGTTTGTACATGTGATGTTTTGAGATGTTGTGTTTTGTTTGTTTTCATTGTAAGTATGTACGTATTTATGTTTGTGCATTAATTGTCCGCAGGACAGTTGCTGTGCTGCATAGTGAATTCCTCGACTTGTTGTTGTTGATTGTCTGTATTGTGGTAGGCCAATTTGATGATTGTTGCTTAAAATAAGCAAAATTAAACTTAAATTATTTAAACATGATTTCTTTGCAAAAGTCTGCGAGGAATCATGGGTGAATCAAACATGAATTTATAGGTGAATTCATCAATGAAGTTTGCAAAGAAATCATGTGTGAGTCATTGATGAATCGATTCGTGAATTCATGGGTGATTCACCCATAAACTGTCATGCTTGAGCGCCTAGGACATGCCAATGTTAAATTCATGTATAATTTGTATGGGAGCTCACCTATGATTCATCGATACCTCTGACCAATTCATCGATGAATCCTTGGTGATTCACTAATGATGAGTACTGAAGGGTATGTAACGAAAAAACACACGAAATCAAGGGAACAGGGTATTTTGTAGTCGGGGCACTCGACTGCAGCTCCGTTTCTTGTTTTGCTTGTATGTCAGCCATTTTTTCGGCAGAAGAGCCGCTTGACTCGACATTTTTCATTTCTATTTCCGATTCTGCATCACTTTTCCATCCCTCCGAATTTTCTTCCATGTCACTGCCTTCCGAAGAAAAACCATCTGAAACCTTGGCATGTGTTATTTTATTATTTTTGGCCAGTGCATTTCTTTTTGCCAGCCTTGTAAATTTTTTTTGCAAGTCTATTCTTTTTGATATCGTGTTCCTCTGACCCGCCATTTCCATCAAAAATGAGATTATCGTCTTGCGCAAGTCTTTTTAGATTTATTTTATTTGCATCATGTCTAGTACTATTTTTTTGGCTTGGCCTGTCCAAAGAATTACCTGCCCTTTCCACAGTAGTTAACTCTCGTCGTCTTAAAAGATCACAAAAAGGGAATTTCCCTTCCTCACAGGTGTAACCAAAACTTTGATTTTTTTTCACAATTTAATTTTCTTTATTTTTTTCACAAATATTGGGAGCTGCTGCGCAAACACACTGGCCTCACTAGGCTGCCAAAACGAACCTCTGATTTACAACAAATACTGGCTGATTAATATGGAAAATGGCACTCATATCTGTGGCTACTAGATGTAGACTACAAAATTAAAACATAAATGAAAATATTGCCGTGATTTAAATTCGTGCAATATTATTGGACTTTATCTAATTACTATAGAACTTTATGTCACGCACATAATGCTTAAACAATTTGAATGTTAAATTTATGCCGTTTACAGGTCCAAAAGTAAGGTGTAAAAAACTTATTACAATCGCTTTATGAAACAAGACAACGTTTTCCCGCCAACTCTTTCAAATTTTTGTACAGTTAACAACACTGCCAGACAATTTGGCATATTTCTTGCTTGCAGCTATGGTCACACTGTTGGCACTTACTTATAATCTGAATTAATTTTGAAATTCATTACCTCACGGGAGGGTCTAGCGACCAGACCTGCCCGGATGGAACATTTTTTTCTTCTTTATTTCTTATTTTCTTAAAATTCTTTTTTACATGGGAACTTGGCTCACGTGGACCAGAAGAACCCTCAAACGCATTTGAATTGCCATAGTTTACATGAGCACGCGGACCAAAAGAACCCCCAAACGCTTTTGAACAGCCAGAGTTCATATGACCAGGTGGATCGCGTGGACCAGAAGAAAGAAAACCAGGGCCCAGGCGCTCCTGGCTGCCTGCTTCATGCCAAAGTTGACGGCTATCCCCAGGCAGTTGACGTGCATCGTCGCCCATTGAATATTGTGGACGATTGATTTGGGGATAACTAATAATAATATGTTTAAAGAACCTACATTTTCTGTATTTTTTTTATTCTCTTGCGGGTTCTGCACTTTACGGATTTTCTGCGTTCAATAATTTCATCCAGGGAGAGGGAGAGTTATATTCCCTCACGTGGTTTGGCAGATTTGGTGCTCACTTTCGGCATTTTTTTTCATCTCTTGGCTAAATTTTCCGGAAGGAGATGTTTACGGCTGTCACTTTCAGATTAGTGTAACCAAAATCTTGATACAAAGCAAATATCTAAAATACTGAAAGCTTGAAAATGAGTTGCCTTTAGGCATTGAAACACTATAATAGCCTATTTCCACTGAGCAACATCTAACTTCTTGAGACAAAATGTTTCTACCCCACACGTTCCTCAAAAAATAAAGTAGTGTCAGAGAAACTTGTCATGCACGTTAAAATTATGTTTTGTTTTTAATATTAAGTCATCAATAAAAGCACTTGAAATTTCTCATGCCAGCAATTTCAAGTGCTGATATTGCCGACTTACTATTAAAAACTAAACATAATTTTAAAGTGGGTGGCAAGTTTCTCTGACAATACTTTATTTTTTGAGGAACGTGTGGGACAGAAATATTTTGCTTCAAGATGTTAGATGTTGCTCAGTGGAAATAGGCTATTATAGTGTTTCAATGCCTAAAAGCAACTCGGTTACAAGCTTTCAGTATATGAGATATTTGCTTTGTATCAAGATTTTGGTCACACTAATCTGAGAGTGACAGCCTTAAACATCTCCTTCCGGAAAATTTAGCCAAGAGATAAAAAAAAATGCCGAAAGTGAGCACCAAATCTGCCAAACCACGTGAGGGAATATAACTCTCCCTCTCCCTGGATGAAATCATTGAACGCAGAAAATCCGTAAAGTGCAGAACCCGCAAGAGAATAAAAAAAATACAGAAAATGTAGGTTCTTTAAACATATTATTATTAGTTATCCCCAAATCAATCGTCCACAATATTCAATGGGCGACGATGCACTTCAACTGCCTGGGGATAGCCATCAACTTTGGCATGAAGCAGGCAGCCAGGAGCGCCCGGGCCCTGGTTTTCTTTCTTCTGGTCCACGCGATCCACCTGGTCATATGAACTCTGGCTGTTCAAAAGCGTTTGGGGGTTCTTCTGGTCCGCGTGCTCATGTAAACTATGGCAATTCAAATCCGTTTGATGATTCTTCTAGTCCACGTTATCATGTAAACTATGGCTATTCAAATGCGTTTGAGGGTGAGCGTGAGTAAAGGGTTGCGAATACCCCCGTGAACATTCCGACAGGATAAAATACCCCTGACTTGGATCTTAAGGCCCACTGCTCGTACGATTCTTCTTATAACAATGTCCCGTCGACCTAGATGCGCTACATTTGCCTGGATGATTGTGAAATGGAACTGTGAACACATTATTAGGAGGATCTACAAGACAATTTTGTATGGGTGCAATTACAATTAGTACCAATTACCAAACTACCAATTAGTGGGTTTGAGAAGGGCACATGGAAAATAGCAACACTATTTATTTCACTTACTGTCCTTACAAACCGAATTTCAAGTCAATCGGATGAATGCTTTTTGCATATCGAATTCCCGAGAATATTCCTTGTGGGCGGATTTTCCGAAATCGGGAAAACACGTGTCCAATTATTTCGCATACTATGCATCTCCGACCACATAAAGTTTATATATTCTTTATCAACATGACGAGCTGAGTTCATTTAACCTTGCTAAATCGACTTTTACACAAATGTCTAATGATAATTGGCTGTCAAGAGTTAATTTAATGTCGCTTCATTTTATTTCCCCTTTTGCCGCTGCCCATGAGCAAATGTATTGCCAGCAGTATCATAAGTAAGCCCAGTAAACCAAGAACTGCCACAAAGGTAATCACATCTAGTAAGTAGAACTGAAACCAGTTGAGTTCCAAGCCCGCTGAGCGCATATGCAAGGCACCCTTGTGCCTAATGACATACTCAATCCAGTAGAGGGCGCTTTTACGTGCCTCCAAGGGTCGGTCACGAAAAATGCTCGATGCACGCTTCACATTAGCCTGATATGTGGCATTGTGAATCAACTGATGCAGAGAATCGGTCAGGATATCCTGGGTAATCGACTGGAAGTGCAAGCTAATGGCATATCCACCCAAAACAGCCTCTTTCATATTTAAATGCTGAAATTGAAAACAAAATAAAAATTATTTTTATCTAGTTACGGACAAGACTTATGTATCTCACCTGATCACAATATATGGGCATACCCAGCTTGGGCACCGCATAGTGTACACCTTCCTGTGTGCCAAATAGTCCGCCATGTGTTATAAATACTTTGACATTCCGGTGGGCCAAGATATCTGCTTGAGGCAACCACTTGCGGATCATCACATTCTTGGGCAATTGATCAATGCTTTCGTCTTCGAATTTCCACAACACTCGCTGCTTGAGTGAGCCAAAGACATGCAGAAACAGACGCAATATTTCCTGAGGCATGTCCTTGCTTTGAACATTGCTGCCCAGGCTAAAGAAAATGGCCCCCTCGGTGGCTCCATCGAGAAAACTTTGCATGTCCGGGGGTAAGGCCTTGGGCGGATAGATATGCATACCACCTACCGGCACCATGCTATCTACAGTGGGTCGTGATGTGGTCAGTGGTGCGTTACTGTTGAGCAACATGATTGAGATTTGCCTTTCCATGTGGCTGACCTTTGGCACTTTGGCTGGAAATGGGAAATCTTAGCAAGCAACAACAACTGATTTTCAATCTCTCACCTAAAACAGTCCCAAAGTATTCCTGGCTTAGGGCGTCCATTTTGGGAAAGTAATTTAACACACGATCCAAGTCTTCGTACAGTGACACATACGAGCTCTGTAGCCTTTCCCAGAAGTTCATGCGATCCGTGAAGGGCATAAATCCATGGGGCACAAACGACCAGGGAGTTATAAGTCCCATCATCTGACTCATATAATTCTCGTAGCTCAAGGTGCAGGTGGTCACTATGGGTATCTCATATAAATACGACAATGCCAGGAAAGCTTCCTGATAGAATTGCTGGGCCAGCAGCAGATCAAACTTCCCCTGAGGTTTCTTATCATGAATGAGAGCCTGCACCTTGGGTTGCCTCAAAGCATGTTCTGTGGTCTTCAGACCTATAATTTCCATCATTTTCAAGAAATCATAGATGTTCATGCGTGTCAGCTCAAACAAGTCTTGGGCACCAAAGTTTAGCTTCACTGTAGAACGAAAAGTGTGAGATAAGAAGTGCCAAAAGTGCCAAACACTCACCATCATGCCAGTAATCATAGACAGGCTCTATCAGGATTTCAGTGTAGTTGCGGCCCAACTGTGTGCATCATGAAGTGGCTTTTGCCTGCCAATTGTAAGTTAGGTACGGCTGTGGGTATGGGTTGAGTGTTGAAGACTTACCTGGATATACATAAATGGCTAATATCTTGGCAGCTTCCGTGGGTCTGCCTAAAGGAGCGACTGCCATTAGGCAGCTGAGCAGTAGAAATAGCATGGCTATTATATCTCAATTAACAAACTGATTACGACATAAAATTTCTTTACTTATGTTTAATTAACTTAAAAAACAAACTTTTATCAGTTGCTATGAGGTTGGGTGAAGGTCGCGTGCTGTCTTCCTCAGCCTCTCATCTAACACTAAACATTGAGCGCTGGAGCTGACTAGTTGAAAGCTTGCTGGAGATACAGGTTTGTTTGAAGATATTTTATGCTAAGGCATATTTCATTAGAAATTCGCCTCATAAAAAATAATAAGATTGTATCCAAGGTAATTTTGCAAACTCGACATATTTTGCATATGGGCATTTCCACAGAAACGTCCACCTAGTTTTATCAAATTATCATGGGGAAACAATTAAGTTGAACTAATGTGAGCTAATCTTAGATTTAATCATAAACCAAATCGAGATTTTCAAATGAACACACTCAGCATTTTGAATTGATTAAAAACATATTTGTGGCCGGGAGGCTTAGCGGCTAGTGTGCGCGACCGCTGTGCAAGAGGTCGTGGGCTCGATCCCACACCTAATGGAACATCTAATGAAAAGTTTTTTCTTTGAATAAACTTTACACCCGGCCACACCACTTTGCTGTTGGCGGTAATTAGCCTTAAAGAGCTTCTAAAACTGCCGTTCTGATTCGGAGTTAAGCTGTAGGTCCCTCTCTCTTGTGCACAAGCCAAGAGATTGAGAGATGCTCGGCTTTGGCCCTTTGGGGCTGTGTCAACTTGACAAGTCTTGGGGCTGTGTCAACCTGACAAGCCATTTTACTTTACATTTTACTTTCAGTTTATAGGCTTTTCACACTGAGCACATCTTTCATTCAACGTCCCACATCCTGAGTTTAAAAGCTTAATAACAATTTGCTTTGGCAACTTTTTAAGATTTTTGTTTTGTCAAATTGTTAAGTGGATCAGTGTCTTATAGAAATTTGCTACAAACGACAAATTTTGACAGGCCAAATTTTTATGACTCATAATTTTGGAGGAAAGATGTTAGATGTGCTCAGTGTGAATAGGCTATAACCCATTTATATTCCCAATTCAGGGAATTCCAACTTGAGAATTACAAGCGGGCATACACGCGGCAAAATGTCTGAAATCTTTTGTGAAATACTTTAAGGCAATTCAATATAAGTAGAATTTTAACCGTTTGACGACCAGCATGTGCGATAGTGCAACTGCTTGATAAAGCTGGAGAAATATCGATGTCTTGCGGCATCGATGTTTTCGATGTTTTGGAACAAAAACAACGATTAAATATTGATGTTTTTACAAGTTTTAAGAGCCTGCCAATGTACCTTCCCAAAGCACTTTCTTGCTTGAGGCCTCGGGACCGGACTTCTGAGAGGGGCCCGGATTTTTGGCGTAAACTTAAATAAACTATGTACAACATGAGAAAAAATCATGACTATCAAAAGCCGCGCTTCTTGCGGGTATTATTTATTATATTTTTTTTATTTTCTACCTTATAATAAATGATTTAAACTCGAATGTTGAAAAATATTTCATATTATATGGGGCCCGTGAGTTGAACCCCCGGGCCCGTATTGCCATCCGACGGGTCTGATTGTACTTACGAGGGCGGTCCCAGAAATAGCCGACCTAACTACTAAAACACAAAAATTTATCATTTTTTTTCCAACATAGGATCCTTTTAGGTCGATACACTTTTCCGAGCGACGTTCAATAGCTTCGATACCTTTTTTATAATAAGAACTGTGAAGCTCTTCAAAACAGGCATTAACCTCGGACTCCACCTCTTCATTGTTGCCAAATCTTTTTCCTCCGAGCCATTTTTTCAAGTTTGGAAATAAGAAATAATCAGAGGGAGCTAAGTCTGGCGAATAAGGGGCGTGAGGTAGCAATTCAAATTTTAATTCATTAATTTTAGCCATTGCAACGGCAGAGGTGAACCGGCGCATTGTCATGATGGAACAGCAAACGCGGCACCCATCTTGCGCATAACTTTTTCATGTCCAATTTTTCGTTCAATATGCGATGTACAGCACTTTTTGAAATGCCTACAAATTCAGCTAACTCACGAACTTTCAATCGCCGGTAACTCAATACACATTTTTTAATTTTGGCCACCATTTCTGAAGTGGTCACCTCATTTGGACGCCCATTACGATGTTCATCTTCGCAGCTCAAACGACCTCGCTTAAACTCAGCCACCCATTGTTTTATTGTTGTAAACGAGGGAGCAGAATTACGTAAGGTAGAATCTAGCTCCTTTTTAATATTGGTTGGACTAAGACCTTTTATATGAAAGTATTGTATCACATAACGATGACCAATTTTGTTCATGTTTGCAAATCAATAACAAGCGTTCTCTATTAAAATCGACCAAAAAAAACAGTGCAAGGTAAACGCACCAAACTTTAAACTTAAGCTTTTAATAGTCGGTACTTCCACTTTTTAATATTTTTTGTGGGCATTTTCCAACACTACTGTGCTAGGTCGGCCATCAACACTAACGACTGGTAATGCTGGGTCGTACCGATCGTTACGTTTTCCGGACATTCCCATACAAAATTCGTTAGGCAAATACTTGGCTGTTGGTTGGTCTGGTGGCGAGTGCTTACTACGAAGAGTTAGAGAATTCGTTAATGCCGCACCGGTGCAGCTGAACTACAGGGATACGTATGTACATACATGTACGTATGTATGTATTGGCAAGAATATAAAATATGTTTGTGCACGGATGTGGCTCAGCGGCTGGTGTGCGCGACCGCTGTGCAAGACATTAGCCGTGTTCAGCAGAAAAATTGATCGCTAAGCATGTATAAGAAAAATATTATTCATCAAATTGAGTTTGTTGAACGATGTGCTCCATTTTTTGCCAAAGACATTTAAAGACGATTTCACAATGGCGCCGCAAACATTGGATGTACTCCATGCCATCATGGAAATTGCATAAAAATAGCCAAACTTAAGTTCTAATCGTTTTTTTTTTTCTAATTATTTTTCGCCCATTAAAAACTCTTTTTTAAATGAAGTGCTCAAAATGAAACAAGATACGCATATCGGTATCGAAAATAAGTCTATCGATAAACAGTATCACTTACAGGGAGCAAACTATTTCCTCGATACATGCTCCTCTATCATGATACGTCAAATTGGCTATCATAATACCGTATCAGTGGAGTTCAGCAGGAAGATCAATGAGAATTTATAATTGATAAGAGAGCAAGTTGTTCTGCTGAACACAACCATTGTACAATGTACATACATATAAAATTCAGTTGTCTTTCATATTTAAATCGGTATCAAATCAGGATTTTTATTCTTGCCACATTTTTTTCTATTCTAACTCTTTGGAAGCATTTTATTTGCAATAAACAGAGATTTTGTCTGTGAAATGAACCACATAATACGGGGACTATCTGTGGCCGAGCTATGCTGCGTTTGCTTGGTCAGTCCGGGTGCTGGTGTGGACACCAGCTGGCTGAATATATACACCGACTCCGATAAAGCACAAGACTTTACTATTATGAAGAGGCACGCCTGGCCGAGGGGTGAAGCCCGCTGTGGATCTACCTGAACACATATGTCCCTTTTGTTTGGCAGCGTCAAGAATTGCTTTGAATTTTAAGCGGAGATTGGAGCAGAGATAGGAACACCACCACAAAAAAAAGACACTCACAAGCATTGGAAAAGCGAGGAGAGAGTGGCCTTTCGAGTGCACCCTACACAACCACTAAGCACAACCTGGAGCGACACCAATGCACGCATACTGGCGAGCGACCCTTCGAATGTCTCCATTGCTCGAAGACCTTTGCCGTAAAGTGCTATATAAATTAGCACCTGCGCACGCATACTGGCGAGCGCCCTTTTAAATGTACACAGTGCCCACAGTCTTATGCCCTGAGGAGCTCTCTAAAGGCAAACCTGCCTACTCATACTGGTGAGCGGCCCTTCCAATGTTCGCAGTGCTCGAAGAACTTTTATACAAGAAGCAATCTAAATCAAAACCTACGTATTCATACAAGCGAGAGACAGAAACACTTCGAGTGTTCTCAGCTTTCGCAGTAAGCGCAATCTGGAGTGACACCAACTTTCATATACTGGCGAGCGACCTCACTCATGCCCAAAATGCTCAAAGTCTTTGGGCCGAAAGAGCATTCTAAATAAACACCTACTTACTCATACCGCCCAGCGACCCTTCAACTGCTCTTAGTGCTAGAAATCCTTCCTCCAAAAAGACTCTCTGAAGAGGCATAACCGTACGCATACTGGAGAGCGACCTTTCCAGTGTTCTCACTGCTCTAAGGTCTTTAGCCAGCCATACGATCTAAAGAAACTCTTTATGGGTTCCCAGAATTGTATGAGATTTCAAAAGTAAATACTTTCTGTAAAATAATACGAAATGTGAAAATCGATTATAGTTTTACTCTAAAGCCTAGAGGGGAGAACGCCAAACTTTTTGAGCGCACGAAAAAGCCATTTATTGCGAAAGTGGATCGTAAAACAAAAAAATACGTCGACATTGGAGCTTATGGCAGTGAGGGAGACATGAATGTCTTCTCCCACTCTAAGTTTGGCAAGGCCATTCTGTCTGGCAGTCTGGAGTTTCCAGAGGACAACTTGCTCAACGGAAAGAACACCCCATTCTTCATTGTTGGAGATGATGCATTTCCGCTGCACAAGCGCATCATGAAGCCGTATTGGGCTCGAAACCCGACCCAAGAAGAGCGAGTCTTTAATTACCGCCTCAGTAGTGCTCGCCGATGTATTGAGAATACATTCGGTATTCTTAGTGCCAGGTGGATGGCTGTACAACGCACTTTGCTGTTTTGCAGCCGGAAAGAGCCAAAAAAATTGTATCAGCATTTTGTTTGCTGCACAATTATTTGATGCGAACAAATCCAAGGGTGTATGCGAAGTCTAGAGATTACCCCTCTTCAAGGTTTCCGTGGTCGTTTGCAAGACTACCCGACATATGTATGTTCGGAATTCGGTTAAGGAGTATCTTTCCAGGTGGATCCGTGGCAATACGAAATCCGTGCCAAATCCATCTAATCCTATGTAATAAATTTTCATTCTCATTTATGTAATTTCCTAATCAAAAAAAGAAATGCCATTATTATAAAATTTACAAAATTATTTCAAGATATTTTCATCCTCGTTGGCCCGGGCAAGCAACAACTCAGTTTCAGCTCTTTCTGCATTGCGGGCTGCTGCTGGAGTCATCCTATTGAGCAAACTGTCCCAAAACTGTAGGGCGTGCAGGCTTGCCAAGGGCGGCTGAGTGCGAGCAGCGCCACCCACATGCATCTGTTCCAAAAACTGGTCAACTACAACTGCAAGTTTCTGAGACTCCCTTGGCTTCTCCGATTTCGCTCCTTTTTCCTGCCAAAAATGATCAATTAAAAACGGTTGGTTTGGTCATAAAATAAGCGTTACTTACATAGGAATATGAAACGCTGTCTCCATTCCCAAAATGCATATCGCCCTCGAGCAATATATCATTTGTGGTGCCCTGGGCTTGTTGCTTGACATCCTCAAAATCAAAGACCGCGCTGCCGTCTTTGGTGTCTATCAGTGTGGGAGTGCTGGTGTTGCAAGACGCTTCATTCGGGTGAAACGAAGAGCTGAAAGTTCTGCAAAAATAATATATAATTTTTTCAAAATTAGAACATGTAATTCAATATAGCTTACCTTCTCTGCGATGACATGTCTGGCATAAACGACATATATGCGGCTAACTCCCAGTCAACTTGTCGCTCACTTGGGACCCCTTCAACATGACGCCCCCGCACCACCCGCACTGGCTGAAGGACAAATATCCATGATTTTTTTATTATTATAAAACATATGCTCAATATTTATCTTGCCTTCTTTTTGAAGCTCTGCACCTATGGCTTCCCATGCACTTTTTATGGCTTTACCTCTACGGCCTTTATTAAGGCGATCTTCTCTTCCTCATGGAAGCGCTTCAAGCGATTCATACACTCACTCTTTTTATTGGACATTTCCCTGATCTAACGACCGTCAAAATAAATAAATTTAATTAGTTTGGGCGCACAAACAAAACTCGAACAGCTGTTCAATAATATCCACATGTTCAAAGTAAATGGCAACGCGAGGACGTCAGTGTTTGCTTGTCCGCATACTAGTCGCAAAACGTTTTACGTCAAAAATTTTGTGAGCGGTTTTACAGTGACATTTTTATATGAAGATTTTTGTTAGCGAGCCCTTTTTTGCGTTATCCGTACTAGGCTTAAAAGTCAAACGACTGAAACTTGTGTTGAATATTTTTGATTAAAAAAAAATAAATTACGAAATAAGAATTAAGTTTCAATTTTTATTCAAAAATCATAATGTAACGCTTATTTTCAATTTTTATAATATAAATTAAAAATAAAAATTATTTTTCAAATTTTATTATAAAAATCGAAAAAAAATATCTTTAGAACCGCGTGGAGTATTACCAAAATTTAAAAACATTCATGATGTGTGGATCAATAACTTTCGTATGATACATCGCATGTCCTGAAAGGACCAGCATTAAGGATCCTAATGGTTTAACTTCATGTGAGCAATAAAATTAACAAATCGGTAGCAAGCAACCGGTGTATTTATTTTGAAAAGTGACTTATATATATAAAGGACTCGTAGAGACACCACCCCCTCCCCCATCCCTCTTACCCCATGAAGCTGTAAAATTTAATTCATGATATTCGTCATAATTATAAGCAGGGATGCAATTCGGTTCTGAGCCAACCCTTACCCGAACAGCTAATGCTAGACGATTAACTAAACCTCAAAACGTACCGGCGCCCCTCCAGAAATGCTGAACCTTTCTTGGAAGTTGCTCATTAAATTCTCCTGAAGATCAATTGGCTTAGGCGATCGATGTGACAAGGACGCTACGATGACGACACGTACCCTGTGCGGACGGCCTAAGTTACAGGAACGATCGGTCGACAAACTAGTTTTAGTATCCATTTGGGTGTTAGTTATAACAGACTATTAAAAACAAAATCACTTAATGTTATAACTGCCAAATATTCGGAAACTGCTCCAGTCGTTGTGCAGTGAGAAACCTACCGCCCGTGTATGTACATTTTTCGTTTCCGCTGAGCCGAAAAAAGAAAAAAAATGTTTAACGGGGATTCGAACCAACAACACAAGAACGTAAGGCGGCATACCTAACCACTCAGCCAACTTATATTTTATTATCCGAACAGTTAAACTTTAATATATGTATCTTTGTAAAGGCTGACAAAATCGAAAATTGGAATTCCATGTCTGCATCCTGGAACATTCGCTTTTTTTCACATGCGTCATCTATAATATCTATAAGTCTTTGATATAAGTCACTTTTTTGCTTTCCACCGATTTGTTAATTTTTTTTTGCTCACATGAAGTTATACCTTAAGGATCCTTAATGTTGGTCCTTTCAGGACATGTGATGTATCATATGAAAGGTATTGATCCACACATCATGAATGTTTTTAAATTTTGGTAGTACTCCACCCGGTTCTAAAGATATTTACATTCAATTTTTATTTTCAATTTTTATAATAAAAACTAGCTGAATACCCGGCGTCGCCCGGGTTCTATTGATTCTTAAGAGAGCGATTATATTCAATCTAGTGCAGGCTGCAGGTCGGTATAAGCATTTTGGACCGTACGATCTTTTTCTCTATATACACGTCTTCATGATAATCTAAAATCGTGACTTTTTTTCAAAATGTGACTTTTTTGACCGTTTGATTAAAACCTCCTGTTTACCCGTCTACAATTGCCGTCTATCAAATCTTCACAATAATCCAGGCTCAAATCAAAAATTTGCAAGTTACGCAACAGCTTCGTAATATAAGCACTAAGCGCTTTCATAAATTCCCATTAGGTTATTTTGCAAATTTCTCGATTTTTAGACCTTAGAAACCTTTACGGGCAAGCGTTGCCCAAAGTTTTATGGCAATCCGATGAACAGTATAGTTTTTGAAATTTCGTGGTTTTTTGCCCATTTCTGGCCCATTTCTTCATTTAAGATACCTTTGCGGGCAAGCGTACAACCATTCCTCAAAGCTTCATCAAAATCAAACATTTTGTAAATTTAGCGGTTCTTGGACCATTTTCCGCCCATATCTTCCACTTTGAAAACATTCCGGGCAAGCGTCGAACAATTCCTCAATGTTAACTGCAAATTTTTTAATTTTCTTGGTTTTTTGACCATTTTCTGAAAATTTCTTCAACTTAGAAACCGTTCAATTCATTCCCCAAAGTTTGATTGCAATCGGATGAACGGTATAATTTTGTGAATTTTGCCATTTTTGGACCTTGGAAGCCTTCGCGGCCAAGGGTCTAACCATTGACCAAAATTTCATCGCAATCGGATGAATGGTATAGTTTTTGAACTATCGCGGTTCTTGGACTTTTTCCCACCCATTTCTTCAAATCAGAATCCTTCACACGCAGCGTCCAATCAATCTCCAAAGTTTTATAACAAACGAACATTTGGCAAATTTTCGCAGTTTCTTCTACTTGGAAACCTTTCCGGGCAAGCATCGAACCATTCCCCAATGTTTTACCAAAACTGTAAATTTTGTAATTTTCGCGGTTTTTGGTCCATTTTCCGCAAATTTCTTCAACTAAGAAACCTTCCCTGGCAAGCGTTCAGCCATTCCCAAAAGTTTTATTGCAATCGGATAAACGCTATAATTTTGTTATTTTCGCGGTTTTTGGTCCATTTTCCGCTAATTTTTTCCACTTAGAAACCTTCCCGGGCAAGCGTTCAACCATTCTCCAAAGTTCCATCTCAATCGAAGCTTTAGCCAATTTCGCGGTTTTTGAATCATTTTCCGCAGATTTCATCTACTTGGAAACCTTCCCGGGCAAGCGTCGAACCATTCCCCAAAGCTTTACCGAAACCATAAATTTTGCAATTTTCGCGGTTTTTGGACAATTTTCCGCAAATTTCTTCCACTTAGAAACCTTCCCTGGTAAGCGTTCAGCCATTCCTTAAAGATATATTGCAATCGGATGAACGGTATAATTTTGCAAATTTCGCGGTTTTTGGACCATTTCACAGACATGAGACATAGCCTATGACACTTTCCCGATCGACATGAACATACTGTGAAAAATTCGTGAAGATCGGTTCAGCGGTTTAGACGCCCATAAGGGACAAACATACAAACATACTTTCACTTTTATATAAATGTATAGATTGAGCAATTGAACGAAAAACAGAGACAAATAGCTAAAATTTGAAATAATATGAGTCTGGCCGAAAAACGGCTAAAATACAAACACAATGATCCCAAGCTAAAAGTGACAGCACTGACGGTTGTCAGCACTAACGTGCTACGAATTGTGTAACCTAACTTAGTGACGTATAGAAATGTTTACTTACGTCGCTAACTAAAACCAAAAAATAATTAAATAATAAATTATTGGTTAGTTTTCTTTTTTTAAACAGGATGTGTGCACTGCTCTTCGCTTAGTGTGTGGGATGTTGAGGCACTGAGTGGGCGGGCGCGGGTGCTCTTGTATCTGCTTGGCGGCCACCAATGGGGGTTGAATCTGCAGGCCAGAGAACAGCTCACGATTCAGCGGCAAAAAGGTGCTCCTTGGCTCGGATGCCACTGAGACGATATTTGGCACAGCTGTCATTATACGTCAGTTACATAGTTGTCATTTGAGTTATTCCAAGTCTGATTCTTTTTTGTTATACCACGTTTTATAGTGACTGACGTTTCATGTCAAGTCACACGGGAACGCTGTCGAACGGGATAAAAAGTATCTTATGTCCGTCTCCTGGCTCTAAGCTACCTCCCTACCAATTTTCACCCAAATCTGTTCTGCCGTTCTTGAGTTATAAGTGGTGTAACTAAAACGACTTTCTTTTATATATATAGACTAGCAAATTTTCCCGGCTTGCTTCGCTGCGCCGCCGTCAGTTAAGCTATTTTAATCGATAAGAGTATCAGTTTTTCTTTTTCTTTAACTCTTATGCATCTTTCGCGGTTAAAAATAAAGTCTCTCCTGACATTTCCGATCTTGGTGGCGAACTTTTCAAATTTAAAGCTTACAAACACAATTTGATAAAGATCGGCCAACAAACAACATTTTCCACCAATTCTCCAACCATTCCTCAAAGTTGCATTGCATCCGGATGAACGCTATAACTTTTCAAATTTCGCAGATTGTGCACCATTTTCCGCCCATTTCTTCTGCTTAAAAACCTTCCGGGCAAGCGTCTAGCCAATCCCCAAAGTTTCACCGAGATTAAGAATTTTGCAAATATTGCGGTTTTTTGACCATTTTCCACCTCCATGGCCACCTCCATGGCCACCTCCATGGCCACCTCCATGGCCACCTCCATGGCCACCTACATGGTCACCTCCATGGACACCTCCATGGACACTTCCCTCCATGGACACCTCCATGGCCACCTCCACGGCCACCTCCATGGTTACCTCCATGGCCACCTCAATGGCCACTTTCAGGTCCACGTCCACTTCCACGTCCAGGTCCAGTGCCATCTCCAGGTCGAGGTCCAGGTCCCGCACACAGCCAGTGCAATGAAAAACGGCAGCCCGAGTTACTGTTATTTCGTTATTTCTTATACTATCCTTACAAACCAAGTTTAAAGCCAATCGTAAGGTCAAATTTTCCAACTTCAGAATTACAAATAATATCACTTACTATCCTTACAAACCGAATTTCAAGCCAATCGGATGAAAAAAAAATTTTTCATATCGAATTACCCGCGAATTTTCCTCTCGCGCAGATTTTTCGAAGTCGGGAAAATACGTGTCCAATTATTTATCATACTTTGCTTACAAACCGAAGTTTAAGTCAATCGGATGACAAACAAAATTCTCACCATACAGACTTTTCCGACACTTTTCCGGGGAATTTTCCAATTTCCCATCATCGAAAAATCACATTTCAATTCATTTCAAATACTATCCTTACAAACAGAATTTCAAATCAATCCGATTAATAATAGATTTTGGCATATCGAATTTCCCGGTTGTTTTCCTTGCGGGCAGACTTTCCGAAATCGGGAAAAAACGTGTCCAATTATTTTGCATACTATGCTTACAAACCGAATTTCAAGTCAATCGGATGAAAAATGAAATTTTCCCCAAACAAACTTTTCCGACGCTTATCCGGGAATTTCCCGACCCTACGGTCAAATTTTCCAGCATCGGAAAATCACATTTCAATTTTATTCACTTACTGTCCTTACAAACCGAATTTCAAGTCAATCGGATGAAAAATTAAATTTTCCCCAAACAAACTTTTCCGACGCTTATCCGGGAATTTCACGACCCTACGGTCGAATTTTCCAGCATCGAAAAATCACATTTCAATTTCTTTCACTTACTTTCCTTACAAACCGAATTTCAAGTCAATCGGATGAAAAATAGATTTGTGCATATCGAATTTTCCGAGAATTTTCCTTGTGGGCGGATTTTCCGAAATCGGGAAAACACATGTCCAATTATTTTGCATACTATGCTTACAAACCGAATTTCAAGTCAATCGGATGACAAATGAAATTTTCCCCTTACAAACTTTTCCGAAGCTTTTCCTGGAATTTTCCGCCCCTACGGTCAAATTTTCCAGCATCGGAAAATCACATTTCAATTTTATTCACTTACTGTCCTTACAAACCGAATTTCAAGTCAATTGGATGAAAAATAGATTTTTGCATATCGAATTTTCCGAGAATTTTCCTTGTGGGCGGATTTTCCGAAATCGGGAAAACACGTGTCCAATTATTTTGCATACTATGCTTACAAACCGAATTTCAAGTCAATCGGATGAAAAATAAAATTTTTCCCATACAAACTTTCCCGACGCTTTTCCGGCTTTTCCGGGTGGAATTTTCCAAAACCCCGTCTTAGCACGCACTTTCACCACATAAGGAAACTCCTGTCCAAATTTCAGCCCTCTAGCTCTTACCGTTTTTACAAAACAAACAGACAAACAGACAGTCAGTCAGTCAGACACAAAAAAACAAACACTCTATAAAAAAAATAAATAAAAAAATAAAAAATAAAAAAATAAAAAAAAAAACAATCTTTTTTTTTCGTTTTTTATAAAAATTTAAATAAATTTTAATTTTTTTTTAAAAAATTGAAAATAAGCGTTACATTATGATTTTTAAAAAAAAATTGAAATTTAATTATTATTTTGTAATTTATTTTTTTTTACCGTAAAAAAAAAAAAAAATTTTTTTTCCCACCATATTTTAAAAAATCATTTTTTGAAAGCGGATCGATGACTATAGCATATAGCTGTCATAGGAACGATCGGTTGAAAAACTAGTCTTAAAGAGAAAAACTTTTTTGTTTTTAATGGAAAGGCCTCCAAAGTACGTATTTCTTAGTTTACTATCCCTTCCCATGATTTCACTAAGTTTGGTCGAAATCGGATGACTATAGCATATAGCTGCCATACGAACGATCGGTCAAAAAACTACTTCTAGTGAGAAAAACTTTTTTGTTTTTAATGAAAACGTCCTTATCATTGGCATACACTTATTTTTTATACTTTTACACAATTCTACAAAGTTTGGTCGAAATCGGATGACTATAGCATATAGCTCCCAAAGGAACGATCGGTCGAAAAACTAGTTCTAGTAAGAAAAACTTTTTGTTTTAAACGGAATCGCCTCCAAATTTCGCAATTAACAGTGTATTATGCTATTCCATGATTTCACCAAGTTTAATCGAAATCAGACATCTATATAGTATAGATCCCATAGAAAAGTAATGTCCAAAAAGTCGTCTTAGAAAAACATTTTTGTTTTCAATAGAAGCTGCAAGGGTATACAAAACTTCGGCGACATTGATACAGTTATTATTACAGAGTCATTTGTTTAGCGGGAACGTTGGAAAATTTGCTTACAACCGATTAAAAAAGTATGGAAAAATGTCAATTTGGTGCAAAAAGTTTGCCTACAAGCGATATTTGCTTATGAGCGATTTGCATACAAGCAATTAAATCTAATTAAATTGGCGCATAATGCTCTCTAATGTGGAATTTTGGCATATAAGCGGTATTTGCATACAAGCGGTTCGTCATATAACTGATATTTTCACGTCTTGCTCCTGGTACCAGCGCATAACATATTTGAAGTGGATGTTCAATGTGAACGTGACTAATTCAGGAAGACCAGTCTCCAAATGGATTGCGTAGTTAGAAGTATTCTGTGGAAGAGTCTTTTTACAATAACTAAATAATATCAATAGAATTGCCAAATTCAACAACTCGAAATTGATTTTTTGCGACGAGTTTTGGAAATCGAGCCACTATCTATCTTTTGCGCCAAGGGTTTTTTTGAACGCTGAGCTTAACAAATGATTGGGTTCTTTAGGGTAGTTTGAGGGAAGATTTGACCGTAGCGGCCCACGTTAAGAGGCCATGTCGTTAGTGTTCAATGACCTAAGAACCCGATATCGCTGGAGTAAAGCGATATCTACTGAAAGAATCTCATTCTCACCTTCTGCGATAGAAAATGTTTGCTGGGCTGTGGTAGATCAGTAACAATCCGATTACTTCAAAAATATCAAGCATTTTTATCGTAACTGACGAATCATTAACTTCGGTCAAAATTGGGCCTTCTTGATTTGATCCTACAAAGAGGATCAAGTCGAGTTCGCATGACAAGCTAAAATCAATCACGTCAATCCTGTTCAAACTGGGATTATATAAATCGCCGGGATAGTTAATCCTCACAATTACTCATCTACCTTTTCTTCTGATAAATCATTTTGAGTTCCGTGCGTAGCTCCCCAGTGCTCTAAACGGTTTACACGCGATTGAAATGATAATAGGGATCAGTCAACAGTTGTAAGTGATAAGAGCTTTAATGAAATGCTAAATCGGCTTTTACACAAATGTCTAATGATAATTGGCTGTCAAGAGTTAATTTAATGTCGCTTCATTTTCTTTCCCCTTTTGCCGCTGCCCATGAGCAAACGTATTGCCAGCAGTATCATAAGTAAGCCCAGTAAACCAAGAACTGCCACAAAGGCAATCACATCTAGTAAGTAGAACTGAAACCAGTTGAGTTCCAAGCCCGCTGAGCGCATATGCAAGGCACCCTTGTGCCTAATGACATACTCAATCCAGTAGAGGGCGCTTTTACGTGCCTCCAAAGGTCGGTCACGAAAAATGCTCGATGCACGCTTCACATTAGCCTGATATGTGGCATTGTGAATCAACTGATGCAGAGAATCGGTCAGAATATCCTGGGTAATCGACTGGAAGTGCAAGCTAATGGCATATCCACCCAAAACAGCCTCTTTCATATTTAAATGCTGAAATTGAAAACAAAATAAGAATTATTTCTAGCTAGTTACGGACAAGACTTATGTAGCTCACCTGATCACAATATATGGGCAAACCCAGCATGGGCACCGCATAGTGTACACCTTCCTGTGTGCCAAATAGTCCGCCATGTGTTATAAATACTTTGACATTCCGGTGGGCCAAGATATCTGCTTGAGGCAACCACTTGCGGATCATCACATTCTGGGGCAATTGGTCAATGCTTTCGTCTTCGAATTTCCACAACACTCGCTGCTTGAGTGAGCCAAAGACTTGCAGAAACAGACGCAACATTTCCTGAGGCATGTCCTTGCTTTGAACATTGCTGCCCAGGCTAAAGAAAATGGCCCCCTCGGTGGCTCCATCGAGAAAACTTTGCATGTCCGGGGGTAAGGCCTTGGGCGGATAGATATGCATACCACCTACCGGCACCATGCTATCTACAGTGGGTCGTGATGTGGTCAGTGGTGCGTGACTGTTGAGCAACATGATTGAGATTTGCCTTTCCATGTGGCTGACCTTTGGCACTTTGGCTGGAAATGGGAAATCTTAGCAAGCAACAACAACTTATTTTCAATCCCTCACCCAAAACAGTTCCAAAGTATTCCTGGCTTAGGGCGTCCATTTTGGGAAAGTAATTTAACAAACGATCCAAGTCTTCGTACAGTGACACATACGAGTTCTGTAGCCTTTCCCAGAAGTTCATGCGATCCGTGAAGGGCATAAATCCATGGGGCACAAACGACCAGGGAGTTATAAGTCCCATCATCTGACTCAAATAATTCTCGTAGCTCAAGGTGCTGGTGGTCACTATGGGTATCTCATATAAATACGACAATGCCAGGAAAGCTTCCTGATAGAATTGCTCGGCCAGCAGCAGATCAAACTTCCCCTGAGGTTTCTTATCATGAATGAGAGCCTGCACCTTGGGTTGCCTTAAAGCATGTTCTGTGGTCTTCAGACCTATAATTTCCAGCATTTTCAAGAAATCATAGATGTTCATGCGCGTCAGCTCAAACAAGTGTTGGGCACCAAAGTTGAGCTTCACTGTAGAACGAAAAGTGTGAGATAAGAAGTGCCAAAAGTGCCAAACACTCACCATCTTGCCAGTAATCATAGACAGGCTCTATCAGGATCTCAGTGTAGTTGCGGCCCAACTGTTGCTGCTCCAGGGAATGGGCAGTTATCATGGTCACTTGATGGCCATTCTCCACGAGCTCCCTTATCAGAGCTGTGTGCATCATGAAGTGGCTTTTGCCTGCCAATTGAAAGTTTTTTTAAGGCTGTGGGTTGAGTGTTGTAGACTTACCTGGATATACATAAACGGCTAATATCTTGGCAGCTTCCGTGGGTCTGCCTAAAGGAGCGACTGCCATTAGGCAGCTGAGCATTAGAAATAGCATGGCTATTATATCTCAATTAACAAACTGATTACGACGACATTTAATTTTTTTTTACTTATGCTTAATTGACTTGAAATACAAACTCTTATCAGTTGCTGAGGTTGGGTGAATGTCGCGTGCTGTCTTCCTCAGCCTCTCATCTAACACTAAACATTGAGCGCTGGAGCTGACTAGTTGAAAGCTTGCTGGAGATACAGTTTCGTTTGAAGATATTTTATGCTAAGGCATATTTCATTAGAAATTCGCCTCATAGAAACAAGAAAGAAAGTCGGTCAAGCCCGACTATAACATACTCTGTACCTGTGGAGTGCTGCCCATCACCGATGCGACCGGTGCTGCCCATAATTGTTTGTTTTCATTATAACTCGACAACCGTTCATCCGATCTCTACCATTCCTTTAGCGGATCGATTATTAATCCTAATTACTAAATGTGTCCAGAAGGAACGAACCTTCTATCTTTAAAGCTGTGGGAGTTATGACGTTTTTTTCAATTTGCTGGGGCGGGAGGGGGCGTGGCAAAAATTAAAAATAAACTTGATCTGCCTGTAAGTATAAGAAGCATAAGTCCCATAATGTTAAACCTATTCTTACATTTGAGATCTGTGCGTTCATACGGCAGACAGACGGACATGGTTTTGCAAAACTTATATACAGGCTGCCGGTCAATATTCTCGATTAAATGAAAACAAAACGGTTTGGGTTTGCTGTTTGGTCGAACGATTGAATCGAGTGTTCAGTCATTGTTTCCGTTGACTACACTTTACCTTAAACTGGTGATCAAAACTCCTTAAATAGTTGGTGTGGGTTTGTTTGGTGTTGTGGGTAAATAAAATGGTTGGATTGACGTTAGTGTTCTTTTTGGGCTAAAATTTTCCCAGCGTTTCATAAACAAGTGAAAACCAGAACAGCTCGAACAAATTATGTGAATTCGATTTGAATGGCACTTGGCAAAATTGAAGCTGTTCATAAAAATTACTAATTTTTTTTATTAAAAATAATTTCTAAGGGAATGTAAAATTGCAAAAAATATCTAAATACACTAAACAATGGTACAAAATCAACTTTAAGCCATTAATTTGACGCCTCTCTGTACAACCATACTTTTGAATTCATCGGCTCCAAGCTATGTGAATTCAAATCGAGTAAATCTATCGAATTGTGAAGTCCGGAACAGGCAGCCAAATCGAATTCGAGCAAATTTAGTGAAAGTGAAAACCGGAACAGGCCTGATACTCTATGTACCTTTGGTACAGAGTATAAAAATAATAAGATTGTATCCAAGGTAATTTTGCAAACTCGACATATTTTGCATTTGGGCATTTCCACAGAAACGTCCACCTAGTTTTATCAAATTTTCATGGGGAAACAATTAAGTTGAACTAATGTGAGCTAATCTTAGATTTAATCATAAACCAAATCGAGATTTTCAAATGAACACACTCAGGGAAAAAACGCATAGGAAAATCTATTACAATCATATTTGATTTAACTATGCCATTTTCGTATTAGAATTTATTAAAAAGCATTTTGAATTGACTAAAAACATATTTCGACGGCGAATTTCAGTTAACCCTTTTATATTCCCAATTCACGGAATTCCAACTTAAAAATTACAAGCGGCCATCCAAGCGGCAAATGTCAAAATTTTTTAGTTAAATACTTTAATTTTGGTGGTGATGGCTAAGACGGCGGTGTCAGCGATTGTTGCAGTCTTTGAGGACCTGAGTTCGAGTCCCCGTAAGGGTAAGTGAACAATTTTTATATGGTATTTAAAAATAAAAATCAATCGCACACAGTAAAATAGGGGGGAGTTGGTGGTGGTGTTGTTGTGTGGGGTGTGTGTGTGTACGCATGCCCCCCCCCCTGCCCCACCCAAATTTTCTTTTTTTTTAAATTTTTTTTTGGGTAATGGATGTCCCAAAATCGAGTCTATTATTACTAGTTAGGCAAATGGTCTATTTAGTAATTTTGGACCATTTTAGTCCATACTTTTTTCTGGGTGTAATTCAGTCTTAGCCTGGAAATTCTGGGTGTAATTCAGTCTTAGCTTTAACATAAAAATTAGACATGAAATGTCTTTTTCACCAATTTTTGGGTGAAAATAGACAAAAATTTAATTTTTATTCAGATGCCGCTGGGGCTGTTTTTATCAGGGACCGTAACGGTTATAATTTTTAAAATAAAAATTGTACAATAATAATTATTTTTTGATTTTTATCAAAAAATTGAAAAATAACTTTTATTTTTTTATTCAAATAAAAATAAATTACGAAATAAGAATTAAATTTCAATTTTTATTTAAAAATCATAAAATTTTTATTACAAAAATTGAAAATAGACATTGAATGTAAATATCTTTAGAACCAGGTGGAGTATTACCAAAATTTAAAAACATTCATGATGATTGTATCAATACCTTTCATATGATACATCACATGTCCTGAAAGGACCAACATTAAGGATCCTTAAGGTATAACTTCATGTGAGTTAACAAATCGATGGCAACAGGGGTATGTATTTCGAAAAGTGACTTATATATATAAAGGACTGGTGGAGACACCACCCCCTCCCCCATCCCTCTTACCCCATCAAGCTGTAAAATTTAATGCTAGACGAAGTAACATCCAGTCTTACTGCGTTGTCCAGCACCATCCTTGGTGCCACTTCTGATAACTAACCCAAACACTAGACCTTTGTTGTCCCTGGCGCATCTGGTGACAGTTGACGCGCACCTGTACAAGATCTTAACTGTGCAGGATAAGACTGAATTACACCCAGAAAAAAGTATGGACTAGAATGGTCCAAAATTACCTTATATATTAGACCATTTTGCCTAAACTAGGGGCTTAGGAATAATAGACTCGAATTTAGAACATCCATTACCTAAAAAAAATTTAAAAAAAAAAAAATTTGGGTGGGGCAGGGAGGGGGGTGGGTGCATGCGTACACACACACACCCCACACAACAACACCACCACCAACTCCCCCCTATTTTACTGTGTGCGATTGATTTTTATTTTTAAATACCATATAAAAATTGTTCACTTACCCTTACGGTGATTCGAACTCAGATCCTCAAAGACTGCAACAATCGCTGACACCGGCGTCTTAGCCATCACCACCAAACCTCGCGCTATTCTGTATGCCTCTAAATCTTATTACAGATTGCATCCCAAGCCCGCTTGGCATTTTGCAACGAATTTGAAATGCAGACATTTAGCTCAGAAAAGGGCTGTTGTTTCTCTGAAACGTTGAGGTCCAGGGTTTAAATCCCCGCAGGAGCATCGTTTTTTTCAATTTTTTTTTTTTAATTTATTAATTTTTTAAAGGTGTTTTCAGTATTGTCCATATTTTTTACAACGCATTAATCGAATTTTTTACGTCCATAACGTCAAAATATACAAAATTTATGGGCTCAAATATATTTAGCCTCTTGAACGTTGAGGTCGTGGGCTCAAATCCCCGTAGGAGCATCTGTTTTTTTTTTAAATTTTTTTACCCTTGCAGAGGGTATTATAAAATTTTCCGGATGTTTGTAACGCATAGAAGGAAGCATCTCCGACCACATAAAGTATATATATTCTTGATCAGCATGACGAGCTGAGTTGATTTAGCTTTGTCCGTCTGTCCTTCTGTCCGTCTGTTTCTATGCTATCTCCTCCGTCAGTTTTAAAGCTATCCTCACCAAACTTTGCACGAAGTCTTTTGGTACAAATACGCTGCACATTTGTCGGAACCGGCCGGATCGGATGACTATAGCATATAGCTGCCATAGGAACGATCGGTTGAAAAACTAGTCTTAAAGAGAAAAACTTTTTTGTTTTTAATGGAAACGCCTTCAAACTACGTATTTCTTAGTTTACTATCCTTTCCCATAATTTCACTAAGTTTGTTCGAAATCGGATGACTATAGCATATAGCTGCCATACGAACGATCGGTCGAAAAACTAGTTCTAGTGAGAAAAACTTTTTTGTTTTTAATGAAAACGTCCTTATTATTGGCATACACTTATATTATATACTTTTACCCAATTGTACAAAGTTTGGTCGAAATCAGATGACTATAGCATACAGCTCCCATAGGAACGATCGATCGAAAAACTAGTTCTAGTAAAAAAATTTTTTTCCTGGCTCTTATTTAATTTGGGATGTGTTGTTGCGCCGACGGTGCTAGTTAGGAGAAAATTTTTTTTGTTTTTAATGAAAACGTCCTTTTTATTGGCATACACTTATTTTATATACTTTTACACCATCTACAAAGTTTGGTCGAAATCAGACATCTATATAGTATAGATCCCATAGAAAAGTAAGGTCCAAAAAGTATTCTTAGAAAAACTTTTTTGTTTTCAATGGAAGCTGCAAGGGTATACAAAACTTCGGCCGAGCCGAAGTTAACTTTCCCCTATTTTTTTTATTATACCCTTGCAGAGGGTATTATAAAATTGTCCGGATGTTTGTAACGCATTGAAGGAAGCATCTCCGACCACATAAAGTATATATTCTTGATCAGCATGACGAGCTGAGTTGATTTAGCCCTGTCCGTCTGTCCGTCCGTCTGTCCGTCTGTTTCTATGCTATCTCCTCCGTCAGTTTAAGCCTTTTTCACGAAGTCTTTTGGTACAAATACGCTGCACATTTGTCGGAACCGGCCGGATCGGATGACTATAGCATATAGCTGTCATAGGAACGATCGGTTGAAAAACTAGTCTTAAAGAGAAAAACTTTTTTGTTTTTAATGGAAACGCCTCCAAAGTACGTATTTCTCAGTTTACAATCCCTTTCCATAATTTCACTAAGTTTGGTCGAAATCGGATGACTATAGCATATAGCTGCCATAGAAACGATCGGTCGAAAAACTAGTTCTAGTGAGAAAAACTTTTTTGTTTTTAATGAAAACGTCCCTGTCATTGGCATACACTTATTTTATATACTTTTACACAATTCTACTAAGTTTGGTCAAAATCAGATGACTATAGCATATAGCTCCCATAGGAACGATCGGTCGAAAAACTAGAATGAGTGATGAAAACTTTTTGGTTTTTATATGAAAACGTCCTTTTATTGGTCAGAAAAACTTTTTGTTTTAAATGGGATCGCCTCCAAATTTCGCAATTAACAGTGTATTATGCTTTTCCATGATTTTACCAAGTTTAATCGAAATCAGACATCTTTGTAGTATAGATCCCATAAAAAAGTAATGTCCAAAAAGTAGTCTTAGAAAAACTTTTTTCTTTTCAATGGAAGCTGCAAGGGTATACAAAACTTCGGCCGAGCCGAAGTTAACTTTCCCCTATTTTTTTTTCTTTGCAGTTTGCTGCATAAAGGATGCATAAAGGATTTTTTTTTAGTTTTATTAATTTCTTTAAGGTGTTTTTAGCATTGTCTATATTTTTAGAGTGCATTTATTATTTTTTTCGAACATAACGTCAAAATATACAAAATATTCAGGCAAAAATATTTTTAGCCCCTTGGACTACTATTTTTAAGCACTCAAATTCCTTAAGCTTTTTTACCTAAAATGGAAAGATTTAGGCTATATTTAACATTTTTAAGGCAATTGTTGCCTAAAAAGAAAATTTTTGGTCATAAAAACAAGATTCCTAAAATTTTAGAAATTACTTTTTTCTCAGTGTATGTGGAACACTGTTGAACTGGGGAGTGAGTCGGTTGGGACTTCTGGCAAACGACTAACAATCAGCCTGTGGGGGGGTTCTTTGACTTTCACCCAACAACATCCACACTACAAAATTAATTAAGTCCCGAGCGCACTTTTTATTGCACAACTAAACAAATAATGGAAAATAGATAGATAGATAAATTGAAAAGAATATACACCTGCACATCGCGCAAAATTGTACACTACTAAGATGTTAATGTAGTGTCGCTTCTTCACCCTCCTTCTTCACCAAATGATTATCCATAAGCGAGATGATTTCAGAAAATCCCAAATATGTTTACAGCATCCTGTTACCCCGTTTTTACCTTACAAGGAAAATTAAAAAAATTTAGAATCTCATTTCACTTAATTTTATTTAACAAAACTCAAAAAAATATTCGCTTCATAATATGGGTTCGGTACCCAGTTGACAATCTTATTCTCAAAATAAAAATTACTCATTCCTTCATTAAATTTCAATATGTATCATAACAAAAGATTATAAGCATAATAGAAAATATTATAATAATATAAAAAGTATATAAAATAAGTGTATGCAATGAAGGACGTTTCATTAAAAACAAAAAGTTTTCCATAGACTAGTTTTCGACCGATCGTTCCTAGGCAGCTGCTTAGTCACCGATCGAAAAACTTGTTGTAGATATATGCGAGGCGTTTCTTAAAAACAAAAAGTTTTCTCACTAGAACTAGTTTTCGACCGATCGTTCTATGGGAGCTATGCTAAGTCACCGATCGACAAACTGTAAATTAGGGAAGGGATTGTAAACTGAGTCGTACTGGAGGCGTTTCCATTAAAAACAAAAAATTTTTCTCACTAAAACTAGTTTCAATGTGCAGCGTATTGTCCAAAGACTTCGTGCGTTGGTGAGGATAGCTTAAAAGTGTGAGGATAGCTTAAAACTGCGGAGGAGATAGCATAGAAACAGACGGACAGACGGACGGCAGACGGACAGGGCTAAATCAACTCAGCTCGTATCTTTATGTGGTCGGAGATGCTTCCTTCTATGCGTTACAAACATCGGACAATTTTATAAACCTTGCGGGTTATTAGATTAAATAATGTTCTTCATGTTTAGAGTAAGAGTAAGTGTGCATTTTTTCTTTTTATTCAAAATATGGTTTTTAATTTTGTGGCGTTTCTATTGAAATGCTTAGCATTGTATTTTAATTTGTTTTATGTCGCATGAGAAGCATGACTTCGAAATAAGTTTTAAACAAATTAACTTTTTTTTAAGAAGTGAACATATTCATGTGCATAGCATTGTACTGTGCGATCATGTGTTTGATTTAGGCTAAAAAAAATTATCGTTGTGCTTCTTCTTCAGCCAAAAGTCTTGAAGATTTGCACAAATCACTCGAACAGTTCAACTGGTTCGGCACGGAAAATGATAAGACTTAAAACAAAAGTCTAGCTTGCAGATTTGTTATCAGCAAACCAAATGAGCGGAGAAGATAATCAGGCCTGTTCCGAATTCCGAACGTTTTCAAAAAGTAAGAACGAAACGAAAACGAGCGTTTTACTATTTGCTGTTCCCAATTCCGAACGATTTGGTTACGTTTCGACTTTTCGAACTCGGTTTCGAAAACAGCTGGCTGGCTGGCCTGCGCATGTGTTTGTGTATATCGTCAGCAGACAGAGCTGTAATCATCTTCCTAATTTAAATTTATAAAGCTCTTATTTACTCTTTAAATCCATTTATTTTTACATAAACCAGTATTTAAATATTACATTTGAATATGTCATATCAAATAAGGTTAAACATAGCTAAATGAAATAGAAATAGTGCTGTCCGATTAAATGCATTCATATGCAGCAACCCTAGCAGCCGCCGATTGAAGGTCGAAATCGACTAAAAAGTAAAGTGGAATTCAGAACAGCTCGGTTTCGTCACGGCCGCTCGGTTTTGTTTTTCATGCAATATTTTATTGAAGTTTATAAAAGAATTCTGTAAAATTATACTTAAACTTAAAACAGTTTAAGTAATGATGTTAAACGATCTTATAAATATTCAACTAATTTCGAATTTTTAGTTTATCATATTGGGGAGTTAGTTTAATGCTTAAATTTGCAATTACTTTTAATTCCGCTGACTCTGCAGCGCACGTTTTGAAAACGACAATTCTTGTCGATTTGCGGAATTCGGAACAGCAATCAACTCGATTTGCGCCAATTTCACTCGTTTTCGGAATTCGGAACAGGCCCGAATGTGTGCAAATGAGTGAAACATTGCCAATATTGAGCTTTTTATTTTTTTGTTTATTAAAATTCACTCAAAAATAAATTGCACTTGCACTCATTATATTCTTAGCAGCTTTTGGTGGTTTATGGTGTGGAATCAAATAAATAAATTTTTGGTTTTTACACTCACCCATTTGCATCCTCCGAAGGCCTTCGTGGTTAGCGATGATGGTTATAAATTGTTGCTTAGTTTTTGGACAGATAATATTGCATTATTTAGTTGAACCACACCGTGAGTTGATTTTCTTTTGATTTGGTTAAAGCTTTCAATACTCTTTTCGCAAAAAAAAATGAACAAAAATTAGATGTGCCCCAAATCAAAATTTAGAAATTATGCCAGAATAAAAATGAAAATTAAGCCACACAAAAAAAATTGCTCTAAAAAAATTAAATTTACTAAATTGTTCTTGAGCTGAAGTTATTCCTCTTTGCTCTTCTCTCTTCATCCACACGTCTTGGTGTGGGTGAACTTGAGCCACTTTTTCGTTTTGGGTTTTTATGTACGACCGATTTTTATGTACGACCTCTCAACTATATAAACTCTTGACATTTTCTCAGACACTTGAGAATTTTGTACACAATGGTAGGGTATTCTGCTGAGTTTTTAGCACTTTTCACTCGCACATGGTGATGAATTTGGGAAGCAAACTGCTGATCTTCGATGAATATTGCTTTTCACTTTTGCACATTGATGGTGGATTAAATTTGATGACGATGACTAAAGCTGAGGATTCGTTGAGGAGCGTAGTTTCTTCTGCAATTTCTGGGGCTGCTTAGGTTAAGCGTCTGGCAGGTTAGACCACGACTGAGGCTAGCAATTGAGACACAAGCTCTCGTCTCTCTCGCATATCATGCGAGGAGGAATTGAAGTTTAAGCTTTTCTTGTGGTTTTTGCTCAATGCTAGTCCAGCGAACAAAAAAAATCTGTGAAGATATAAGTGGGTGCAACTTAGCTTTTGCTAATTAAGCTGGGGGAGTTTCTATTTACCTGAGCTGCTGCACTACAAATATTAAGTGATTTATTTGCAGGTCGAGTGACTTTCCGAGAGAAACCCGTCTAATGGAAAGAAATCCAATTAGAGTTACGAATTCTTTGGTCTCGAAAGAAAATAAAAACTTACGAGAGGATTTGTTTTGCTCTTATATAAAATAAGACAAAATAAATTCCACTGAAAGCCGAATGGCTAAGAAAATTTAACTTTTCTTCAGATTTGAAGGTTAGACTTTATTTTTTTTTTTTTTTAGACTTTAAATGATGGATGATCACGTCTAGCTGGGTGGATGGTTCAAGCGGAAAAGAACGTTCTAAGAAATGGGAAGTCGGTCAAAGCCTAGGTGAGCCAAAATTTGAGTTTGAGAGCTGTCAAATTTGACAGATGTAACTCACTCAAATAGGGGGAATTGACTTTGCGCTACGTTACAACGTAACCTATTCTCGATAGAATTAGAAAGTCGTTATGATTTCAACTAACGTTGAGCCCAAGTTAATGAATTAAACGAAACGACTCAGCTGTTAATCATCTCCAATATAAATCTCAGCGTCACCAAGTATGCCAAGCAGAACTGTTCATTAAAACGATTAACCAAACCTCAAAACGAAACGGCGCACAGTGGCCGGATTCGCGAATTTGGCGTTGCAAAAATCAATTTTTGATGTTCGATTTTTTTGAGCAAATTTTTTTTATTTCAATAAAGGGAACCCTAGATAGCCCAGAAAACTTTGGTTTTTTGAATTTGGTCAATTATTTCGGTTGTTACAGTGGTTCAAAGTTGAACAATTTTTTAAACTGCTGAATTTTTAATTTTTTTGGTTACAAATGTCAACTTTGTGAACCTATAAAAACCAAACGGTAATACCGATTTGAATTTGGTTGATTTTTTTGAAAAGATGCATTAATTCTTAATGTGAATACATTAATAAACTGTATTATTTCAAAGTAGAATGTTCCACATTCACGTTTTAGGTGTACACTATTTTTGGTTGAGTTTTCAAACTTTGATAGACCGGGAAACATCAATTTCACCCGATTTCAGTTGTTTCGGAACATACGTCTTATATATTAGTCTATTTATTAATGTATTGTAAAAGTTGCAGCTGCCGAAACCTGCCGGATTAAACGTTACAGTGATATATGCGATTTAATATGTAGATAAATAATATTTGGGAAGAAGAAGAACAAAAAAGTGTTGCAGGTAAAATGATTTTATAGCGTATTTTGTGATTTACTGAGATAGGTAGCACATAATATAGGTAGTTACAATTGGCCTTTTCTGATTTTCCGCGTTAGAACTAGCAAGTGGGTGGATTTTTTACCTACCCTCGAGTGACCCTTTCAACAGGTACTAGCTATGTATGAAGTTGGTCCTTGTCTTTTGATTGTGTTGTGAATTGTTACCTAATATTGCGTAACCCTTTCAAAAGAATTTAGTTTTTTTCAGACCATGCCTATTTTACCTGTTGCTGCCTGTGTTCCTTGTGAACATACTTATAAAGGGCTTACTCCAGTAAAGGCAGATTATTCAGATTTGAACAGTCGAGCGAAAAAGTACGCACACATAGTGATATTTGTATTATCGAAAATGGACAACAGCAAATTATTTGAGTTCTTCAAAACCGCGAAATCCCAAAAAGCTTTCGAGTCGTTAGTAAAAACCGAACTTAATTATACAAATGACGATTTGAAGGATGGGACTACAATCTAAATGGAAGTTAGCAAATCGAACTGAGAATGGATTTATACTTAAAAACTCGAATTGGCTGGATGGATTTACGTCTTTCAAAGATAATGACGATATGGCCAGCACTTCTTCTGGGCAACCACGAGGCAGACCAACGAAATCTATCGATGAGTGCTCTACGTTTACCAGGAAAAGGAAGCTTCAAGGTACCACAATGGAAATTAGCACGGAGCATCTATCGGAGGCATTATCCGTCAAATACTCAAAAGACCTGGAGAGAAACAGATCTACTATAACAAACGCTGTAGCAATTGCTAGTCCTGTTCGTCTTAAGCGCATTAAGGACAACATCAATACACCGCCAAATGCGCAGCCCACCAAGTACACTCAGGAAGAAGCTTTGGCCCTGTTTTTGGACGTGGGATTTTCCAAGCAGAAGTATAAGATGATGAGAGACTCGTTAAGGAAGCACAACGTGGACATTCTTCCCAGCTACGAAGACATAACTGCTGCAAAAAAGGAGGCAGTTCCAGTCCCTGTGGAAGTCACCGAAGTATCGGCACAAGTAAAACTTCAGGACTTGGTGGACCACACAGCGAGACGCATTATTCAAAGTCTACCTTCTGGAATTCATGCTCAAGTTGGCATATACTCTTCCACGAAAAGGAGACGACCCTGATGACATTACCAACTCCAAAACAATGGAAAAAAGAAGGAAACAGGATATACAACAGAAGTTCTTGGCGGAGCTCGGGCTAAAAGTCGACTGTCCGAAGCAGGGCTATGGAAATACAAATGATGGAAATACATCCCGGAGATTCTTCAACGACGATGAGGCAACTGCTCAGATAACAGGAATTCATCTGGATGTCATCAAACGGTTTAAGATCATTCTCAATGTCTTAAGCTGCGGCGAAAATATTGATGCATGCAGATATGGAAAATATGCCAAGGAGACAAGAGATCTTTTACGTGCAAAGTACCCAGAGAAAAAACTTACTCCTACTGTTCATAAAATATTGGATCATGGTGAGAAGCTTATACAACAACAACTTTTATCGATGGGAGAGTTGTCAGAGGAAGCCCAAGAATCTAAAAACAAGGACTACAAAAGGTATAGATATGCGAACACGTGCAAAATATCTCGACATCAAGAAAACACAGACCTTTTCAACATGTTGTCGGCCTCCTCTGATCCTCGTATCTCATCTCTCAGACACATCAGGACACTCGCGGAATTAAACAACGAATATTCACCAGAAATATTAAGTCTATTAAGCACTAATGATATGAATACCTATACTGACAACATTTTAGAAGAAAATTAACCATTCCCAAGTTAGAACTAATTTTGTATGAAAATAAATTTTTTTTTAATAAGTACAAATTATCCTTTTATAAAATTTTGTTAATTTTTAATAGTATTACAACTTCATTTTTAATAAATCGGTTTTAAAAAATTAAAATACTTAGACTTTTTCATGCAATTTTTTCAGAGTATTAAACTATCAACTTTGGCAGCCGATCCTGAGTCCTCCTGTTAACCTACAAAGATGAACGTACGCTCATTTTAAAGCTACAGGAGCTTCTCTATCCTCGCCCCTTTGAAATTTTTCAAATATCTCTTTCCGTTAAAAAGTTACGATTTTTGCAACGCCAAATTCGCGAATCCGGCCACTGTGCGGCGCCCTCCGGATATGCTGAACCTTTCTTGGAAGTTGCTCATTGATTCGGTTACGGTACGACATTCGTAGTAGTAAAATTAGTTAAATAAAATAAAAACAATTAGTTCTAAATTAAAACATATTTCTAGATATCAGTTATATGCGGTGCTTTTGTTAACTGGGATATAAAACCAATAAATCGAAATCTAATCCAACTATTGCCATCTGTACAGTTTTCTTAGTGAAATCCTAATGGGCAAAGCCAGCATATCCAAATTAATATAATTTGCACATTTATATAAGAACAGTTGGCATCCCCAAATAATGCAAGCCAATTTAATCAATATATAAATGTTTATTTATTTATTTAATTTAAGGAACAAAATTTTTTTCTTTGATTCTAATGACAAATTGCATCTCAAGTCGGAAAGTACCAGTTTTAGGGCAAAAAATGCTCTTTCTACCGAAACTTGAGTAGCAGGCACACTATGCAGTACTTTTGCTAATTGGTAAAGACGAGGATAAGTGAATTTTTTTCTTCCCAATAAGTTCTCCTAAAGATCAATTGGCTTAGGCGCGTATCCTTTAATTTCTGTAATAGCCAACTTCAGTTCAGGATCATTGTCGTCATCTGATTCCTCATTTTCATTTTTAAACTAAAACCCGACGAATCCGAGGATCCAGGTAAATTGCAGAAAGAACAATTTCATTTGTCATCAGTTTTTCTTCGCGTTTCTTTAAGCTTTTGGCCTTATTTTCGGTTTCCTTGTTCTGCATAGAATGAATAGACAACTTCGTCTTAAGCCAAAGCTTATAAAAGTCGCCAAGGTAGAGTTGCTCGGCCTGCAACTTTTGCGTGGTTATAAAAATCGGTTCCAATGCAGACAGGAGCAAATTTCTTTCCACTGCTAATCCGATCTTTATGAATTAAATTTTACAGCTTGATGGGGTAAGAGGGATGGGGGAGGGGATGGTGTCTCCACGAGTCCTTTATATATATAAGTCACTTTTCGAAATACATACCCCTGTTGCCATCGATTTGTTAACTCACATAAGTTATACCTTAAGGATCCTTTATGTTGGTCCTTTCAGGATTTAATATACGGGATGTATCATAAAAGTTTTGGTAAAATATACCCGGTCTCGAAAGATATTTACATTCAATTTTTAATTTTCAATTTTTATAATAAAAATTGGAAAATTTTTTTTTATAAAAATTGAAAAATAATCTTTATTCTTCGATTTTTTTATAAAAAATTGAAAAATAGTTTTTATTTTTAATTTTTATTATAAAAATTGAAAATGAGCGTTAAATTATGATTTTTAAATAAAAATTGAAATTTAATTCTTATATCGTAATTTATTTTTTTTAAATCAAAAATAAGAGTTAAAATTAATTTTTATAATAAAAATGAAAAATAAAGGTTTATCCTGCCTACAGAATCCTGCACCCTGAATAAATATATCTAAGATAATTCCATTCATCTAAATTATTTTTTTAAGGTTCGATTTTTATAAACTCGTAACTCTTATTTGCAATCCCTGATTTTTATACTCAAGCTAATCAGTCAGTTTTGAAGCTATCGAGCTCAAATTTTGCTCAAGGTTTTTATTTTACTACAATCTACTAATATGTCGGAACTGACCTGATCAGATGACTAAATTTCATAGCTCCAATAGAGACGATCGATCAGAAAACTAGTTTTAGCGAGAAAAACTTTTTCCGTTCGTAAATAACTCATTTTTAGACAACAAAAAATGGTCAGTTGTTATTTGCTGGCTCTGATAAGAATCAATGCCACTTTTCGTTGTAATTTTATAACTCAAGAACGGGCTCACCTATCCAAACCAAATGTTTAGGCTTGGTTCAGACTATTTAGTAGATGGTTTATCGGTCGAGCGGTTCTTCATTTATCACATTTTTTGTTACAAATGAATTCAATAAATGGCGGATCATTTTATTAATGGGGATTTTGCTGCCGATTGCAATGAAACTATTGGGAATGGTTGAACGCTTGCCCGGGAAGGTTTTTAGTTGAAAAAATTTGCGCAAAATGGACCAAAAACAGCGAAAATTGCCAAATTTACAGTTGTGGTAAAACATTGGGGAATGGTTCGACGCTTGCCCGGGAAGGTTTCCAAGTAGAGGAAATAGTCCAAAAACCGCAAAATTTACAAATTGTTCGATTGTGATGAAACTTTGGGAAATGATTGGACGCTTGCCTGCAAAGGTTTTATTGGATGGGCGGAATGGTCAAAACCGCGATTTTAAAAAACTTTACCGTAGAATGCGATGAAAATTTGCCATCAAGGACGCTTGCCCGGTAAAGTCCAAAAAGCGAATTTTCAAATTACCTTCTGTGTATTTATAAAAATGCTTGGTGCTTATAATGGGTGTTATGTGCGGTGGTGGCGATAGCTGGAGTTATGGAAAATGAAAGCAGTAGAGGACAGTCTGACTGAAAAGCATTTTTAATTTTGCGATCTGCTGAAAATTGCCATTTTATGATTTGAGCCTGGACTATTGTATGGAATAGAAATTGATAGAGGGCAACTGTAGACGGTTAAATGTAGGTATAAACCAAACGGTCAAAAAAGTCACCAAATTTTGCAGCATATTCATGAGTTCAGATTATCATAAAGCACGAGTTTAAAGGAAAAGTCGCGGTGACAAAATGTTTATATCGCTTTGCAACGACACCCACGCACAAGCTTAATAAACTGTGTCAGGAATTCCCGCAACCAGCGACACGAGAGAGGCAGAACGGGAGAGGAACTGACGCTGCACCCGAGACGAAGCCATGACGAGACTTATCCCAGGCGGATGCTAGGAGTTAGGGGGAACGAGAAAGAGAGAGGAAAAGCTCGAACGCTTGGCAGTAATTGTTTTATCGATCGAGAGTTTGTATTAGACCTAGTTAATAACTTTTGTAGTTTGCGCCAGCAACGGACGCGTATGTGGTGAAGCTCTTGGCTGGCCATGGGAGCCGGTTTCTGAGTTAAACAAAGAAAACGAGGGGTCCAAGACCTAGCGAAATTCGCAAAATTTCCGATGATCATATTTATGAAAACGTATAATTTTTGGATTACAATGCAGGCGTTGGTAAATGGAAGATGCAGATTGAACGGTCCAAAATGCTAAGAGGTGTAAACCAAAGAGTCAAAGAAGTCCAAAATTTTCTTGAGTTTAGATTATTATTTAGACGGTTAAATATGTAGAGGCGAAGAGCGAACTGTCAAAAATATCGAGATATTGAAAATTTTCAATTGGACTCCCAGTCATAAATGCTTGAGCAGACTATTGGTTTAAAAGTGGTTCACCTACACCTTTTGATTAGAGAATTGGTATTCATGTTAATAATGTGAGTGTTAGACAGAAATTAGTTAAGCTATGAACTTGAAACTTGGTGTATGGGCTGGAAATTCGTAGTTTTCCCTATGTCTTCTTTTTATTTGGCCCGATATTTCTATCACAACCGTTTGACGGTCTCGGCCGCTGCTATTAATGCCCGCCACTCGCCACTGTCTTGTGCGAGCTGGCACCAGTTGGTACAGCTCCTGCTTTCCCTAATTCGTTCGCCATCCGCCTGTACACTTTTTTTACTGGAGCTTCTTCATCCAAACGAGTAACATGTCCAAGCCAGCGCAGCCGCTGTTGTTTTATGCGCTTGACTAGATCAGTTTCCCTATAGAGCTTATACACTTCGTGGTTCATAAATCCTCCGAAGGACTTTTCTCTCGAACACGCCGATCGCCTCCTCATCCATTGTTGTTAATGTCCATGCTTCTGCGCCGTATTGCAGGACGGATAATAAGCGACTTGTATAGCTCAATTTTCGTTTTTTGAGAGAGGGCTCTTCTCCTGAACTCCTTACTAAGCCTGTAGTAACATCGGTTTGCAAGATCTCCAGACTGATGTTGTTGTCGCTGGAAATCGTTCTTCCATTGCAACAGATTGTCCAAGACGCGTAGGCTCACTGCGCGCTGAGACTAGGAACTTCGTCTTTTCCTCATTTACCGCTAAGCCCATGAGCCGGCATTGCAAGTAGCATTACATCTTTATAAAAGATGGTGCTCGATCTGTTAGCATTTGGGCACTGGCGCAGTATATACTCCATCAGCAGATGAAAGAAGTTACACGATAAGGTGTCAACCTGCCTAAAACCTCTTCTGGTATCGAAAGGCTCGGAGAGGTTCTTTCCTATTTTGATGAAACTTCGTGTGCTTCTCAACGTCATCATGCGGTAATTGGCGCAAACCGCAGGGTCTCCTTTTTTAAATATTGGACAGAGTACACTTAGATTCCAATCTCCGGGCATGCTTTCATCGGACCATATTCTGCATAGGAGTTGGTGCATGCACCTTACCAGCTCATCGCCGCCAGCCTTGAACAATTCAGCGCGCAGCTCATCGGCTCCAGCTGATTTGTTATTTTTTAGCCTTTTTATGGCTAACCAAACATCGTTATGGCCCGGTGGGTCTATTATATATAGAAATATCATCGATTGGTGGTTCCACTACTTCTCCAGAGGCCTCATTGTGTTCGTCATCGCCTCCCAGCAGGTTGGATCTGTGACAAGATTTCCGGATTCGTCCTTACATAGTGAGGCTCCGGGCTTAAAACCTTCGGCTAGTCGCCGAACTTTTTGGTAGAATTTTCGAGTCTCACTCATTCCGAACAGGCTTTCGACTTCCTCACGCATACGCCTTTACTGCTCATTCTTTTTATACCCTGGTCCCATTAAAAATGGGAAAAGGGGGATCTAAAGTTGTGCAAAAGTATGTAACAGGTAGAAGGAAGCATTTGCGACCCGATAAAGTATATATATTCTTGATCAGCATTAACAGCCGAGTCGATTTAGCTCTGTCCGTCCGTCCGTCTGTCCGTCTGTATGAAAGCGTCGATCTCAAAGACTATAAGAGATAGAGCCACAAATGTAGGTAGGAGAGATAGAGCATGTAGGTAGGTGTATACCAGATTCAAATCAAGTTTGTGGTGGACTTTCTACAATTCGAGTTTACAAACCCAATTGCATTGATATTCACACAATAATTACGTTTGGACTTGAATACTCCCCCGCCCTCGCACGATAAAGGCATTCATTCCAACTATTTTCCTGTTTTCCTTTTTTTTAGTCGAAGTATACTCCCGTAATCGAGTGAACATTGGGCATGCTTTTTTTAAAAGACTCTTCCTTGGAGGTCGGGAACTTCTTACCGTTCCATAAATAAATTTTTTTTTTAATTTTGTATTTTTCTTAATAAGTTACCCTACCAGATACAAAAAACAGATTAAGAAGATCTTTACGCATTTTCTTTCCACGATTTTTTCAATAAATGGGTCGAATTCGGCACAGCCTACCAAAGGCACAAAACAAAAACAAATCAAAAAACACTTTTCGCTGACACTTATTGTGTTCTGCTCATTTGAAAACAGTTGTTTAGTGAGCGCTTGCTCAAAATAGTTGCTGTCGGAGGTTGTCGGATGACCGACTCGTTTGTTTTGCTCAACCGAACACACGTAACAGAAAACACATGAGGTGCGAGAATAAGTGTTCCACTCAGTGAGAGACAGTTTGTGCTGCGGTTGTTTCTGTTTTTCACTGAGGCGGGTCGCATTGAAAAATTGGTTAACAGTTTTTTTAGAGCTATGGTTTAAATGCTTGATAGCTTTTGCTTCGCCAACATTTTAAAAATCATTTGTTTTGCCAAATTATTAAGTGGGGCAGTGAAACATTCTACAAAAATGACAAATTTCGGCCAGGCAATTTTTGACTCACGATGTTGGAAGTTAGATGTGGCCAGTGTGAATAGCCTATAAAGCTCGTTCCCGATAAATCAATTACGTTGCACAACACTACCAAAGCACATTTAGCTGCTTGCACATCACTAAGCGAAAATCACGTGGTCGGTTCTTTTTCGCACACACATCAGCTCCTGATCCACGTCTTGTTTTATTTCCGTTTATTACAGCCGCACTGAAAATGCTCTCCCAAAAAAAACTCTTGAACGTTGCCGTTCGGCACATTCCCGAGGGGGACAAGACCAAATTTCCCAGAATTTGCAAGCCAATCCAAGTGGGCTTCTACGACGTGTCGCCGCTTGGTGACTTTGAGGAAGACTCGCAGCGAAGCCGTTTGCGCTACATACTGCTGCCACCACCCAACCGTTTTCCCATCTCTCTCAAGAACCAAGAGAAATTGATGGAGAATCCTACTTGCCAACAGGAAGATTACCTGGACAATCTGCAAAACGTTATAAAATCTTCACCTGCTCCTTTTCTAAAGCCAGCCGAGGGGCACTTTAAAATCAACGCCGACGTGGTGTGCACGCGAGAAGTGCTGCGGCTGATGATGTGCACTCCATTTGAGATGAAGGATAACTGGAGAATTGCCGTAACCAGGTACCGGAACACCCTGTACATGACCCGCATCCGCCCACAGCAGCACACTCCATTAAATACGGCGAGTGTAACCAAGAACATGCACAAGTCGTGGCTAAAGAAACTGCGCCAGCAGTGTCTGTCGGGTATGGTACAGGAATGATCGAACCTCTCAAAACCCCTTACAATTTGTATGTTTGCAGATACCAACGGACAACCGCCGAGTCCCACTGTGCTGTCAGAGGAACCTGGCCAGCACTTCGGTGTGTTCATGACGGAGATAAACGGCCTGAAGGTGTTATTCGATGCACCAATTCTGGCCGAATCCAGCGCCAAGAAGTTGAGTATAGAATGTCACGGGACAAGAATCAAATTTTAACATCAGTTGCATCTTCCCCTAAGCGCGCCAGTTCCTTATCCCTACGCCGAGCTAAAAGTGCGCAAAGACAAAATGAATCCCTCGGAAAGGTCTGAATTTAATCGCAACGTGGCCCTCAAATGGTGGGCCAACTGTTTTCTTACTGACCCTGCTGCAGCAGGGTGCCGATATAGTAAGTACGCCCGTAGGATGACCCCACCAATTGGTAACTTACCATAACCCATTTGCAGGAAAAGATACGCCTAGCTCTGAGCGAGGCCAATGCTCATATGGAAACTTCCACCGATTCGGAGAGCATGGCCGCTGAGAGTGGCCTGTCTGAGTCGGAATCGGAGGATGCCAACATACACAATGTGGCCGAGTTGCGTGTGCCCCTGGAATTGGGCTGGAAACGGGACACTGTGATTCGTGGTTTGACCAAGCAGGGTCAGATACGTGGCGAGGTCACCTACTATGCACCGAATAGTGTGGCTGCTCTCAAAACCATTGGACAAGTCTTTGCTGTAAGTTTCCCTTAACCTCCGTTTGACAGCCAAGAAACTAATCTACCCTTTTGGGTTTTCTCAGCACCTGGAACAGCAGCCCTCGAGTCTGACGAGAGAGAATTTCAGTTTCTCTGCTCGAGCCATTGTGGGCTCCTTCCTTCAACCGGCTCCTCCACCATATGCCAACGATGGCGAGTACATACGCATGACGGACGAGGATGTGGCCAAACGGCTGGAAGACTTAAAGGTGTTCACCCGTCAAACTCTGAATGTGGAGCAGCGCATTGAGATAGCCAAACAGCAGCAGGCCATGCGAGATGCCAAGAAACAGCAAAAGGAGGAACTGGCCCGCAACAAGGAGAAGGCGCGTCAGGAGAAGAATGCCAAACTGGAGCAGCAGCGCAAGGATAAAGAAATGAAGAACCAGCAGGCCATCGAGGTGAGTTGAGAGAGCTAGAGTAGGGACTCTTCTTAGACTCGTTTTCCTAATCCCTGTCTTTCACACAAAAGGAGCGCAAGAAACGCCAGGAGGAACTGGATCGTCTTAAGCAGGAGGAGTTGCTTAAGAAGCAACAGGTCAGTCTCAAATGTTCCTTAGATTCATTGCCTTTGCCTAGCCTTTTTATAATTTGATGCCAATGCCAAAATGTTATTTTTTTTTTGTATTTGCAATAGGAGAAAGAGAAACGACGTCAGGAAGCCATTTTAGCTAAAGAACAGGTACAAAATCCAATTCCTACTCTATTATACGTGTGTGTGTGTGTGTCCCACTAACCCCATTCCCCCCATTCGATTAACCCCCTGACAAAGTCTACTTTGGAGATGGTAGATAGGATGTAGGGCATGTATTGTAGGTTAATCAGATAGAACTTTAAACTAAATCGTAATAGCATGCTGACCCGACCACAAAGCCTACTAATGTTTAGAATGTAGGTATATTTATGCACAAACTTCAGATCAAACTAATTCTTTCCCGAACTGATACAATCAGCTTTGTTCTCAATTCCACTTCCGTAAAAGTTTTGTGATTCAGAGACCAAATCTGAACCAAAGACCGGTTTGAAATCACAAAACTTTTGCGGAAGTGGAATTGAGAACGAGGCTGTATACGAATGCTTCCCACAATTTGAAGCTTTATTAGCTGCGACTCGTCTCTATCTTTCAGGGAGCATATGAACTCTAATTTGACCCCACCAGATGGATGTCCCTTCCGTGTTTTGTGTAAAAGTGTCGATTCCAAAACTGGCATATTTATTCTGATTGAAACTTACACCCATTTGCTTCCAAGAGCAGCAAAAGATTTGTTGAAATGATGCAGAAAAGCAAATCTTTCCTCCATTTTTTTTGTTGGCTCAAAAGTTAAAAAGTCGATCCGATCGATCTTGTCAAAGTTAAACAAACTTGTTGGATCGACAAATAATGATGACTTCTTTATATATATATCTAAGGTCCGAAGAATCTTTCCACAAATTGTCGGATATACCAGGTGTGTTCAAAGGAAAAGATGAGTTTGGAATTTTTTTTGAAAAGTACTTATTTATTCATCGATATCCATTTTGTCCCCTTTAAAGTGATCGCCCTCGGATATATAATACACTTTAACCAACGCTTTTCCCAATCCTCGAAGCTCTTCTGAAATGCGCTTTTCGGTATGGCCATCAGCTCGTTCTTCGATTCTGACTTGATCTCGTCAATTGTGGCAAAACGCTTTCCTTTCATTGGTCTCTTCAGTTCTGGGAATAGGAAAAGGTCGCAGGGAGCCAAATCTGGTGATTACGGCGGCCAAGCGTCTAACCATTGACCAAAATATTATCGCAATCGGATGAACGGTATAGTTTTGGAACTATCGCGGTTTTTGGACTATTTCCCGCCTATTTCTTCAAGTCAGAATCCTTCACGCGCAAGCGTCCAAACATTCTCCAAAGTTTTATAAGAAACGAACATTTTGCAATTTTCGCGGTTTCTTCTACTTGGAAACCTTTTAGCGGAAACTTAAATTTTGCAATTTTCGCGGTTTTTGGACCGTTTTCCGCAAATTTTCTCAACTTATAAACCTAAAATCCTTTTACAAATTTTTATTGCAATCGGTTGAACGGCATAATTTTGCAAATTTCGCGGTTTTTGGACCAATTCACAGACATGAGACATAGCCTATGACACTTTCCTGATCGACAAGAACTTACTATGAAAAATTCGTTTAGATCGGTTCAGCGGTTTAGACGCCTATAAGGGACAAACATACTTTTACTTTTATATAGATGTATAGAGTATAGATGGAGAGCTGAGTATGAAGTACCGAGTACTAAGTTAAGTAAGAGAGTGACCTAAGCTAAACTATATAAGTGATTATCAGGCCTGTTGCCATTTCCGAGTGGAATTAAAAAGTAAAACGATCGCAATTCCGAATCGTTTTCATTTTGGTGTTCCCGTTTCCGAGTGAAATAGAAATCGATTATCTTTTCGAATGAAAGTTCGAATCGTTATCGAATTTAAATTCAGCTATAAGGCAGTCTTAACAATTTCGATTCGCAATTGCGAACAGCTCGGTTTTAAATCAAATTACACGCTTCAAATATCTATTGATACTTAAAAATTTTGACATGTTAAATTAAAAATACTTGCAAGATGAGAAAAATCACCGTTGCCATAAAAATTGCCATTTACTTTTCATTCCACTGACTTTTGAAACCGAACATCAAACAATTCCGATTCAACATGATCTGATCGAAATCAAAAACGGGAACAGGTCTGTATAAGTTTATCTTAGCTTTTCGATGCAAAGTGTGAGCTCACTAGTTTGTGGAGGAGTAGAAAAAATGACATCCTTTTTTTATGATAGTAAAAGATTTTAAAAGCGCGCTTAACTGTAATTTTGCCATTGGAAGTAGATATAGAGCTGCGAGTAGGCTGCAAGACGCTATTGAAACCGTTGATTTCTGTAAAATTCGACGTTTGTTCAGATTAGAGAGAAATAGTAAAGATCTGATGAACGATAGTCGATTTATAAGAAAAACCATCAATTATGGGCTATAAGAAGGATATACCTTGAGTGTAAAGTTGTAATGTAGGAGCTTTGGTTCATGTCCATACTAATTGATAATTGATGGTGTGTGTCCGTGCTAAGTGATAAGATATGAAAGAATCTGTACAATGGGACATAGCAATAGAACTACTACTGGGCAGCAGGTGAATGGCAACACTTCACAATGTTATAGTCGGGCTTGACCGACTTTCTTTCTTCTTTTATTGTTAGTTTACTTTGATTTCCGGGCAATTACAGCTGATGTCTCACTTAAAACGCATTTTAGTAGACATGTCGTATACATATGAAACGCCTGCAGGCAGATATAAATATGAGCTTTTTCACTAAAAATATCGTTGCTGTTACAGCAATCCGTAAAAATTGATTTCAGCTGAGTCCTATCACTCTTTAATAAAGAGTCTTTATTCCTTTTCCTTCCATTCTATATTTTTGATGAACGATTTTTTTTATTGCTTGCTAGGTAAGACAAATTTGGTGACTGTCGTATAAATATGAAACTCATCTTATTTAGTAAGAATTTGACCAATTTTCCCCCCAAAACGACCTGATTTCGGGCGGTACTACTTATGTCGCTTTGAAAATAATCGATTATGTCGTCCATCTTTTTTTGGAGCATAAGAAAGAAAGATCGCTAAATAAGTTTTACAAAAATTTTCAGGAAGAGTTTGCTTTAAAGATGATTTCAAATTCAATTCACTTAGGCAGGCTTAAATCTCTTAGAAACCATTTATTTCGAACCTTTCCTAATAATGAACAGTAGAAATGAACTATTTAGTAGTTATTTTTCTTTGGCACTCCCCCTAACGCTTCCGCTAGCTTGCTCTTTCCTACAAACTTATCTAAGAATTCTCTCAACATTTTCACTAATTGTGTTATTTCCCCATCACACAGGAACTGCAGAAGCAAAAGGAGCTACTGCTGGCAGCCGAAATGGTAAGCTTAAACATTACCCATTTTAGCATTTCCGCAAGATTTACACTCTTCTTCTCTTTCTCTCTTCATTACAGGAACGCGAGCGTCGTCGTCAGCATATGAATCTCATTCGTATGCTGGAGCTGCGTCGCAAGTTCGAGGAGCGTGAGAAAAAGAAGCATCAACTGGTCTTGGATCGACTCATCTTGCGGGAGCGTCGCATGGCGGAACGTAAACGTGATGCGGATATTTTACAATTGATACGACGACCCAACGAAGATTCGGAGATGCCGCAGGAGATGGCCATTCCAGAAATGGAGCGCATTGCGGGCAATCGTTTGCCGGGTCAGGCCATGGCCGATCTGCTGATGGTGTTTGAGTTCCTGCACAACTTTGGTGAAACGCTGGGCTTTGATATGGAGTCGCTGCCTTCGTTGCAGAATCTGCATGATGCCCTGATTAGCGATAGCAATGCCGATGCCGAGGAAGAGTTGCTGTCAGTGATGACGCATTTGCTGGTCTGTGCCATTGAAGATCCGGGCGTGCCCAATCCGGGTCGACACACCACACTGCTGGGTCAATCGCTGCGCAATGCGGACATAACCAATTCGAATGTGTCGGAGATATTGAGGATTTATTTGTATGCCACAGCCACAGGGGAAATACGGCAGATGCATGGCATAACCGTGGACCGGGAGCGGGAGCGACGAGTGCCCGATCATCATCAGTTGGACGCGGACACGGCCACTCATTCGGCCAAGAATCAAGAGTACTATAAGCTGCTTCATGAGAATGACACCTGGAAGTTGTCACAGGCCTTGAAGGATCGTCCGTTCGTGGCCCTTAATCCGACGCGAAAAGCCCAGATGCTGGCCCATCTCTGCAACGATCTGCTAATGAACAAGGCGGTGCTGCGACAAATAGATGGCAGTTTGGAGACCTGTGCCCAGATGAGAAAGGAGAAGTACATGACGGACATGAAGGTGCGCAAGTACAAGGCGCTGCACATGCGCAAGGCACGCATTGAGGCCTATGAGAAGGCCCAGGCCGAGCGAGAGGCGGCCATGCAGGCGCTGGTGGCCCAACAGAAACTGGATGCCGAACGTTTGGCACTGGCCAAGCAGGCTGAGGCGGCGGAGGGAGAGAATACCAAGCAGGTGGCGGCGGACACTTCTTTAGAAAGCAATAATGGCGAAAGCACCGAGATATCGAAGGATCAGCCCATGGAAGTAGATTGCGAAAAAGTGGAGGAATTGCCACTTCAACTGGCCGACTCATTGATCAGTCCCTCGAAACTCAGCTCGAGCGGCGGCGTCGGCGAGGGCTCCATAACTCCTGTGAAGAGCAATGATTTCGCCACGCCCACTTATCAGCATAATGGCTCGACCACACCCACCACAAGCGCCACATCCGAGGCCCTGATGCAGGCCAAAAAGAGCGGTGTTCGCAATTCCCTCAATGAGGATGGCAGTCATCATGATGTCAGCATAATTGAGGATGATCTGTCCGATCTAGACTCGGAGATCACCAATGTGGTGGAGGAGGATGAGGACACACGCCTGAGTGCCGATGAACTGCAAAAGAAACTGGACAAGATTGTAAGAGCCTCGCTCAACTGCAAGGAGGCGCTGGAGAAGAGTACGAATCAGCTGAGAGCGGCCTGTTTTGGCCAGGATCGCTTCTGGCGTCGCTACTGGAAGCTACCCAAGGCGGGTGGCATATTCATTGAGGCTCTGGAATCAGCACAGAATGATATCTGCGGCTACCATGAGGCCTTAGAGGGTCTTAACCAGGGTGAGCAGTCGGAGGAGAAATTAGCAGAGTCGGAAGAAACAAAGCCTAGGGAAACAGAGCCTATGGATGTGCAGGCGGAGGAAGAGGAGGAGGAGCGGGTCAAACCCGACGCAGTGAACACTATCGAGCCACAGCCCGAGGAGCAGGACCACCAAGTTGAAGACGATGACGACGACGATGATGATGTCACAGAAATCAACAAAGTGGAACCAGAAATCGTAGATTTGGGTGACGATGATGATGATCCGCCCAAAAATGAGCCGCCACCGCCGCGACCCGAAATCAAGGTCAAGTCCGAGATGGAACTGATGGGTCCACCACCCACAGTAATCTCCACCAAAACCGATTTCGAGGCAGAGATCAAGATACCCACCATTCCCGGTCTCATCCCCACCATTAACAACAACACCGCCTCCGATCCGATCCACAACTGTGATAAGTTGGAAACAGTGGCCACTACCACCATCAAAACGGAGGCGGAGGTCAAGAAGGAGGACGATTGTATCATAGTCTCCACCTCCAGCGCGGACGACTCACCCAAATGGTTCTCCATAGTGAAACGAGAAGTGCCCCTGGTTAGTGAACTGTCGGCCGAGGACGGTGGCGTCATCTCCCAGGAACTTCAGCACAGCTATGCCAACCAGAATTGCTATGCCCAGCTGCAGTTGCAGGGCCACCCCTGGGACTTGATCAACAACATGCAATACTATGCCATACCCATGGACGAGTGCAAAGTGGATCCCAGCAAGTTCTCGCAAGAGTGCATCTTCACGCTAAGCGGCCTGGACGAGAAGCAGATGCAGGCCCAGCTGGACGAGTACGAAGCCAAGTCAAAAAACGGTCTGGGATCTCCTCATCCAGCCAACGAGACGGCCGATGAGGAGCAGAATATCAAGCTGAAAACGATTGAGGACAAGTTTTTTCGTTTGCGCACTGAAGCTCCGCCCGACACTGGGGGAGGAGACACCACGGAACTGAAACCTAAGCTTGAGTTGCGCCTGGATGAGGCTCTGTCGCAGGCCTATTACCACAACATAGCCAACATGTCGCTAAGCAGTGTCCAGACCTACATCCCCATCGACATACCCCTACCGCTCTCTATGACACCCGACGAGCATCGTCTGCTGGAGCAGGTCAAGCTATCCGGTTTCCCCGAGAAGGTGCATGGCGTCTATGTGCCGCGCAGGCAACGCTATGGTTGGTGGCAGCTCAACGATGAGCAGAAACTAAGGCAACTGCTCAAAACCCTCAATCCCTCAGGTTTGCGGGAACGTGAACTCCAGGAGAATCTCATGCGGTTTCTCAGCCTAGAGCAGCCGTTGGGAGTTAACTATCAGCTCCAAATGCATGAGTCTCACCTGGGTGAGTACATGCTGCCGGATAAGCCCAGCGATTGGAATCCAAAGGTGGCCAAGCGTGTGGAGTTGGCACTGCTGGAGCAGCTGGAGTCACTGGAGGATAAAATAGCCAGTGCCTCCATGCAACTGAAGAACTGGCAGCTACCCAATCGCATTGAAAACGAACTCAATCTGGAGCCAGAGGATGTGAGTGAGGAGGATTTTGTCAGCATTATACCCATGATCCGGGAGCGAATCATTGATTTGGAGGCCAATATTGAAAGGCGGTACTTGAAGCCACCGCTGGGATCGCAAACGGGCGATGCCCATTTGGCCGTCATAGCCCAGAATCAACACACATCCACCCAGACCCAAAACTCAGCCTCAGCGGCTGCCTATCTGCTGCAGATGCAGCAGCAACAACAAGTGGTGGGTGGCCCACACCAACACCCAACGACGGGCAACAACACCAGTCTCAATGCGTCTGCCTTTAATGAGCGCACCATGGCCCTGGCAGCAGCCGCGGCAGCAGCTGCTCCCAGCACTAGCAATGCGGCAACTGCTGCCGGGGCAGTTAACTGCGAGTTGGGAACTGGGGCCAGCCAGTTGGAACCCAACTCGGGCAATGTCTCGCCAGCCAGCAATTGCGATAGCGACAAGGACGAGAAGGTGGAGAACATACCCAAGGGTCTGGTGCAGTGGCGAGATGCGGTGTCCCGTTCTCATACCACGGCCCAACTGGCCATGGCTTTGTATGTGCTGGAATCGTGTGTGGCCTGGGACAAGAGCATTATGAAGGCGGTAAGTTGAATGATTTGCCTAGTGTGAACACTCTCCTGGTTGTTTATTCTTTGGCTCCACATAAACTTACACTCATTCAAACTAAACATTTGCGACACATGTAGAGACTCTTCTGTTGGTCAGAGTAGCTACCAAGTATCAAGTCACCAAGAGAGAGAGAGAGAGAGAGCAGCGAGAGATTTCAAATTTAAATATGGAAACTAAAGTAAACAAATTTTCAAGTTTTTTAAAACATGTTCCCATATTCATTCAATAAGTACAGTTGTCCAATGGGTGCGTTCAGCAGAACAGTTTGCTCCCTGATTAAGTAATTGAAAGGTCGTTGTTTGGACGACACCAAGCCCGCTGTCTGTAGCACAAACTCCAGGACCATCTCCCGCCTAATCGATCAAGGGGCGCAGCCGTCAGCTTGCGACTTGCAAGCGTGTGTTAAAATTGGATTTTATATTAAACAATAGGAGGAAACCTCATCTTTGAATACTATTTTCAAATTAACTTTATCGGTTCGAAGACAACCATGAGTCGATTATGTGCCTCCGATCCTATCGTTATTAGATATTGATAGCTACTCAGGTTGCCATTCCAATTGGTTCTGTTTCTGTATTTTCCAAATATTTCTTCAATCAAATTCTCATCCAACAGCCTGAGAAGTAAAGACTGATTTCCAAAACGCCAGTAAAGGCTGATTTCGAGTAATCAATACTTCATTCAAATAAGACTGCTTTGTGCGTTCAAACGCCAAAAACAAAAATTATAACTTTCCCAAAATTATAGAGGTTTTGAACCCTCGGGTCAAACAATTTGTATAACTTACGTATGGTTAATTTTTATGACCCCTAAAAGTATGTGGACACGAATGCTGAACAATATTAATTGTCTCTCTAGTTCCTACTGTGTATCACAGATTTGTGAAAAGCACAACGATCGAAAGCTTTGTGTTAGTTTAAGTAGCAGGCACAACAACTAAATTTAGAAACTAACCAAGATTTGTTGCTTCGCCAGTGAGGGGCAACGACAGCGTTTGCGGAAAGACACAATCGTCTCAGGCCGAGCAATGGCTGGGTTCTCGAACCCGACAATAATCCGATCCGAACCTACTAAAAAAAAAAGAAAGGATGCAAAAGTAACGATAGGAAGAGTCAGTATTACTAGGGAAAAGATGCTTTCGAAGACAATATTGATTTGAGAGACAAGGAAGTAGACTTATTGAACATCACTTTAATTTATGTGATCCATACGACTATCTAATTTTAACAAAAATAAAGCAGGTATTAAGTTTGACCGGTATACCAAAAAATACCGATAATATAGGCAAAGTGTTTCAATGATTGAACAAGCTATGAACCTAGAACCGAAGCAAAATCTTAAGTTGGATAAGTTTTATGATCATATAAGAAAACAAGTTATAAGAGTAGCAGAAGTTTATGTCCCATGCATGTCGTCCAGCTAAGGATCCGGTCTGAGTCCCGAACCTTAGAATTTACAAAAGGTTTGAACCTTACTTTCTACTGAATTTGAGAATTTTACAGCCTTTTAATATATTCAGTCGAATATTTTAATTGTTTCTTGGAAATCGATCAAATTCTGAAACGAGAACACTGAATAAAATTAAATTGAGGGAAAAACTCAACCAATATCTCAGAAAGTTTTATAAATTTGCAACATAGATCTGCAAGAGTGCCTGTTTTCTTGACTACTAGTGCAGTCGCTGTAAAAGTGTATGCGGTGTGACAGACACCCAAAATATGCATTCAAATCAAATATATACGCATTGTCTTACTAGCATTTCTTTCACTGAATGTCTTGTGTGATTATGGGCTGGTTTTTTCGTCATTTTATGGCAGTCGCACGCTCACAGCACACACAGAAGCGCAGAGCTGAATGAGGTTCATTACAGTAGGCGCCCACGTAATGGAATATTCTCGCTACGTTATGAATACACAGTTGTGTGTAGAGCAGAACTCGCAAATAACAGTTGACCGTTTTTCGTTGTCCAAAAATAACTGTTATTTACGGACCCTTTGAGCAAAGATTCGGATATGAACCGTTGACTTAGTCTCTTGAATAAATCGGTCTGTGCTCAACGCATAACCAATTGTTTTGTTTCCCTTTTGCTCTGCTCATGCGCTGACCGTTTCGACGCGAGCGAAAAAATAAAGGTCTTTTGCGTTTGTGAGTTACCAAGCCACACACACACAAAACAAACAAAGAAAAAGACCGTTTACGCTGAGCCTTTCATCGTTATGGAATGAGCTTAACAAGAATAGCTCAACTGAGAACAGTCAACTGAAAACAAAAACTAAGAGAAACGAAGGATTCTGTTCAGGGAAAGAGCAAGCTTGCATGGTTTTATTCGGTTATGGAAATAAAACAATTGTTATTCGCGTGCTTTGGTGTGGAGATTTACAATCCAATACACCTAGCACTAAACAGTGTCCAAAGTTGTAAAGTATATGTTATACAACTCCATACACCAAGTGTGTGGATGCGTACACACCTTAATCTGCTGGTGCTGCAAAAAAAACAAAAAAATAATCACTCCAAAAAGTTGATAGTAGTTAAATATTGCTGTTTAAAATGTCGATTCTATTTTTAATGGCATTTTATGAACATGTTACCAGCGTTTCATAAAACAGTGAAAAACGGAACAGCTTGAATAAATTTGAATTCGATTTGGTTGGCACATTGCAAAAAATTCATAAAAACTACTAATTTTTTTATTAAAAATAATTTTAAAAGGAATGTAAGACTGCACAAAGTATCTAAATACACTAACCAACGGTAAAAAAATTAATTTTTGAATTCATCGGCTCCAAGCAATGTGAATTCAAATAGAGTAAATCTATCGAAATGTGAAAACCGGAACAGATAACCAAATCGAACTCGAGCAAATTTAGTGAAAGTGAAACCGGAACAGGCCTGTATGCAAAAGTCTACACGAATGTAATCGATACTTAAAGGCTGCCATCCTAAAAAGTGTTAAAGAGCGCATCAAACCTGTAAAGGGCCTTTGCGCCGCTGGGTAGTATAATAAAAAAGTATGTACTTTTTTTTGACTCGGTTTGTTGATTAACAATTAACGGTAAGAAAGAGAGCGACTAACTTAATAAACACTCAAAATTTTGCGCTCTCTGTTCGCATGAGTATTAGAAATAATCCACTCGGGTGACGCCCTCGAGAACAAACATGCCACGAGTAGAGTAAAGACTGCATACTCATTATTGCAGTGGCTGGGACACAAGGAGGTGAAAACTATCAAGTACTTCTACAGTGCAACCTAAAATATGTATAATTCGTGGGAATTTACACTACAACGACTCCGACATGAAGTTTGTTTGTGGGGATGACGTGTAGAGGGGATAGTCGAAACTGGAAAACCTTCATTAGGGATTCATTCGATGAAGCAAAATTCATGAAGTTTTCTTAGTAGGCTGGAAATACAAGAAAAAATTGGTAGAGCTTATAAACAAAAGGTATGGAATCTCACCTAATTCGATCGCCTACTAAGAAAACTTTACCAAGTAAGCTTCATCGTGTATATCCCGACCTAAACATGAAGTTTTCTAATTATTCACTCGATACAGGTTTGATTTGAAGGAAGCTAAAGTGAAACTTCAAGAAGCAAATTTTATCATGTAAATGCGCAATTAGTTTTGAAGATGCTTCAAAATGAAAACGAAGAGAGTTTCTTGAAGATATTCGAACATGATTTTTGTCATTTCACTCGTCGAAGTAATAACCCTTGGCTAAGACCAATCATCAGTGATTGGGTGTCTCTGTTGATTTTCCCGTGGACAAACTCTTATTCCAAGACAATCCCTTAAAAGATGCCAAATACCGTCAGTGAATAGATGTCCCTGTTGTACTCCATCAGTGGTTTTGAATAAATTGAAATTTCCTTCTTTGAGATCTCTCTGTTTCTCTCTCTTAGCTTAGATTCCCCTGTTCCTCCCTATTCATTTTGCCTGCCTCTTGCCTGTAGTTCTAGTTGTATCTTTATTCAAAATTATGATTGCCTGGAAACTAATTCGATGTTTATTGTGTGTTCTTCTTGTTTATTTTTTTTCTGTTATTTATCTTTGACTACTCTGAAATCTTTCGCTGAATGTTTGACTTGTTTGTTGTTTGTGGTGTTCATGGTGTTCTTTCCTATAAAAACAAAAAACAAAATTTAACGCTTTCATACTCACACACACATATACTACATACATACATACTTAACAACACACACACACACATATACATGAATGCTTTTGTTGCCCGTTTACCGTTTCCCTGTACAACAACCACACGAACTTGACTTCACTTGACTGCGCACAAAAGTATGCAACGCCTGGCAGGAAAAACAAGTCGCACCAGAAGAGCAGCTCCAAAAAGCAGGCTACTAAAAAACCAAAGACGCCCAAGAAGGAGAAGGCGATGCCTTCGCTGAGCATTAAAATCAATCTAAAGGCCTTGGCCAAGGCCGACTCGAACACGGACTCCGGGACAGAGACCAAGACTTCAGCTAGCAGACGCAGACGACGTTCAGCCACTACTACAAACTCTTGCAAATATTCAAATTCCTTACAGAATTGCCAGTTCTGCACTTCGGGCGAGAACGAGGACAAGCTGCTGCTGTGCGATGGCTGTGATAAGGGCTATCACACCTACTGCTTCAAGCCCAAAATGGATAACATACCCGATGGAGATTGGTGAGTAACCAAATTGAGTGTATTGTCCTTCACCCTCGTGCCCATCAATTTGCACACATTTGTTCGTGGCGTCCTCGTTTGTTTTTTGTTTGTGGCACCCACTTCCCTACCCTCCCTGAGGTTGCGCTCTCAAAGTAATCTCTCCTTGCATGTCTTGCCTTTTCCAGGTACTGTTATGAATGCGTCAATAAGGCCACCAATGAGCGCAAATGCATTGTCTGCGGCGGCCATCGTCCCTCACCCGTGGGCAAAATGATCTACTGTGATCTCTGCCCTCGGGCCTATCATGCCGATTGCTATATTCCACCCTTGCTGAAGGTTCCGCGTGGCAAGTGGTATTGCCATGGCTGCATTACGCGTGCTCCACCACCCAAAAAGCGTAGCGGAGGCAGCAGCAGCAAATCACGGCGAGATCGAGATGCCAGCACCGCAGCCAAGCGACGCAATGACAAGCAACCGCTGGTCGCGGCAACCAGTCTAGAGCAGATCTCTCTGGTTGGTGCTGGAGCAGACCCACATCAGCAGCAGCCACAGCAGCAGCAGCAGATGTTGTTGCATGCCTCCCAGCAATCGCTGAACTCATCGCATGATGAGTCTATGAACTCGCTGCCAGCTCCTTTAAGGTGGGTAGTGGGTAAAAATACTGAAAACTTTCAAAACTCATATTTCTGATTCCTTATAGTCCGGCTCATTCGGTTGCCTCGGCCACGTACGAAGATCAGCATCATAACAACTCCATTGATGGCTCACGCTTCCCGCAGGCGCATAACAATGGCGATGCTACCGATAATAGCGCCACTGTGGCTGTCGGTGGGACTACCACCAACACCACTTATCCAGTTTATCCTCCGCCCAGTAATTTTGCCGCAGCTGGATTGGCCAATCGAACGCCTCCAAGTTTGCCACAACCTCCCATGCAGTTTACCTCCATCATGTCGCCGCGTGCTGTGACTCCCACTCGAACACCCACCCCCACGCCTACACCTCCGCCACCGCCGGGTCCACCGCTGCAGCCACCTACGCCCTTGGCAACGGCCTCTCTGCTCATGCAGGGCTCACCCACAGCCCTTAACGTCAGCACCTGCCAGTCACCACCCCAGCTCATGACCATGCCCTCGCCGCGTGCCTGTACACCCACGCCGCCCATAACCACCCAAATGTCGCCACCGCCCATCAATATACATGCCATACAGGAGGCTAAGGAGAAGCTTAAGCAGGAGAAAAAGGAGAAACATGCTACCAAAAAGCTCATGAAGGAACTGTCCGTTTGCAAGACTTTGTTGGGCGAAATGGAGGTAACTAAACGAATGCTTAGAATGAAGTGTATCCAGGTTAACTGATTCCATTTGTACTACCCGCCAGCTTCATGAGGACTCTTGGCCATTTCTATTGCCGGTGAACACAAAACAATTTCCCACATATCGCAAAATTATTAAATCGCCCATGGATTTGTCCACAATCAAGAAGAAACTCCAGGATTTGAGGTATGTATGAACCCCGAGCTCCATGAGAAAAGCAAAGCTTGTTTCTGTTTTTAAATTTTTCTGTTCTTACAATTTGCAAGTTTAAATTCGGCTACTAATCAGTTTATATAGGCAATTGTTAATGGCTGTTGGTGTGGAAAGCGGTTAGAACCTCACTGACGAGTCTTGAGTGGTACTAGACGAAACATGGTCATAACATGGTTATAATTCAATAATTCTCAATAAATTAATAACAAATGATATAAACATACGGATCTAAGGGTCCTGTTTTTCAAAACTAGGCGGATTTTGTGAATTTACACTGCTCACTTTGAGCGTGAGCCTGAAAAAACGGCCCTAAGTAAATTTCCCTCAGTCTGTCCGCACACGATAGGTATCGTTATCGTAGCGTCATTGTCATATCAAGTATTTGCTGTGCAGCTACGATAATGATAGGCCTGAAATCCCGCACACGACACAATTTTCAGTTGTCAAAAAACACAAAGCAGAAAATGTCGAATGATGAAAAAAAAAAATTTTATTAACATATTGGGTAGTTCACTAAGTAATTTAGTTTGATGAAAACAGCTGATCTTTTTGAATTTTTTTCCCAGCCAACTTCACACTTAACCGCTTTACCGTTATATATTTGAACAGGCTTGTTTGTAAAAACTTTTGTTAATTTTTTTGGAAGTTTTTGATTGGTGTCCTATCGAAGATGGAAGACGAAAACAGCATTTTTGGCATTCCCACCCGACAATTTCTCGTATGTTTCCGGACCTACGAGAATTACGTTAGTTTCTCTAAAAATCGAAATCCGCTTTTTGTTAGAGATGCGGGTTTCAAATGGACATCAGTTGTTACGATAGTTTCTCTTAAGTTCGAAATCCGGTTTTCCTTAGAGATGCTGGTTTCAAACGGAAAAGCTTCAGTTTTCGATCCGTTTTTGACCCGTTTTCGCTATCGAGAACTTGTCGAGAACGGATCCGAAAACGTGTATCGAGAACTTAAGTTTTGCTGCCACAAGCTTAGCGACAGGTAATACTTTTTCGGACCGAAAACGGAACACGTTCTCGATAGTTTAGTAAGAGAAAAATTCTGGATAATGTCGAAAGCGGATCCGTTTCGAGGTCGATTGTCGGAGTTGGATATTTTACTGTTTTACTATCAAAATCGTAAAAAGGCACTTCAAGCAAGGTGAAAATTATGCAATGTGTACAGAGATGTATTGACCGAACTCCAATGCCAAAATTGGTTTGCAAAATTTCGTTCTGGAAATTTCGATCTTATGGATTTACAACGTCCTGGAAGGCCTCTTGAAGCCGATTAAATGAAGTCGTTGTTCGATTCAAATCGTCGAATAACAATTAGAGATTGCTGAAAGATTAAATTTGAATAACGCGACCGTTCACAAGCACATGAAACGTCTAGGATTGATTTCGAAGCTTGACTTATGGGTTCCTCATGTTCTTACAGAACGAATTTGAGACCTCATACAAGTTCGATGACTTGTCAAAAGCTTTTGCAGCTCGAACCGGATGTGCTACCACACCCACCATATTCTCCAGACTTGGCACCTTCGGACTTTTAATTGTTCCGGTCTCTGCAAAATTTTTTGGAATGAGAGGACCTTCACCTCAAATCAGGACGTCAAGAACCACTTGGACCAGATTTTTGCCTGCAAGGATCAAAAATTTTATGAGCGTGGCATCAATCTTTTGCCCGAAAGTTGGCAAAAGGTATTGGATCAAAAGGGAGAATATATAAGTAGTTTCATAAAATGCTTTACACATAAAAAAAACTTGTTAAAACTGCTCTAAAAAAAACGAAATTACTTAGTGAACGACCCAATATCTTCGTCACCGAAGAAACCAAAAATCGAAAAAAAGATATTGGAAGGTGATGGTTTACTTAAAGAGCAATTCAAGCAGGAGATTATTAATTGCGGCAGAGAAATTAGTGGCCCAAGCTCTTTCTGTAATATCTGTCTTGGAATACGCTTGTATATTATTTTTGTAAAGGCATTAGGTTCTGTTAACAACACTTGCTCGTTCATCAAAAAATTTAAGCAAACTGTAAGCTTACAAACGTACATGACGATAAGCGACTGACACTGCTTGTCGATAGTCGTCATGCTGCAAGCATGTTGCGTCGATTTTACGCAGCGGACGAGTCGCGTGCGAAGCTCCCTTTAAATCAGAGGCAGGCAAAAAATACATTTACATTTTTGCATTGGTGTGTGAGAAGAGCGCAAAAATTGCTCTCAATTTCAGTAGCAACGACTGCGTCGCGGCGTAGGAAAAGCCAAATAAGAGTTAACCCCCATAGAACCAAATACTAGACTGAGAAAGAAGCGACTTAAGAACACTTTGGGAAAGACCTGGCTACGCCACAGATTCATTTACATTGTCTACATCGGAGCTTGCAACCTCACCTCATACTTAAGCAGAGCTTTTATTCTTAACTTTAGTTTTTGATTGATTTGGTAATTTTGAAAAATTTATTTTTGGGGCAAAGATAGCCAGGTTAAAAAGGACGTTAAGTGAAAAATGGTACTAAATATAGTATGACCGCTAAGTAAGTTCGTCGTTAAGCAGGGCGATCGTTAAAGGTGGTAAGGGTGTATCTCGGTTCAGTAACCATCTCACCATTAAATTTTTGCAGTTATTTGTGGTCTTGAAAAGCAGCTTCTAAATTATCTATCGCTTTTATAACCATGGAGAACCCTTAGCTGAATATTAAGCTTATGCATTAGACGTGGAATGATTGTCAACTTAGTTGGTGCTATACTGAAATACAGACCTAATGACTTTACCCTTTCGACTTGTGTTTGAATCCAATCCTATTTAAATTAAATACGGGCGTTCTTTAATTTTTCAGGATATAATGATTCGTCAATCACGGTAAAATGGTTTAAAATACGATTCTTCTTTTGAATCCTCCGTGTTCTATTCTTGAAGTTCAGAGCTACTTTAGACCAAAGGCTGCAAACCTCTAAAATTGTTAGATTCGACGTTAGATTCGAGGACCGGTTCCTCAAGCTATTGAACCTTGGTTCATAACATCTGACTTCTTTGAAACATTCTTGCCTTCTTATTCTGCGAATTTTAGCAAATCGTTTAAAATTTGTTGAAGTATTTTAATTAAATGGGTCTGCCTATAGATTGTAAGATTAGAAAGTTGTTTGAAGAAATATTCCTGATTTAATTTGCTTTCCGATTCTTTTCCCCCCCTAAACAGCTACAAAACCCGCGAAGACTTTTGCAATGATGTGAGGCAAATTTTTGACAATTGTGAAATGTTCAATGAGGATGATTCGCCGGTGGGCAAAGCCGGTCATGGCATGCGCAAATTCTTTGAATCTCGTTGGGCCGAACTAACCGATAAACACTCCTGATATCCCTTGCCACAGCATCAGACCAATGCAGAAGATGTCGCCACTACGCCGCCAGCTATGACAGTGGCAGCCACAGCATCTACAACAACAGCAACACCACCAGCAGCAGTAATAGCAGCAGCTGCAATGGAAGAAGCATTAACCGCACAATTTTGGTAGAGAGATTTAAAGTGAAAAAAGCAGAATTTGTAAATACTTATAAAGAACATATAGATTAGTTGTAACCTTAGTTATGCAGTATATATACCCACGTACATACATATATAGTAGCTATATAAACACACACACACACACACTCGATAGTATTCAACGTCCTACGTTCAAGACTTGCAAGAAGTCTTCAATGTGTTTTAGTGGAAGCGAAGAAAGAAGCCGAACAAAGTGAATGAATGTATTTTTTTGCGCCCAGATATTTGTTTAGTTTTGTAAGCAGAGCAAACACGGCAGCAGTATGAACCATAACTATTATCTATATACAATATATTTATATGGAAAACTGACAAATGAACGTACAAAAAACCACAACAGCAGTAGTAGCCAGACCCCCTTCCTTTCTTGCATTATTTGAACAGTATTTTTGTTAACAAAGCTGCTACCCTACCCGGCTTTGTTGTACTATTATTAATGCTTAATCTTTAAGTTTTACATTGTATTTTGTACTTACCTATAAAAAAGAAACCAACTAGAAATCCAACTCAACCCTTTTGTATTTATGAAAAACAACAAAACATTTACCTAAACAATATACTCAAAGCATAAACAAAAGGCACATTTTGTAAAAATTAAACAATTAAATGTATTAAATTATTTACTGTGTGTAAATTTTTGAAAAAAAAAAAAAACGAAATTGTACCACTATTTGGCATTTTTAATCAATCCAAAAATAACGAAAAGGAAAGGCAAGGAAATGAGATGGCGGGAACCGCAGTCGAAAAAATTTCAAACTTATAGTGCTACAACAATCCAAAAACAAACAGAATACATACTCTAGTGTTGAATGGTTAAGGTGTTCAGTATGGAAAGTGCTCTCTGTTGTTCAATAAGATGATGGGTTTACCCTTCCGATGGATGGCTAATATCCTAAAAGACTGGTTGGGAAACACTTTTTACATTTTACTTGGTTTAAGGTGGCTCTGAACCAGTTTTGAAACGAAACCATTTTTAACTCCAAATTATATCCAAACTACACATCAAATATTTAGTTATAGTGTCCAAAATTTTTAGTTTTATGGCTCTATACGCCTTTTTTAAACTGGTTCAGACCTGGTTTTGATTCGAGCAAATAGCTAACTTCAAATAAACTAGTACAACAAAGTCTAGGTTCTTTCCTTTAAATTATATCTAATGTATAGCTGAACCACTTTTGAAACGGTTCAATAAGGATCGGAATTCATGTTGATATTGTACTCATCGAAGTTCAGCTTCACAGTTTTAATATTTTTTGAGGATTCTATATACAAATTTTGTATGATGGGATCTAAGGTCTGGTTACTCGGTATCCTATTCTACCATTAGTTATAATATTATTTACTGCAAATGTATTATAGCTAATCCGAGTACACGTAGGCTTTTTTAATTTAAAATTGACAAATTGATATGGAGGGTAACAAGCATATCTACGGTTACCAGATTAGGTTGGAGAAAAGTCGGAATTGTTGAAGCAGTTGAAACCGATAGCTCACTGCTAAGTGGATTCAATTCGTCAAAAACGAGGACCAGATCTAGTAACCACAGATTTTCCTCTTACTTTTCATAAAAAATTGAGAACTATAAATAAGGAAATCCAAGGATTACACAAAAACCGAATTGGAATTCGGAACAGGCCGAATATTCATGAGAATATTATTGAGTCGGCCTAATTATGTTGATAAAAAAAACTTTCCTAAGTAAATCATTCGGGGGTGTTCCAGAAACCTCTAGAGGTTTTCGTATAAACGATTGGATTTTGAACTAAACTGTCAGTACTTTAAATGAAAAGTGTCAAGAATAATGTCGCCGACTAGATTATAAGAAAGGAAAACTGAACGTTTGAAATGTACTTGGTGCTGAGCAGTCAGTTTCAAATCTCTCAACATAAGTCATCTTAACTAGTAGCCTGGCATTTTGGAGACGCTTCACATGTAAAGGCAAGCAGTTGCAGTTCGAAATGAAACCGTTTATACGAAAATCTCGAGAGATTTCTGGAGCACCGCCGATTATATCTTTTCCTAAAATTTTGAAATTTTTATCGAATACTGGTATGAAAGAAAGCTTTCAATAAAATTAAGTAGTTCACAATCAGATTAATCGAATTGTCCAGATGGGGGTTGCCATAAGTATTTTGACAAGATTTCAAAATTGATTTAATCTCAGAACAGTACCTCAAATGTTATAAATAGACCCCGGATTTTTTGTTTTTCTTCATTTCTGGACTGAAAAAGGTCATATTTAGCAATTAGGCTTAATAACACTAGGCAACAAGGTCCAGTATATTGAAGGGTTGGCAGTGATTCTAGATGATTTTCTTGTGCTAAGGAAGACTGCGTTTTCAGAAATTGTCCATCACGTCGAGATTTTTAGTAAATTGAGCTTAAAGTGGCTAAAAGTTCCTATTTTGACACTTTCTAGGAGCGTTTTTCGGGGAATCCATCCAATTGTATGGACTCTCCTTGATACAATCGCAAAGTACCACTCCTTAGCTTTAAAATGAACTATCCCAAACAGTTCTTCGATTTTTTTTAATGGAGATATACCTCTTTTAGCACTTTTGTAAGAATTCAGAAATATCCTGTTTATTGCTGGTGCCCCAAAGTATGCAATGGGTGGTAGATACTCTAATATGTTTTCGTTTCCCAAAAACAGTAAAGCAGGCTGGTCATTTGTAATGCACCAGCAACGCATTTTTGATCTTCGTTTGTTAAATTTAATGTAATCATCTCTCTTTAAGCACCTACAGTAATCTGCTATCATGTTAATGTCCCAACTTCCCTGGTACCTTTTCTCATTTTTTTTGATATCCTGGTGGACTATTTCACAGACATGAGACATTCACAGATATGATCGACATGAACATACTGTGAAAAATTCGTGAAGATCGGTTCAGCGGCTTAGACGCCCATAAGGGACAAATATACACACATACTGTCGAAAAATATGTTAAATATGTCGAAAACATACAGTAAATACTACTGTACTAAGTTTAGGTGTTATTGAGCGTTGATCAGAAATTCAAATTTCAAATTTTTTCGAAAAAAGTAACACTCTCACTCTAAGATATGATTTTTTGATAGTTTAGCAAATTTCGCGCCCATTAATTCAACTTTGAAAGCTTTGCAACCTTGCAATCGGATAAATGGTATTATTTTTTAAATTTCGCGCTTTTTGGACCATTTCCCGCTCATTTCTTCAACTCAGAACCTTCCCGGCAAGCGTCCAACGATGTCCAAAAGTTTCATCGTAATCGAAAATTTGACAAATTTCGCGTTTTTTTTTTACCATTTTCCGCTCATTTCTTCAACTTAGAAACCTTTCAGGGCAAGCGTATAACCAATCCCGAAAATTTCATTACAATCGGATGAATGGCATAATTTAGCTAATTTCGCGGTTTTTGGACTATTACTCGGCCATTTTTTCAACTTACAAAAATTCCCGGGCAAGCGGTCTACCATTTCCCAAAGTTTGATAGCAATCCGATGAACGGCTTAGGCAGGCATAAGAGACAGACAGAATGTGGCCGGAGTGGCTCAATGGTTAGTGTGCGCGACTGCTGAGCATGAGGTCGTGGGTTCGATCCCGCCTCGGAACATCTAATGAAAAGTTTTTTTCCTTGAATAAAACTTTACACCCGGCCACACCTCTTGCTGTTGGCGCCCAGCATTGCAGTAATAATTAGCCATGAAAAGCCTCTCAAAAACTGCCGTTCGGATTCGGCGTTAAACTGTAGGTTCCTTTCTCTTGTGCTTAAATTAGAAGCGCACAAGCCAAGAGATTGAGAGAGGCTCGGCTTTGGCCCCTCGGGGCTGTTGTCATCTTGACAAAAGCCGATTTTACTTTAAGAGACAAACAGGCAGACAAACATTCATTTTTATTTTTGTAGAAATAATGTAAATGTTTCTTTGTTTGAAGATCTGAATGGAAAGATTACCGACATCATGGTCTTGCATAAGTCTGTGTAGAATATGTTTTTCCCAATTATCATTGGGGTCTGGAGCATTTCTGGTGTTTTTAAATTGCGTGCTGAAGAAGTTGCGTACTTCGACCCTTACCAATCTTTAGAAATCATTTATTCGGGTAAGAGATTCAGAATTGTAACTATAAATTGAATACAATGCAATAAATGCATTCGTTTTTTACCACAATAGCTTTAATTTTTCACTGGATCTTTTGGGCATTTTGTTTTTCCTTTTTCAAACAATTCAAAACAAGTACAACAAGGACTGTGTGTATCAATAAGTGAAAATTAAATATTAAAAAAAACTAATATTTGGAAGACTGCTTTGATAATATGTCGGTAAAATTCTGAATATGGGCATTTCCACAGAAAGGTCAACCGAGACCAAAAAATTTAAAGTACTTAACAATACTTTTTTGATCATATTTTTACCAGGAAACAATTAAATTAAACTAGTTTAAGCCAATCTTAAATTTACTCATATTTCATTTCGAGCTTTTCAAATGTAAAGTCGAGCAATCACCATTTTTTTTTTTTTTGCAGGTTTTTTCCTAAAAAAAGTACCTATAGATTTCATAAAAATTTTGCTCCCTAAAATCATTTCAAGGGTACAAAAAGTAAATAAAGATTGCATAAGAAACTACAACATACTATGTGAGTTTTTTCTTTGCATTATAAATTAAAACCACAAATATAATCATAGAGAAAAATTTGTCACATAACGTATGTCACGTAACGTACCATAATGAGTCAAATATAAAAAACACCAACATTTATTTTTCAACAAACCAGCTCTAAACATATAGCAACATGATTCCAGATCGTACTAAAATTATTTGTATTAGGAAACTCGAACGGGTTTCGCAGATTTTTTGAATTTTCTTGAAAGTCAAAATACGCACTTCCATATTCTGTCTCATAGCATATTCCTTTTTGTCTGCCAGTAACTTGGGACCAGAGACCTGCAACAAGACTCTAATGTTAGATCACACCCCTGCGTTTACTTGGCTTGGTGGGACTCGTCGCTTTGGTTCGACACACTCTAAATGATCGCAAGCACATTGAGTCAGAACGATTAAGCTCTTTGCTTTGTACGAGTAAAAATATGAAGAAGCTTTTCCATACCACGAGTCAAAATAAGCCTTTTGCCAGCAATGGCCAAGCCTTTTCGACACTACTCTTGTTTACTCGTACGTACTCTGCTGGTTGACGGCGAACTTCGACAAGTCTCTTATGCAATTGTTGTTGTCTTTTGAAAACTTTAAACAACAACATGCTACAACAAGGAAAGAGAAAGCGTATGCAAAATACAAATGCAATAAATAGGCCATCATGCTATCTCTTTTGCTCTCACAAATTGTTGTTTTTTGTTTGCTTGTGTCGATTGAGTACCAGCGTTGATCGTAACATCTCGCAGCAGATCTTTGACTTCGGCTACAAGTACTCTTGGTGATTCGCGCCCGAAGCTAGGAGTAATCGCGAGTATTTATACCGAACGTACGTTACTCATGACGGCTCACATCAGAAATTCGATTTTGTAACAAGGGACTTTGCGTGGACTCGCGGCTTGTACGACTGTCACGTGCGTGCTGTGGAAATGCGCATATGCAAAATAAGTCAAATATGCAAAAATTACCAAAAATATTGGTCAACTAGTTTAAAACATAATTTTGCTTAAAATCCGGGGTCTAGTTATAAGAATGATTGGTTGTGGACAAGTTTTACATGCTTAACCCGAATTCGGCCTTAATATCTCCTATGGATGAACTGTAAATTATATGGAGATCCGAACCACTTTTTAAATTTGTTTCAAAACCAGTTTTTTATTTCGGAAAATAACTTAGCTTCATAGAGCCAACTAAAAAACCAAATTTATATGTTCATAGCCTTATCAATTGCTGAGAAATGGCTTTGAAACACTTTCTAAAACTGGTTCAGATAGCGTTTTGATCAAGCAATATTAAGAAATCTCAAGCCCAAATAATTTCTGATATATGGCTCTGAAACACATTTGAATCGGTTTTATGCCGGTTGTAATTCTTTTTTACTTAACTCTAAAGCTAAGTTCACACTGGCAAATTAATTTACACAAACTGTCATGACTGAGTTTGCCTGTTTTTTCCGAATTTGTCTAGGTATTCACACGCACGCCAAATTAGTTTGCAAATGAATTTTTCGGATCTCGAAAGTTTGCATTGAATTTGACTTAGTGTTCACACTATTAAATTATTAAAATTGACTTGAAAACGTCATTGCACTTGAAATTACTCAGACGAGCATCACAAGTTTGTCGTAAT